>VZTF01006535.1:810483-1120912 GCA_013397755.1 Cnemophilus loriae | reverse complement strand
CTGGCCCGGCCTCGTCCCGGCTCCCTGAGTGGTACCGGGCGGAGCTCCAGGATGTGGAAGCTGGTGCCCGCCTCGGGAAAAGGTGAGGGAGCGCCTGACGCCGCCGCCGCCGCTCCGGCGGGCTGGGCCCGGGCACCGCGGGCCCCCTCCCCGCCCGACCGGCGCCTGCGCGGGTCCCTGGGTGTGCCGGCGCGTTGGCTTCCACAGGGCTGCCTCCAGCCGGGCCGGCGTGTCCGTGCTGCCTCGGGCCAGTGGTGGTTTAAGTCCTCGTTGCTCTGGGCTTTCGTCCACGGTGAAGCCTTCGTGTTTCCCTGGAGCGCTGCAGACCACAGCGCCTGTTAAGTCTAGTGGGGCTTCTTTTCGAGCCTGTGTGGGATGTCCTAGAGTGCTGCAGGTTACAGAGTCCTGCTTTGAAATACCTGGAGAGTTGAGCTCTGAAGCAGCAACCTCAGAAACGATATTTAACTACTGTATTGATGTTTCAAGGACCAAGTGTTGAACTTCATGGTGTTTCTTGAATGCAGAGTTTTAAAACTACATCGCCCCTATACTTTTCTTCGTTTCCTTGTCCATAGGAACTTTAGTAATAGGTATCATATAATACATACATTTTTTTTTAAGTGTTTATAAAGAACAGACCTAACACAACTGCATCTGCTCTCTATTTCCTCATTCACTGGAAGGAAATTTTGGATGTTTCATTTATTTCGTGGTGGATACAGCACCTAATCCTGTTAAAATGAACTGACTTATCTCTTACTGCCTGGAAAGCTCTTGAGTGAATCAAAACAGTTGTTATTCTATTCAGAATGATCGTTTCTGCACAGTTCATATTTGGAAAGTTATTTGCCCAGGGTTGATAACTGGAACTTATTTGTACTTACTCATTTTCGTCAAGAAACATTTTGGTTCTGTTGACCAGTGGTAGCACACCTTTGGGAGGGAGTCAAGCCACTCACTGGGAAGCCACCATGGGGTCCAGGTGACAGGTACAAAGCATAACTAAAGCATAAGCATTGGTCAGAGGCTGAACTTACTAAGTATCAGTTTGATTTACATGCAGATCTCCTTACATTCATTAGGAGGACATTTTCCTCTGAACCTCTTAATCAGTTACGTGAATAAATAATATAACCTCAAAAATTATGTACCCTTACAAAGGTGTTTTAGAAAACCTATCTTACATTGTGTTTTATTTTTCTTTTCTTCTAAATATTACACTTAATCTTCAAGAAAGTATTGGCAAAAATATATTGTCCTTGAAAAAAGTGTGCTGCTTCTTTTGAAACTTTTATGATTTTGTTTATCATACAGTGTATCCTTTTATAATGGACAGAGCAAGGGAGCAAGAAAGAAAGGTTTTTTTCTAGAAGCTAAATGCATAAGTCTGACTGGCCTAATCAGAATCACAGAATTCAGTCACAGAATATTCTGAGTTGGGAGGGACCCACAAAGATCATTGAGTCCAGCTCTGAAGTGAATGGCGTACACAAGGGTAAAACCCACAACCTTGGCGTTATTAGCACCATGCTGTGGCCATAAATGATGCATGGCAAAACTGAGACTCATATGTACTACAAACTTCGCACTGTCTCTCCTATGTGCTTCAGGTATTTTGGTGTTTTTTCCTAAACTGATATTTTTCTGTCTCTCGTTTATTTCCAGAAGAGCCATATCGGCTTTTAAGTGGTGTAGAATATGTTGTTGGACGCAAAAACTGCACAATTTTAATTCAGGATGATCAGTCTATCAGTCGAAGTCATGCGGTTCTGACCGTAAGTTGGCCTGAAACAAGCCCTGTAAGTAGCCACCATTTTACTGCATTATCAGTGCACTGTGGGGATAATTCAGGCTGCCATGACCATGCATACTCTCATTTTGCTCTCACCAGTTTTGTGCTTGGAGTAGAACCATTGATCACGTGTCTTGTTTTCTTTAATCTTGATTTTTTTTCCTTATATTTGTTTGCTTTTGTTGAGGAATCTAGGGGCATACTTTTAGTGGGCCAAGCTTCATTTTATCCCAGAGCGAAGATTCACTAGGGATTTGTATTAAAATAATTATAGCAGGAAAATTATGCAATTAAGTTTCATTACATAGACAAATTTTAGGTTCTAGGAAGTGCTTCAGTTGTTTTACTGCAGACTTGGTTTCTGTTTCATTTCACATCATTAATTCTGTGTTTGCTTAGAGCATGGAAAAGAAAAATGTACCAAGGAGAATTAGCAATCAGCAATTTACCGTCACTAAGTGTTGTGACATTTATGGATGTTTTGAAGCCAGTCAGCAGAAATTTCATTTATGTATCCTTATGTAGTGTTTAAAATAAAATACGTAAAATGTATTTGTCCTTTTAATACTGCGAATATTGAGTGAGTCCAGTGGAGAGCTATGAAGATAATGAGGGGACTGGAGCACCTCAGTTGTGAGGAAAAGCTGAGGGATCTGGGACTGGTCAGCCTTGAGACTAGATGACTGAGAGGAGACCTCATCAGTGTCTTATCAGTAGCTGGGGGATAAGAGGATAGAGCCGGGCTCTTCTCGGTGGTGCCAAACAATAGGACAAGAGACAATGACAGAAACTGGAACACAGAAAGTTCCACCTGAACACGAGTAAGAACTTTACTGTGAGGGTGACTCAGCACTGGAACACATTGCCTGGAGAGGTTGTGGAGTCTCTATCTCTGGAGATACTCCAAAGAAGCCTGGAGACAATCCTGAGTAACATGCTATAAGGAAACCTGCTTCAACAGGCAGGTTGGATTAGATCACCTCCAGTGGTCCCTTCCAGCCTTACCCATTCTGTGAAATAGCATATAACTGCATGGCAGAATTTCATAAAAACAAGCTGTCAGTGTTCTCATTGGCTTGCGAACCCCTTTGGAAATCTGACAGTGTCTAGCCTCTTCTCAAGAGATGCTGGTGTCTCCATGTCCTGCAGCTTGGGGAAGACTAGCATTCCTCATGGAAGGCAGTGCAAGAAAGTGCCCTCAGGTGACCTTAGGCTTTTACTTACACTATTCAGCCTAATGCCCAGGATAGGACTGAGTGGTAGGTAAAAACATAATAAATCTCACGGCCTTGCTAAATTGCACTAGCTCAGGCTTTGGGCCAGTGAATGACTGCCATGCACAGTCTCCAAAAAGACGAAGTGTAATCTCCAAAAAGACGAAGTGTAATCTCCAAAAAGACTAAGTGTAAGAAGCACAAAAGTTCTAAAGCTAAAAACATGTATATTTACTCTTATTCCTTCACAGTGAAAAGCAGAAGATAAATAATTACATATAGTAAGCCTCATTGTCCGAAGTCTTTATTTAAGATGGTGTTTTGTGGGCTGCTTCTTATTTATCCATTGCTTTGATCCACAATGATAGTAACTTATTTCTGATAAAACTATCTCATTCTAATAAACTATGGCTTATTTATGGCTTATTTATGTTTATTTTCAGAGTCAGTCTCTCTCAGTACCTATATTAACAGTGAGAGATACATCTAAGTATGGTACCTTTGTTAATGGATCGAAACTCAATGGTGCTTCAGTGTCTTTGCAGTCTGGTGACAGAATCAACTTTGGAGTCTTTGAGAGCAAGTTTAGGTAAGTGCTTTGATTATAAAATACCAAGTAAAAAATTAATTTTTTTAGAAGAGTATTGTAGCACATCATACAACTTTGCAAGTGATACAGCAATGATGAATTTTTAGAAAGCAAAGGAGGTGAGTAGTATTTCACCTGTGTTCCACACCTGCTTCTGAAATAGTTTTCCATTACATTTTTATATAATTTATTTTGACACCAGGAGGTTAAAATTGTAGATAGAAAAGCATTGGCATTTTAGAAGATGATATGACATGTACAGCGACTATTTTCAGGCTCTCTTAGGCAAAGAACAAAATCCTGCACCAAATGAGAAGGGAAAAAGGTTTAGAGTTTGTCAGAGCCCTTGTTAGCTGTTCATAATGTAATGAGAAAAGAACTGACATTGCAGGCCGATGTGAACCCAACTTCATATTTTTTTTCCAAATTTAGCATGGTAGCCAGTGCTGTTTATTTATAGGAAGCACTTCTGGAAATGAAGTAGGAGATAAATAGAAAAAGTCTAATGATCATTAAAATCAGTGTTAAATTAACCAGAAGGTGGCTTTGTGCCTTAAAATTTTATTTAGTTTTATCACTGCTGCTGGTATTATTTATTGTTAGAAAAAATTTGGCATTCTCCTCCAATTACTACAATAAATTATTTTTCTATATTTTAAGTAAACATACCTGAAACATGATACAGGAATTGTACCATGAGGCCAGATACATCATGACTGTTGTACTAAAAAGTCTACAAAGTAGAAAGAAATTTAAATAATCTAAAAATGAAATAATGGAATTTGATATGTTTTGGATTTGATATGGAAGATCTAAAATATATGTAAAGGCTTATGATCAAAGATAATGGCAATGTTAGGAAAATGATACTTGAAATTGCATTCTATGACACTTGTATTTTTTAAGTACTAATCTGTCAGTGAACTGTCCTGCTGAGCAAACTTTGGCTTTTGAAGGCACACACTCAAATTTCTTTTGATATTCCCAGACCTTGCACTATTCTTGAAGCACTAATTCTATGTCATATCTGTAAAAGACCCACAAGTCCATAGAAATATTTCAGACATCAGGTCAAATTGTCATTAATTTTTCTGAATGAAAATCAGTGTTTTGTTTCTTCAGGAAATTTTAAAGCAGGAAGATTTTACTTTGATCTAGATTAGAGTATGGGTCATTTATTGTTTTTCCTTCAGATTCCTGTGAGATACAAATATGATAGTTAAGTCAGCTCTGTTCATCATAACGATTGGCTGAATTAACTTAAGCAATTCTCTTTTACTTGTTCTTTGCAGAGTGGAGTATGAACCTTTGGTTGTCTGCTCCTCATGTTTAGATGTAGCTCAGAAAAATGCTTTGAATCAAGCCATCCAGCAGCTCGGAGGCCTTGTAGTGAATGAGTGGACGAAAGAATGTACCCACCTTGTTATGGTATCAGTAAAAATTACTGTTAAGGTATGTTGAACTTTTGCCTGTTGATAGCATTGCTTTGCAGTTTTCCCACAAATGCTAATTAAATTCTAGACCTGTTCAAGATTTTTCTCTACGAAACTGTAATCGACTCTTCTTTTTCCAAGTTTAGAAGGTGTGTATGTCGACAGGAGGTTGAAGGGAAAGAAAACAAAAAAAGCCAGTTTTGAAGACTTAGTGATTTTCATCAGTTGCCTTCTACATTTTCATAACTTTAGTCAATATGCCAATTAAAAGCTAGGCAGTTGGAAGCAAAACAATCCCAGAAGCACAAATCAGCATTGTTTTATTTGTTTGTGTGACATTTTCCAAATCTTAGATCTTAAAAAGCTAATGTCAGTTGAACCATACTCTATCTGTACTTCTTCCACGCAGTAAATTTGTATTTTCTGTCTTTTCAGACTATATGTGCTTTGATTTGTGCTCGACCAATTATAAAACCAGAGTTTTTTTCTGAATTAATCAGAGCTATTCAGTCCAGGCAACAGTTGCCAAATCATGAAAGGTAAGTTGCCGAATCATCATGTTTACACGTGTTACATTTTGTGTTGCAGAGTGAAATTTATGGGAGTTAGATTATCAAATAACTACACATTTATCTGATAATTTTTGACATTATATGCAATTCACAGTAATTTTATTTGTGGAGGAATGTTTAATATGATTAACATTGTAATATTCTGGCAGTTTTCTTGTTCCCATCCCACTAATTGTAAAATGAGCTCTTGAAATTGACTATATGCTTAGAAATGTTACTGTCTCTAAAAAGGAACTTGTTTTGTTTGTATTTAAATGTTGCTTCAAACACTTCTGGGAACTGATACATAAAAATAAAGAAATTATACTTTTATAAAAGAAATTGTATCAGGTTTATTTCGTTATGTAGACATATTTTCCCAGTGTGCTGTTAGTTACTGAGTTTACTGTAAACTTTCGTCAGAACAGAGTTAGCTTGACCACTGAATTCCCTGAAATAGAAGGGGTTTTTAATTATCTGTTGAGAGATGAAGTGAGACTAATGTGCATTGGCCTTCACTAAATGAGAATAAAATATTCATTGTTTTCATGGTTAAATTAACTTCAAAAGGGAATTCTTAATTTGGAATCAGTAAATACTGCAGAATAGCTCTTACGGTTATTTTCTCAGTGTGAGAAAGTGTAAAATATTCCCAATATTGTATGTGACAATTTCATCTGAGCACATATTGCTACTCATTTTACGTTGAAAAGCGAGACAGTTGTGTTTTGTTTGGGGGTTGTGGTTGTTGGTTTTTTATTGTATGAACACATGGTTTATGCAGGTGAACAATTTCCACTATGTATATACATTCATATGTGCATAAATAGGCATATATGTTAGGAAATGGCAATTTGTTTTCTTTAGTGGGTATGGTGGTAGCCACTGGTAGAATAGTTTGAAGATTGAGGCTGTGTGGATACTAAACAAACTTCTGGTGCACAAATGGAAATAGAAACAAAACTGGAGAGGTAATAATAATATTATACCACCAATAAGCTGTGCTTGCCATGTGGTAAAATACATTTCACAATACAGGACACTACCTAGAACAATACTGATGCCAATCTCTAGAGCATTTGGTAGGAAATACTCTTTAGTTTCTAGATGCTGGTTTACGTTTGCAGAGTTTATGTAATATGTCAAATCAGTCATCTTTGAGTGGCTTAAAACTCATTTGTTCTTCAGTTTCAGAAGAAAGGGAGAATCTGAATGAATTGTAACTTTCATTTCTACTTAAACTTCTGCATTGTTTTCTAAGGATGTAAGAAAACGAAATAAACTAGTTAGTATTCTCGGAAACACTTTCCTGGGAGACTTTTCTTTTCTTTTGTAGTACAGGTCACACAAGCCATCAGAAGCTAGTGATTGGTTGTGCAACTTGAAATTTGTTTGGTCGCATATTACCTGGTGGTAATGCTGCTGTTCCTGTCTGTTACAGGAACAAGTAAACAACAGTGTCTTTGTCTCTTGAAACCAGGGGGTTTGTCCATTTAATACAGAAGTGACAGTATAATTGGCTTTTAAGTGCTCCCTGAAGAAGAAGCAGATGGATATGTTTACCTTTCTGAAATATTTTTGCTAACTTTTAAGACCCTGAGAGGAACTGAACTGGCAAAAAGTTAGTGACACTAGCAGTATACACATTATGAAGCTTTCAAAGAGAATTCTGCATCAAGCTAGATGAAATAGCTGACGTAATACACATATCTATGTTTAAAATAATTGCCGTATTTTAAATAGGTCATGTTTTTGAGGTGCAGCTTGTGGGAAGATACTGAAAATTTACTTAGCAGCTGTTTTCATTAAATTTCCAAAAATACTTCTAACTTTGACAGGGAATCTCTGTACTGTGCATTGTGGCTAGAGCTGACCTGGGCTGTTATATCCACAGAACACCAGACAGCTTGGGGCAGTACTAGTTTGGGTGTGAAATAGGAAAAGTATATTGAGATGGCAATAAAATCTTTACTATTACTGTAGAGCTGGTCCCTCTCAAAAAATCTAGAGAAGCATTAGCTTGAAGTTCAAAAGAAAAGAATAATTAAAGCATCTTTTTTGTTTATAGTAAGACTTCATGTAATTGCAAACCTGCAGTTCCCATATGAATGTGGGACTTCCTGAGTTTTTTTATGGTGTTACCCCAGTCCTCTGGTACTCTGACAACTCATGCAAGGAAGAACAATAACTGAAGATTTCACAAATGGCTGCATAAGTGCAGTCCTGTATGAAATAATGTGTTTTATTACTGCAGTTCAGTGTCAGTAGTGCAGGGCTTTGAAAAAGAAGAAAAGTAACAGAGTTTTTAATAGAAACTCACCAAGAATCAAAATCTATTTATTGAGAGATTCAAGGTTGTAGAGGATCTTTTCTTGATAATGGTGTCACTATTAAAAGCTTATGAGGCCAAATATGAGGAGCACTTCAGAATCCTGACTGGAAAAAACCGTTGCCTTTTGAGCTTAGATCAGCACTGGTTAAGACTTTATAAGGAAATTCAAAGGTTGTTTTTTTGTTGTTTTTTTTTTTGGGGGGGGAAATCATCAGTTAAAGTTGTTCGCTGAAATTAAAAAATGGAGATTTTAAAATATATTTATAAATAAACTATAGTCCAGTTTCAAAGTGGTGAAAACTGCTGTTTTTCTGTTTTTACTCATCCTTTCAACTTTAAAGATGACTTTGTCCCCCTTTATCTTAGGTTAATAACTGTCTCTATGGGACCCAGTATCAGAAGTCTTCCGGCTTAATAACTGAAGTCTGAATTGCCCTATTTCTAACTTAAATTAGTAGGCTTTATCATATCTGTTCAATTTCAGTGCAACAATATTTTTGTAAACAGATTTGAACAGGCTGCTGAAACTGATCAAATACTCATCTTTCAAGATCCGGTGGATTTAGGTTGCCTGATTTTCGTTGTGTACATAAAGCTTCAAGAGTTGATTGTGAAGAACACATAAGAACGAAGATTATTTAAAAGCACCTGTAACTATATAGCACATTTTAGCCTATCACAATTGAATCGCGTATTTGGATGAAGTAGAAAATTCATGTGCTTATTCTTGTGTTCAGCTTGAAATATATGAATGTTCACAGTGGTTGAGGAATGTTTTTCTGTTTACAGATGTTCAATTTTTTTTTTTTCTGAAACATCAGTATTTCAGCATTTCATGGAATATGTTTCTTGCTTAGAATCTGCCAGTCTTTGCTGTTAAACCGAATTTTGTTGGTGTATTTCAGCATCTTTTTTTTCCCTGCATAGTAGTATGAGAAGAATGTATAATTAGCAGTCAGAATAAAGACAAGTAGTTTTGTGATCAGCCAAACTATGTGCATAAACAGCTATTTGGGTGCAGATGTGGTATAGTTTGGTTAAAATTGACCTATAGTTTCCCTTCTTTCTGGCATTTGCCTTCACCTAGCTGCTCTGTCAGAACTGCTGTAGTAGTGGATATGTGGCTCAAAGATCCTGTAAATATCCTGAAGTTATCAGTTAGATTCATGTCCTAACTGTAGAGGCTTTTCGTGCTCTGGGCATGCCATATCCAAGAATGTGGATATGTGTACAGCAGTTTGGTTGAATGCATTCCTAAAAGTGTTATTTTCTTAGTTACTGAAGTAGAAAGTCTTGGTCTTATCTTTGATGTTGAGAAATTAGGGGCTCTGTTTCTTCTTAACAATCTCTTGAAAATTATTTATGTAAGTAGTTTTAACAGAGAAATGCAGAATTTTAACTTCAGAACTTTAAAACAGAAAGGACTATGAGTCAGTACTGATAAGCGAATCTGAATTTTGTAACTTTCATTTTCTGTTCTTGCAGCTTTTATCCTCCAGTTGATGAGCCTTCCATCGGCACTGAAAACCTGGATTTATCTGAGCATCATGAAAGGAAAAAAATATTCAGTGGAAAAACTTTTGTATTTCTAACTGCCAAGCAGGTAATTAGGCTTTGCATTGCAAAAATATTGCAGAGGTAGCTAAGCACAGATTTGTTCACTCTGAATTCACACTCATTCTGGGTTCATCAGGAAAGAAGGATTTCTGTGTATTTATCCTATGGTTCAGTGGCCTAAGCAAGATAAAATATAGAGGAGGAACAGAACATACTACATGTGCAGTAGTGCATCAGTGAGAAGCACTATGCTGATAGTTCTGTATTCTGATATGTCTAAACTGACTGCCTTCTGAGATTTTTTTTTTCATTTGCATTCTCTTTTTAGCACAAGAAACTGGGTCCAGCAGTTATTCTTGGAGGAGGGGAAGTAAAGTTGATGACAGAAGGAAGAAAAGAAATGCCTTTACTACTTTCTCCTGAAGTTTGTGTAGTTGATGTGGGTTTGACAAACTCTCAGATCTCAAGATCTGACTCTATGAGAAACTGGACTGATTCCATTCTGACTGTCTTGGAAAGGTGCAGCACTGTTCTCTTGTACAGCGGTAGGGTAATTTCAGAACTTCTACAGAGACTTGGTCATGGTGTTTGCATACATATTTAAGCAGGAGGCTGCTTATAAAGAGGGCATTTTTTCATTGTTCTAAGTATTTAGCAGAGTAACTAAAACTTCTTGAAGCAGGAAAGAAAGGACTTGGCAGTTCCACGAGGATTTGATGGAATTTCTATTTTCTTTTTATTATTTTTTTGTAGAACTCAGTTCTACAAAAATTCATTGTCATGAAGCTGCTTTAAAATTACCAACAGCAAGTAGTTTCTCTTCTGCTATTTAAAAGAAGTTAAAATTAATATCCTAAGAATGCAAAGTAGATAATTTACGATATTTCATAAATTATAT
Source organism: Cnemophilus loriae (assembly GCA_013397755.1). Lineage (NCBI taxonomy): Eukaryota > Metazoa > Chordata > Aves > Passeriformes > Corvidae > Cnemophilus > Cnemophilus loriae. The sequence continues at coordinate 1,110,546 of VZTF01006535.1, read as the reverse complement.
GTATTCCATCAGAAAGAGATGAGATGGCACTTTGAGGTCATGTTGTGTAATTATTTGTATACAGTGTTTTTGAAGAACAGCTTCGGTTTAATGAAAATTAGTTTTTTGTTTTGGTGGTAGGTTTTGTTTGAGAGGGCAGACTGCATATATTATAGATGTTAGGATTATCATTATGCCATTTTATTAAAACAATAAAACAAAATCTCAATCCTTAACATATAAACCTAGTTCCCCTAAATTTTCTTGCTAGGTAGAGAAGACAGTACTCAGTCCCTCCTCATGGCTGTAGTACAGAAGATGGAGGGGGGGTGGGTGCCTGACTTGTAAGAAGTGGCCAGATCTTTCAAGTCTCTTTTCACACATTTTTGCATCAGAGGTAGAGCATAATTGGTTAAACACCCAAAAATCAGGAAAGGAGAGATGTATTGGCCAGATTACTGGAGCTAGACAGTGGCTACAGCAGCAGGAAACACAGGAGTTCATGCATATAGGACGTGGCTATAATTAATGATGATTGTGCTGACTTACTGCATTGGGAAAAACTGTAGTGTAGACTGATTTTTTTTGGAGGAGGAATGGAACATTTTGTACTTTGCCATACCTGTGCCCATTTGCCTATTCGTCTTTGAATCTGTACTGAAAAACGTTTTTTCATTTGTATATTAACAGTAAGAATCTTAGGGCTATTCCAGAGGCAGAAATTGGATTGGCAGTTATCTTCATGTCTACGGAAAAATACTGCAACCCTCAAAAGCAGCCTGCTTCTAAAGGTAATTGGAAGAAAAGTAGTAATAAGTTAACAGCCTCAAAGAGGCAGTATTTCTTTTTGTGTAGGAGCATCAATTACTGATGTTCAAGTTGTTCTGTTTTGCAAGACCACTAAAAAAGAGTGACGCTATAAAAAATGTATACAACTCTGAAGAGGTAATTGGTTTTTAATGGTCTTACGGTAAATTGCAGTGAAAATTACATGACTAAAATGTAAATAAAAAAGTAGATCTAAAACTAGCCTAAAAGGCAGACACAGAGAACAGTGACCTTGAAAGGAAAGGTACTTTAAAAGCATCTGAAGTTCGTATTTTTAGTGACCACTGAATTCATATGTATGTGGTAGTTTGAATTCCATGCTATTCTGTCTTTTCATAAACGACTGGGTTAATCAGGAAGTGAAAGATAAATGTCAGAAATCAAGAGAATAAGAATGGTATTAATTTGTTAAGTCTTGCTTTTTTTCTTTTTTGCCCTTTGTACAAAACAAAATTTGCTTTAGGAAAATACAATCAACCTCCCACACAGTTCAAAACTAAAAATAATCTTTCCATAAGTTAAGACAGTGAGACATGATTGCCACATTTGCTGAAGTAGTAGTTTGGGGGGTGGACATTCCAAGTCTTGACTTGAAGCTTGTATTTACTAATTTGATAGTAATAAAAGTCTTTGAGAGACAGAAAGAGGTTATGTTTGTCTAATTCTCTTTTCATGCCTCTCCATGTTATTCTATATCTTGCTGCTGTAAAATTTTCAGAACTATGTTTTATAGATTCTGTTTTGTTCTACGAAATGTTGTATCAGGTAGAAAATCCTACTATTATTTAAAAAATCAAAGAAAAAACCCCATAAATTTGTCTTTGCATGTAGGAACATTAGTTCCTTGAAAATGTATTTTGAATAGAGAAGGACATACATGCGGTACTGGCAGAGATGCTGATTCTTGTTTTCAGTCTGAATGATTCAATTGGATAAAAGTTAAGTTGTCTGAAGTTGTGTAAACAGACTGTATGTCAGACCTTTAAGGGAGCTGTGTTTACAACTGAAAAAACTTGTATCCCAGATACAGTGATCATGTCAGAGATCATCATAAAGGAGTAAATATAAGGAATTTTGTGCTCTGTTTTGCATAAAGTATATATTGCATGATATATATTTTATTTTTTGCCACATGTTTTTTTAAGTACATTATGTACATACTGGTATATTATTTCCCATTATGCTTCATTTTTATTTAAGCAGATTTCCATTACTTGATCAGTGGAATATTTAAATAAATCTGAATTCCAGAATATGGTCCTTTAGAACTATTTCTTTCAGTTTTTTTAAAACTTAATAAATCTGCTTATTTCTTAATTAAAATTGCTTTAAGATTGTTTTACAAAGATCTCACCTGATCAGATAGTAAAGTGTGATAGCACATGCAAAGGAACACTGATTTGCTATTAACCTTCTAATTCTTCTCTCTTGTTGGTCTTGCAGCTGTGCCTGAAAGCTCTCCTGCACCAGCTGTCATAGGCCGAGCCATTTCCCAGAGTCTGGCTGTGGATGAAACCATAATGCCAACTGCTGCAGATAGCAGCACTTTGTACATAGCTGATACAGAAGGGCAGACATGGTAAAGTATTCATGGAAATTTCTAAGCTAATACTTGCAAATAAAGCAGTCTTTTGTGGCAGAGAAACTGTATCATTGCCATGGGCAAAGATATACAGTATTAGAAATGGCATTTACTAAATTGCTGTCAGTTGTCTCTGTCTGCAGTGACATAATTTTTGCTTTTGGGTGCTAGAAACCATCCCATAGGACTTAGATGACTTCCAGATGCAAATATCGATACTGCATATCTGTCTTGACTGTCTGAACTATTACAAATTTTCAAGCCATTTCACAATTATAAAAATATATTGATCATAGCAGATTTTACTGTTTGTTTTTAGCACATTGTTTATAAGTTTATTCAAAGTACAGGTATCGTCTTTTTAAAAAGTGTATCTCTGATTTGGTGTATCTCTGGTAACTTCTTGTGTGTCATTGAGTATTTCTTTTCTCTCTAATCTAGTATGGAGGTAGAGAATACTTCCCAGATGCAGAGACAAGGGAAAATGGCTTTCCAGGATACGACTGCTGTAAAGAAGAACAGTAGCACAAGTGGCAGTGTAACTGCAGGAACATCGATACCTAGAGGGAACAGAACATCTGGGTTAAGTCAAAGAAGTCAACCTGTCTCACCATCTAAAATTTCAGAAGCTGGCAAACCTCATGAGAGTGCTTCACGTCACCAGTCGAACTCAATTACAAATTACTTCCAGGTAGCTAGAAAAAGGTACGTTGAAATGTTCTTGACAATACTTCCCTTATTGGTATGTTGGTGCTGTTTCTGGAAAATTTTAACACAAGCAATGTACTTTTAATTTGACACATACTTGAAAAGGTAATTTTTAGATCAAATTCCTAGAATGGAAAGTTTTTCCTTAAGGGTACTTTTAAATTTCACTATGCATTCTCTAAAACTCCAGAAGCTGTTACGTCGTGTGTAGAGCTACTCATACTCAAAAATGCTTTTGTAATTTCTTTCTTTTGTAATTTATTTCTGGCTAAGGGAAAGAGCTGAAGAAGAAGAAACATCTGTACCCAAACTAGCAAAATTGGAGGAAAGGTCATCGCCTCTTCCCAAGTGCACTGAATCCACAGCTTCATCGATCTGCAACAGCGAAGCAAAACAGCATCAAAAGAAAAATAACATCCTGGAACCAAACCCAAATTTTGCAGTAGAAGACATGAGTATAAAGCTTATGAGGGAAAGTGTCAAGCTAACAAATGATAGAACAGACACTAAAACTACTTCTAGTGAAAATTGTGCACCAAAAAAGAGAAAGGAATTAGACGATTTATCTGAAGATACAGAAGCACTAGAAATTGTGTTTGGAAGTGGAGATGTAGACTGGGAAGATGAAATGGCAGATCATGACCAGGAAGCTCAAGGAAATACACGAAAAAAACAATGTTTGGAAGCCAAAGGAAGCAGGATTCAAGAAGTAAATGTAAATCAGAGAGAGGAGAAAAAATCATCGGTAAGTTTTATATTCTTCTCATGTGCCTAATCTTGAAATTTGCAACTTTGTTAGAAGGATGCAGTTGGCTCCTTTAAGGAGGAGGCTGCCTGCGCATACAGAAAGTGGGTTCGTAAAATTTGTTTGCTTAAATCCCGTACATCAGTTTTTAGTTCAGAATGATTCATCTTTTACATTTGAACGTTGCAGTTTTATACCTACCTAAATGTTTTTTCATTCTTTTGGGCATTTTTTCTTTGTGAATTGAAAGCTGCTTGTATTCTGAACGTTTTCTCTTTTCTTACTTTATATAGTGTAAGTAGAATAGCAGAATATATCCCTGGTCCAAGAAAAACTTGTCACATTGCTTGTTGCTGTGTTAATTATAATGTTGTTATTTATACTAAGATAGTACTCAATTATCTTTATGTAATTCATTTTCTAAAGAAACTTCTAGTTGACCTCTTCTTTTGAATACCGTAGTAGTGTCCAACATCTTTTAAGTCAGAATCTTTTGATATCGTGTGAAAGATTATTAAAATTCCTGTATGAGAAATTTTAAATCAAAACCAACAAAAACAACAGCAAAACCAAAACACAGCTTGTGTTTTCGTGATTATTTTTCTGTTTTTGTTTTTGACACTAAGGGAATTCTCTAAGAGATATGAAAAAAACAATACACCTTGAATTAACATCGGTCACTTTGTTGGAAAAAAAGAAAAGCAGGTTTGTAAAGGAAAACAATGTTGAGAGGTCTAGACTATTAACAATATAATAGGAATAAGAGAACAAGGGGGGTTTTTTTTGTTTATTAAAAATATATATTTTAACATTTACTGTCTAGTCCATTTACAGTGTAGGCGGTGTTTAAATGTTTAAAAGTTTGAATGCATGATTAACTGGAATTTGCAAGATTCCTTGGACCACATAAGAGTTAGTAATTGTCTGTGCATCCTTAGGTCAGACCAGCTTGACACTTTGTTGATACTTTACTGGAGCTTGCTTCTGGTGAAGTGTGAATTTTAGCTTCATTATAATGCTTTTTTTGCATGTGCGTTACTAACAGGCAAACTTTAAAAGGCAAGTCCTCTAATTTAGAGAATTGTGTTTCTTGCTTTTTATACTATCAGAGAGTAAGTACTTTTTATTAGCTCTGACCATAGCGATGGACTAAAATTGGTGCTTGGAATAGTCTATTGAGTTTTGTTGCTTGGTGCTCGGAAAGTTTTTCTAGTCTAACTTCTTGTCAGGATTCTGAAGGAGAAAAAAAATTCTTATGTGCAACTAAACTGGTACTTTAGCAGATATGCACTTAAAAATTTCTGCTGAAGTCTTCTCATAGTTTAATAATGACCTATTTTATTCATGTCAAATATATTTCCAGTGGACTGGGAAGGAGATTTCATGATAAAGCTGCCCAGGCAAATTTGATAACTATTTTCTGTAAGTTAGATGCATCTTGTGTATCTGGCATGACAAAGAATGTGAGTAATTGACTCAAAACCTACAAGGTGCCTAAAGCTGATTTGGTATTTTATCAACCATTGAAAATAATTTATGTAATGCAAACTGGTTTTAAACTATAGGACATAATCAACCTGCAGAGTACTTTCTTGTCCTGGTAATGAAATGTCCTTTCTGCACACGTGTAGACTTCAAATATCAAATTGAAAATGCTACTTTTTATATTCAAAAGCTTTTACAGTTTTCCAGAACCTGTCAGGACTTTGAAGATTATACAGATGGACAAAACTTCCTAATGTATAAGAAAGAAAGAAAAAAAAACAAAGTGAGCAAATAATAGCGATTTTTTAATAGAGAAAACCTTCAACAATTGTTACAGTGTGTGTAAAATCATAACAAATTTAAAGTACAGGGCAGTTTCTTTTCTGTCGAAAAATTTGTATTGATTTGAATATGTTTATTTTACCATAAAGAGTGGAAAACAATTTTATGTAATTAAATTTCCATTTAATTTCAGTTTTATATTTAAAATAATTTTTAATCAAATAGGAAGAAGAGGAGCTTGGATCTGTTCTAACTTCAGAAATGAAAAGTAATATCAAGCAAGAATCACCAGTCTTGGTAAGGAGCCAGCTAATTGTAAGTTTGAACAGTGAACTTTAAGAAGCATTACAAAAACACATCAAAATTTTGCTCTTAAGAACATAGTATTTTTGGATTCTATTTCAGAGTAAAGGAGCTTTGGAAGATTGTACTCCTTAACATAATTATATGTAAATTTGAATAGTGCAGTTCCACTTATAGACTGTGGGGAAAAAAAGAGCACTTGTAGTTCATCTGTGTGCTTCTATAATGGCATTTGGGTGGATACTTAAGGTGACTGAAACTACATGTAATTATATTAAGTCTTCAATGTTGTTAATACTTGGACTGATGTTTTTCTTAGATTACTACTTAAAGACCTGCCAAGGATGTAATCTTGTCTGCTCTAAGATCACAGCTAGAACGGAAGAGATGCACCACTGGGAAAATAGATGTAATATACAGTGATTAACAGTAGATAGCATGCTAATTTTTTGTAGATGAGATGAAGGAGTAAGGAGAGGAGAATTGTTTGGAGCAGCAGTGAGGCAGAGGAAAAGGAGACTAGGCTGAATGAAACTGAAATAAAAAAATTCTGAAGAAATAGAGTGTAGCCAGTCAACAAGGGGCAGAATACACCTACATACAAAATTCACCTACATACAAAAAACAGCCCAAGAAGAGGGAATGCTGAGGAGGTATACCGAAGAGCAGGATCAGCTCAGATTAAAGGACTTTTAGTTATATTTTGCTATAAAACAACTGTACTGCATGTGGGCTGGAGCTGTCCTTGAACATAGTTTAATGTTACTTGTGAGCTTGTCCTGCGCCCAGACTTCCTTTGGAATCCACATAGATGGAGCCCCAGGCAGCAAAGTGTGCACACAGACTTGCTGGCATATGAGCAATCTCATGTACAAGAAAAATTTGATGCATTGATCAAATTCAGCCCTAGAGTTGGCTGGATATCTGTAGGCTAGAATTGAGCTGAAGATGTTTCAGCTTTGTCTTCCGTGTAGTATTTAAATACGTATTTAAATACAAGAGAAAGAAATTTACTCTATTCATGGTATATAAGGAGGCTGAGAAGTTCAAACATCTTCTTAGCTTCTAGCACTGCTACTGCTTCCCCTCACTGTTTTGTAATCCTAACTTTTGCTTAGCTCTGCTCATGATAATTTCTCTACAGTTTGTACTGTTGGATGTGCTGTGTGTCTGTTCACACACTTGAATGCTTCTTTCTTTTTCTTCCCGCGTAAGAACCACAGCAAACTGCAAGACGACTCCAGCAATCTTCCTAGCAGGCTTCTGTTGACAGAGTTTAGATCGCTGGTTGTCAGCCATCCAAGACAGAACAGTCATCTTGCTGGAAATACCAGCTATGGGGGAAAGAAAAATTTCAAAATGTTCAAAAAGGTTAGTGTTTATTCTAAATGGTCACAAGATGGCACTATTTAAAAATATGAAAAAGTGTTGCCTTCAGATTCTAGAAATACGTTACTAAAGATTTTTTATAAATTGATAATAACTAAAGAAAGAAACAATTTAAATACTATATTATACTGTAAACTGATATTTTGTTAATTGACTGAAGAAGTACCAGGTTGACAAACCTTGTGCTAGATTATTTAGCTACTTGTACTTGGTTCCAAGCTGTTACTTGGAATAAGTCGTTAAGTGATGGCTACCATAAGTTGTGGTTGTACCTCCAAAAGCTAGCAATTCCACTTCTCCAAAGACCTATATATACAGCATAGGCTGATTCAGAATCTTCCATTTTAACTAATATATCTTGGATTTCTAAATAGAACTAAATCTATACCATACGAAAGTAAGATGATTGATTGCTTGGGTCCCGAAGACAATTTCAGAATGATACTTAGTGTTCAGTGTTAAAGTACCACTTCAGCTTATATTAAACATAAAATAAAAATTAAAATCATATGATACAAGATGACAAGAAAGGCATTTCAGTAAAATACTATGTATAGAATGTGATCACATAATATTACTTCCTGGGAGTATGCTCTTATTTTTAGATAATGTTTTAATTTTCTGATAATATTTTCTTTTCCACCATTTTGTAACAGATGCTTATGCAGTCTGACAAGAAAATATAAACTGATTTTTATCGATACTTCGAACTCCATTTAATGAACTATCAAATTTATTTAGCATATTTAACTTATCAGATGTAGTTTTGTTTGTTCCTTTTGGTAAAAGGAGGGAGTTAACAGCTTTCTGTAAATGCTTTTTTAACTTTAGTCACTTTTAAATATGATCTTTCAATGTTATTCAAAGAAAGACTGGCTGACTTTCTGCTGTGATATCTGAACAGAATTCTGAATTTGTTAAAATAGATCTTTTACTTGCACTATGCTTGCCTTGTAGTTGTAAGAATTTATTGTCCAACAGGTAGCTTACCCAGGGGCAGGACGACTTCCACACATTATTGGAGGATCAGATTTGATTGCTCACCGTGCTAAAAAGAACTCAGAGCTAGAGGACTGGTTAAGGCAAGAAATGGAGGTAAGAAATTATGTTTTTAAACATGACCAAATAAAATCTTGACTAATGTAAGTGAAATATTCTTGACTAATGTAAGTGAAATACTCCATGATTTTATTTTTTAAGTAAAACATCAGCCAGTTAGTTGTCCACACATGCTCATGGGAGCATGTACAGTAGTAAAGTTACTGAGTATCAGAGGTCAGTGATAATACTCTCTGGTTATTTAAATTCATTTTGCATACAACAGTCACATAATCAGAAATATTTATATAAAGCAAAATCAATAACTTAAATGAGGATGATCTTTTGATGAGTAAAATTAGCGCATGTAAACTTGTGACTTGTAAAAATGTGACAGGGAGCTAGAAAGAATTTCTGTATGGTTAACTGTGTTCAAATAGTTGTACAGTACAGTTGATGTTCTACTCTTGAATAGAACAGAAAATGCATGAGTAAAATTCTGTTGGAGTATACTGAAGAGATGTAGTAAGAATAAATTTAATATTTTTTCTTTTGTGCAAATCTTCACCTTTATTTATAAAAGTCCTAAAAAAAATGTTTTATCATGGCTGTTCTCTAGCACTTTCATTTTCCAATAGTTTCCTTAAAAATACTTGCTGATGAGTCATATTGTTTCCACAGCTTGATTGAGGTCCAGTTGCATCAAGATTTATCTCATTTTTCTTAATCCCTGAATATAGATAATGCTAATTAAAATTCCCTTTATATACAAATAATCATATAAAAATTTTTCTATTTCTATAATGATGCTTACAATAAAAAAATCCACATTTCTGACCAAAATTGAGACCTTTCACAAGCTATTCCATTTCATTAGTTGGTAGCAGTAGCCAAATTCGAGTAGCGAAGTAACTTGTCTAATGTGATTATGCAATAAATGGAGTACTTAGAGAAAACTTATTTCTTCAGGAAAAACTGTGTTAGTGCAGGAATATTGTTTTTCTAGATTGTTCATTAGAATTATCCTTAACAATCAAATATTAAATAAACTTTCTCAGGAACAGAACCGACATGCAAGAGAAGAATCACTTGCTGATGATCTCTTCAGGTAAGAGTTTTATGTTTGTACTTAGAAAAAGGTGTATTTTTTTTTGCATCACATCTTTTTTTGGACAAATTTTTATTTTTGAAAAGACTACTTTGACTATTCTTTTCAAAATTTCATGTATTGCCATGTATAGAATATAGTCAAAGTGATTCAGCAGTTTCTCTGGGAAAAAACCACTATCCAGGGTTCATTTAACATGGAAAATGGGTGGAGGTGAGGTGGTGGAGATAACATGAAAAGATGTTCATCACTGTCTGTGTCAGCATCTCTGTAGCCAGTCACAGACAGGGTTGAAGCTGCTGTTGTTTTGATGCGAGGTTTCCATCATGTATCGTCCCCTACTCCTATCTGCTTTATCTCCCCTCTCATCCCCTGCCCATAGAATCCATATCCAGTCCATAGAATCTTCCATAGAATTTGCTGTCCAGACCACATTTAAGCATTAGAACGAACGTGGTACAATGCTATAACAATAAAATCAAATAAGTGTTTTGAGAGTTAATATAGGGACCTCATTTTGTTTAGCAAAAATTTCTTTATATTCTGTGTTTTTTATGTGAAGAAACAAGTGACCAGTGTTTGACTTCTCACCTGTCATGAATTTGACTAACACCAAAAGTTGTGCATTTAGGTAGAAAAATGTATATGGTGAAGAAGGATGTTTTTTTCCCGAATCACTATCAAACAAATGTGATACTACATATCAATACATGTTAGAGCCATTCAGAAAATCTTACTGCATTAATAACTTGCTCTGTTCATTAACAGTTAATAATGGAGCATTTCTTTCAAAGGGTATACATTTCATTTTTGAAGTCTGAGTTGTATAGTAACAACAGTGACTTCTAATACCTTTCTAGCTATGTGGTGATGTAATTTGGCTCACAAGTTGTCGCATTTTCCTGTCTAAGCAAAAAGTCTTGATGAATCAGAGCAGAATTAGTGGAAGTAAAACTGCCGGATCATTCAGTTGTGTCTGTAAGTTATTCATGCATGAATACAAAACACATCAGAATTTCAAAGAAGTGACAGGATTTTGGGAGACGAAGCACAAATGGAGAAGGCTGAGGGACAGCAGTGTCAAGTAGAGTCAAACTATAAGCATATTGCAGTAAATCAGGTAACTATTTAGTATTTCCAGAAAGTAGCTCTAAATTTCTAACAGTCGATCAGAAGCTGTATAAAGGGGAAGGTAGGGCAAGGATCTGCTTTGTATAGGAGTAGGAAGCAGCAGAAAGGTTTTGTCTAAATGAGTCGTGGCCAAATGAACATCAACGTAAACATACAGGATCCCTTTTCCTTCTCTCCTGTTTTGTTTTTTTGGTGTCCTTTTCCAGTAAAGAACTTAGTGTTGGGACATTAAAGGCTTGGAGAAGCTTGTTCATGCATCAGATTTAAAGGTTGTAAGTAGTTAGGAAACCTGAAAATTTTATGAAAGGTTATGTTAATTTTGTACACAAGTTCTACCTTATGCATCCTTCAGTCAAATAGTAGTAACTGTAATTAATTACAGGAGTGCAGTCAGGGAAAGGACTGAACACTGGCCATTCCCTTATTATGAATATATAATAAAGCTGTTTATATCACATTGTATATCTATATAAACTTTGATTATCATTGTTTTGCTTATGTATGACAAGCTTTATTTTTTTGTTGCAGATATGATCCTAATGTGAAAAGAAGAAGATAAATTGTGACCTGGATTTACAGTGTTTCTCTGGCAAAACCTGCTTTCTGTTCCTTAGGTTTCCTGGTTACAGTGTGTATGACGTTCCTATATATGATCATTTGAATATCTATTATTGTAAGACATGTTTTCTAAGTCTTGCTTTTATTAAAAAAAAAAAGAAGTTCCTTTTGCTTCTTGGTACTTACAGATTGCACATTGTCAAGACCTTCCCATTATTCACTTCAGAGTAATGCTCAGTAAAATACTGTAGATATTTAGAGTTTCTTTTTAGGCTATTTCTAATATTTGGTTACCAGAACTATTTTGGGAAAAAAAAGGAAGTTAGCATCAGGCTATTTTTTCTTTTTTCAGAAGGGCTTTGTTAATTAGGTATTTTCAAGGGTATTATCTTAAGAATTGAAAATCTATTGAGGCTGAGATGCAACTGGTATTTGATCATGATATATGATATGGTTGATATGATAATTATATGATTCATAATGAACCACTTCTCTGTAGTTCATTATGTAGAGCATATATTGTTGTTACTGTTAAAGAAGATCTTGGAACTGAAAAAAACAGCTTCTTTTTCTCTTGCTTAAACATATTTTCATTTACACCTTTAAATCAGTGTGGTTGAATGTTCATTTGTTAAAACCTACTTCCAAACCAGGTGAAGTTTTAAAGAGCTGTTGTACTCCAATTTGGGATTATAGTGATATGACCCATTTCTTTCTCTTGTGCCTTTACTTTTTGCAATCACTGTGTAAAAATATGGCCTTCAAAATAGTTCAGTTAACAGGGAAAGCTATGAAACAATTACCGGTTTGTGGATTTAGGAGAGCTCATCTTAATGATCTGAGAACTTTCAATTTGTGAGATTCCCCTGGAAGTACAGTGAGAAAATTTTTCCAGACTTCCTGCTCAGCTGTATGAAGCCGTCACATACAGATAAAGATGGAGAGTAGCTCTACTGCATCCTATTTCAAGAGGGAGGATCTCCTTCCTCATGTGAGGAAATAATCTTGTTGATGTAATTGAGTTGACACAAACGAAATTACTTCCTCTGCCAAGAGCTCTGAGCATACAAGCAAGATGAGCTGCACTGTTTGAAGCCGCTCCGTTGTGTATCGGATCTAAAGAACAGCATTACGAGATCTGTGTATATCAAGATAGCAGATGTGCTGAAGTCAGCATGATTGTAACAGGCAGATGATGTTTGGTCTTCCAAAGCCAGTGTTTACTCAGGTCTGTCTTGGCATCTTCTTGCTGGTTAGCAGTGTCCAGGGTGATACACAAAGTGCAGCCCAATACTTCTGAGTTCCACAAAAGCTGTGAGAGTGTTTGCATTGAGGCACATCAAATCTTATCCACCAAATAACTTTAAAAAGACTGTTCTTAAGCAGTTGAAATTCCTTCTGGAGGCAATGTACTGATTGTTCCACCCTCAGTTGAGTTTTTCTATTATCACTGTGAGAATTTCCGGGTTTTCTGGCTGAAGACCTACTGATCCAGCAGAGCTCTTGTAGACTGCTGAGGTTTTTGATTGTTGTTGTTACTAAATTCAAGCAAATAGGTTGGATAGCAGAGTATCAAGGGACAAGATTCTTCAGAAAGGTTGTATTTACAGTTGTAAAAAACAACTGGAGAATTTCTGAGGTGAAAGGACAAAACATGCAATGTATAGGGGCCTTCTACAAGAAAGTAAAGACTAAGTCCTTTGCTGCTCAGACTGCAATCTGCTAGGGCTCAAGCAACCCTGGCAGCATAGCTGAGAGCACTCTTTTTTTGTTCATGTTTTATGATTTAGGGTTCTTTGAATCCAGTTTCCCAGACAGCTGAATTTACCAGCTTCGATACTTTTTTTTTTTTTTTTTAAATTTAGTATTTAAGAGTTGTGGGTCCCTTTCAGCTCCTAATATTCTATGATTCCAAGTTGAGGGTGCCTAGCAAGTGATACAGTTTGGTTTGTAATCCAGTTTCAGCTGCTGTCCAGTTGATAAAAAGCATGCACCTTTGTTCACCTGAGCTTATATGAAGTTAGGCTTGCATTAAAAAGCTTAGACATACAAACCCCTTAGCCATGGCTTGAATTGTAACACCAAATTAATGGAACAAGTCCTATTCATTATTCTGAAGTCTTCCTTCCATTTTAACTTAGCTTGTGCTCTGTGGTTTCAACAGTTCAATTTCTGGGAGAACTTTGTGGTGCTGATTTTCTTAAAGGGTTAAAAAACAATTCAGTAAATCAGAGATGATATCTAAGGTTTCTTTCATCTGCCATACCCACGGTCTGCAAGTATACCCACCTTTTTGATAAAATTATGCTCTTCACCTTAAAAATACACTAAGCAGAAACTTCAGATCTTGTTTCTTGCATTTTTTGTGTGTAACACAGTTTGAGAGTTTGGGATGCTTTTCTTGTAACATTTATTACCATTGTTCACACTGCTTACAGGAAGGAGATGCACACAATGTATAAACTAAATATACTTTTTATTAGCAAGGCTCTTAACATACAGTCTTGCATTCAGCAGCTTAGCTGATGAAAACAGTTTAAAGCAGATTGAATTACTCTATGTACTACTAAAACTGTGGATAGGTGCTGTATCCAGGCATGAAACATGCTTCATTTTCAGTTTAATTCACACCAATTTCAGTTGACTTCCCATTTTTTACGTCATCTGGGGAAGCCCCAGGTTTTGGGTTTTTTTTGGGAAGACTACCAAGATATTCTCCCTGTTAAAGTGTGATTTCTATTTCTGTCCATTCACATCTGTGAGTCTGTCCTTTTTTCTCCTACCCTCACTCCCCCATCTTCTCCCAGAATTGTGGGGGTTGTGTGTCAGGGCTGGCCTCTCCTTTGTCATTGCACCAGTTCCTATATGCGGAAAGTGTGTTTGCAGTCAGTGTCAGTTCCTCCATCCAGTCACCTCCCCGTCAACTTCCTCTGAAATGCCAAGTCCCCTTCATTGCCTTCATTCCTGATGTGTGATAGGCTCTATTCCACGTTAATTCCTAACAGAGTCAGTAGCTGAAGCTTCTACTGTAGACTCACCTCTAACCCCCTCCCCTCTCTTGTTCCAGTCCATGTTATACAAATGATTTCTCAGTCCGTATTTTTTGTCTCTCCCGCTCCCATAAACCTAGAGGGAGTCTTGCACCCTCTTCTCTTGCTCTTTTCCATTTCTTGAATCAATCCTCAGTCACACTTGGCCACATCTGGTTTGACTCACAAATTCACAAACTGATTTTTGTTTGATTTCCAAATTCCAACTGCGTTCTGGTTTTTCTGGTCTGTCCTTAGAATTCAAGCCAAATGTGCCAAAAAATGTGCCCTCTTCCTTACCATTATTCGTTCCTCTTCCTCCTGCAGTCTTTGATAGCCATCACCACATTCCAGTTACATAGTTACAAAAATGTTACACAATATCAGATATCCCTGACTAGCAACTCTCTACCACTTGCTTTAGCGCTCTGCCTGTATAGCTCTGCTGCAGCTTTTACTACTGGAATCTCTGTCAGTCCTTGGTTTCAGCACCAGATCCCTGCAAAACAACACCTTCTCCCTCATTCTGAACACTGCAGCTCTCTGAATGCCTTTTCCTCTGCAGTTTTATCTTTCATTTGACTTGCATTCCCTACTTCTCAAAATCAAAATAACTGACTTCTAGGTGACACTATTTTAATTTTTCGCCTTCAGTCTATCATCAGTTTTCACACATTAAGATAAAACAAGCTTAGCATGCAAATTTTGGGAATGTTTATCACCTAATCAAAACAGAGGTTTTGCTCACAAGTTGCTTACAGAAAATGTTCTGTATGTGTTTACATTGCTTGTCTTAAAAAAAAAGTATGACGCAAGCATACTCCAGCAAAAGATGAAAACAGGCAATGCCACACACAAAGAAATAGTATTTACACAGTCTCTCCAAGTCCAGGTGCATTGTATGTGAATAAACGTATAGGTAGATGAATATAGTCCTTTATCTCATTTCAAACTGGAATTCCAGCACACAACTAGCATACCAGGTCTGACAGAGAAATGGGCAAGGTCAGAGCATTGACTCAGTAAATTGTGCCAGGGAGATGTAAGGTAGCGGGATCAGTTCTTGAACAACAGCTCACTGTTCACATAGAAGCTGGTCCTAGCATCCAAACTGATGAAAGAATTTGTGTATCTAGTTAAAAAACAACCTAAAAATGCCAGGATTCCATAGTATTTTGTGAATACATAGCAAACTTAGTTAATTTTTTTTATGCTGGCATGTAAGTCTGCAGAGGGTGTCTAGGGACATAAAGCTGAATTTTAGTTTATTGAAGTATCCACTGTAGGCTTGTTGCTTACGCAGTGCCAGTGATCTCAGAATAAAGAGACAGAAGAGGAAGGTGCAAATTAGAGTTACTTAGTCTCCAGAACAAATTGTTTCGCGGTTTTGATGACTACTGATTACCCCTAGGTTTTAAGAGTTGGTTTATGATGCCCTGGAAGTACAAAATTATCAGTTAGAAAATGAGCTAACATGCAGACAGGTATAATATGAACTCAAGTTCAAGGTTTGCTTGAGCTGAAATGTTTTAGTGTCTCCAAAGACAAAACTATCTTTAAAACAGTGCTTAGCTTCACTATAGCTACTAAATACCACTAGAAATGCTTTTTCCCCTGCCCATTATCCTTGTTCCTTACACCAAATTCATTCTTGACCACACAATTCTCTGTGTAATTCAAGCTTCAAAAATAAATTAAACTGAAACTCCCAGTGTTCCATATTCCCAAAAATACACTCTGTTTCAGAAAAAGAGCTGTTTATAATTCAACATCCTCATTTCAGGTTTGTACCTCTACTGTCACCAAAGCCTTTTTTTTTCTGTCAAAGATGCTTCAATTTCCATTCTTTCTGCTAAGTAAAATCAACTGTTATAGTTATTTCAAACAAAGCAAAACTTTTCTTTCAGGTTGGGCAAGGGGAAATGGGGGAAATATTTGTACAAAAAGCTCTCATATCCATTGAGTATTCCCGTCTTGCTCTCACCTTAAAATAAAAATCCAGAAATTATGACAGAACATTGTTATTGTAAGGTTCTAATACATTATCTAAATTAAGATGTAACAGTATAAACCTTTTGGCATTTTTGGTTCCATAACTTACTCAAAATGAAATCATTACTATATGGACGATAATAAAATTAAGTAATCAGCTGCCTTTAAGGCATATGTGTGCTACCTCTTCCTGTTTAGAAATGTCTGGGAGCACTGTACAGCCCAGATCCTGCTATTACATGAAGATACTTGCTTGCTTTTCAGAAGCAGAAAATACGGTAGCAGAGTAACAAAGCCTTATCTCTTGGCACACCACTTTGCTGATCCAGTCCTACAGCTTAGTCAGCAAAGACAATTTCTCTCACGTTGCATTCAGTGTACTTGAGTTAATAGCCAGTACAAAGAGCCAGCAGTGTGCTGGATGAACAGCTCCCCTGCAGAGCTCTTGTCACAGACCTAGATCTCGACCCAAGAGGATGGGACAGCTCCGGCCTATTGACGCAGCGTGGAGGCACTTCAGCACCTGTGCACTTGCACTTCATACTGCACGTGTTCTTCACAGCTTTCCTCCCATCACTCCTCACTGGTCAGCACTTGTCAGCAGTGAAGACTCACTACAAGTTTGCAAATTTTATTCCCTTTCATTCTCTTTGAAGAGCATTCGGCCTAAAAATGGCCTTTTCTTTCAACTGGGTATGCAGGTCAGGCCTGTCTCAAAGTTGAGGTTTTAGTTTGATTTCCTCCAGCTTTGAGTAAATACTCTGGATTTCTGGCTCTAGCCTTCTCTTCAGTTCTTAAGCTGTGAGAGAAAGAAGCTACAACCACCTCCTTCTACAAAATTAGTATTTTTCATTAAGCAAACATCACTCTTATGAAATTACTAAAAGGAAATTGCCTATACCCCACCAGGCCAGAAGTAAAATACAAGAATACCCCAACAATTCCCTAAGTGCTGTAGGCTAGGGACCTGGACCTGTGGGATACACTTTGGTGTCCCTTTCTCAGTGTATAACCACTGTTTCTGGGAGCCGCACTCTTTTCTTGCAGTCACTGGCAAGCCCAGGCTGCTAGTCCAAAACAAAGCACTTTCCTGAGAGAGAGAAGAATCTGGTGGTGGTGTCACCACTCTCTCTGGATTACTTGCAGGAAGGATTCCTGCGTTAACTCACTTGGGTGAAACTTAGATTTACTCCTTCGTGGAAAAAGTTTCACAGTTCAGTCAGAAGAGGCACTGCAAAGAGGCAGATGGTTAGGGAGATCTACTAGAAGAAATCTTATTCCCAGTTCAGCATCTGGATACTACTTAAAATACTCTTAGCAATAATTTAACTAGGACACACATTCACAGCATTAAGACAAATGTAAAAGATGTTTTTCCACTAGCCTATTAGAAAATACATAGTATGGGTTAACACAGCTTTACAAATTCTGTAAATCCAAATTCAATTACTTCGGCTAAAAATTATGTTGTTCCTGTCTGTATTTTAGTAATAAATCTTAAGTACTAAGTATCCTTCTAAAATCCACAATATGTAAAAGTTTATCCTTCTCAATGAAAGAAGAGCTGAAAAAAGCAGTCTCCCTTCTGCAAATTATTATATTACACAGGAAATTCAAATGCTTGGTTTTTTTAAAATCTGAGACAAGGTGTTTCCCCAACAGACAACTATTCAGTGCCAACATCTAATTCACAATAAATGCAGTGATGTAAAGGCAAAGCCTGAACCTTTCTATCACCTAGTTCCTCAAAATACTAAGGAGGAGAGAACAGAAATTTCTCTCAAAATCAGAAAGGCAAAAATGAAAAAGTCCAGCTACAACTTTAAATCTAGCAATTCCTAGAAGACACAAGATGATGTTTTAACGAAGCTTTGGTTGAAAAAAGTATTTTTATACTGGCTTAATAAACATGACCACTGAGATTTCTTTACCCAACTAGGGGGTCTCACATTCAACTTTTTACCTCAAAAATACTGGTAAGATTGATGAAAAAAAAAGCAGTTAAACCTTGAAGTGCTGTTAGATTGCACTGAGAGATACTTGAGTAATAATAGGTCAAAGATCTCTTCTACAAAATTGTCACTACAACACAGTTTGTGAGTAGCTGCAGCAGCTGAGGCTAGAAACGGGGCTGTTTGAAGGATTTTTCCCCTTTTTGCAAAATAACTGCTACGTAAATCTTTATTTTGCTGGCATTTTAAATGTCCCCTGTGACAAACGAAAAAGCAGTAACATGCCATATGTTGTATTTGGACATTTATATTGATACAAAACTGCAGGAATTTCATCGCAGTGCAGATGTATTCCCAATAACTTAACTGCAATAAAGTTCTATAATGAAGTATTTAGCACTTAGTTAAAATTATTAGGCATCACAAGTTTAGAATTGGTTTCTATATACACAGTTTCTGCCAGAGAAGGCATATTGTAGAATCTCAATTAAAATATGAACAAAACAAGCCTAGACTTCAGTGGAATTAAAATCAGCTCAATATCAGTATAAAAAAAGACTCTTAACTAGTACTGACAATGCATGGCTAAAGCCAACCATGTGGGCAATGCACAAATTGATAGAAATGCTCCTTGGTTTTTGTTTATGCTATTAATTGGCTCTAAACTAAAATTTATTAGTAGTAGAAGCATAATTTTATAAATTATTTTAGACTTCCACTGAAAATAGTAATTTTAATCCTTGCATCCTTTACCTTTTCAACTTCTGTGTCCAAAGTCTGAGTAACTTACTCAGATGCATAAAGACCTGCAGTAGCCACAGAACCCTGTAATTCAGCAGGCACAGAAAACAGGCATTTATTGAATATAGCCATCTACCACTTATGAAAGTTAAGACAGTTGGGAAACCAGCAAGCACTAGCAGATTCACAAAGCCTAACTTCCTTTTCAAAATCTGCTGAAGTTCTAATATGGAGATTTTTAATCATGTGAACACAATACTTTAAACTAGCACTACATTCTTTAACACAAAAAAAACCCAAACAGAAAAATAACATCTATTCCATCACATTGGACCTGAATTAAAACATTTGGCAAAAAACAGTTTAAACCAATCACTTTTGTCTATTGAGAGTTCTGAGGGTTCACTTTCCTAACTTAACCTCACTATGGTCCGAACCTAAGAGTGTGTTTAGGTAAACTACTATAAAACCCAGCAAATGAAATCTAGGTCTTACATTACGGAGCAGAAAGGTGACACTTGGATTCAGAGGTAGGTACAAGTTAAGTGTTTGTCTTTTATAAGAAGCTTTAAGATTTAAAGGAACTACTGCATGTTTGTTCTGAGATTGATTTATTTTTTAGTTGGCTGTAAGATATAAGCCTTTCTTAAGTTTCAAAAACTGCAGGCTAAAATATTTCACTATCATGTGCTGCTCTAGAAAAAAAAAAAGAGAACCAATGTTTGGTCAAATGGGAGATGAGAATATCTATCACCCACCCCACCTTCATCAGCCCATTCAGTCTTCCTGAGCTTGGAAGAAAAAACCCCGTAATTTTCTCATGTACTTAATTTTTCAGTAGTACACTAGATATTCATTATATTGACACTGTAGTAAGAGCACTTACATCAGTACTTTATTGTTTATGTTAATGCGTATTCTCAGAAATTTACATATCACTGTAGGGGAACATCTCATGTTAGTCTTTGTGCACTCACCCAATTCTAGGCATAGTGTGAAGAAACATTAATGGATTGTGTCAAATCACTGTTAAAGATTAAATGGGAATGCTTATTCTTTTATTCCAATTACCAGGATAATTTAAAACTGTTGAGGACTTGTTCTTGCTTACAGAAGTCCTTCTTATAGTAGAAACCATTTTACTAAGTGCTCATTCCAAGTATTACTGTGGCAAATAAATAAAATCCTTGTTTCAAGCAGAAGGCTCCAAATTTGCTTTGGGACAAAGAACCACTTTGTATTAAACAAGCTTTCTGCTTTTAGAAGTTATTTCAATTTCATGGTAAGAGTATTTTTGTCACATTTGACACTAAAATGTAAAGCCACTCAGGTAGGCATTGCGTTTCACAGACGAAGTCTGCTCTTGTAGTTGAGCACGAGATGACAGACAGGCAGGCCAAGATAAGTTAGTCTCGTTTTCTGTTTATCTGGAAGCAATTCCAGTTGAGACCAGTTGAAATAGCAGATCAATATTTTGTATTTTTAAAGAGTGAAGTATTGTAGTATCAGCATCCTTTACCAAGCAATACAAGCACAGGTTACTTGTACACAACAGAAATGTGACTGCTATCAACTTTTGCTGCCAGTGAGTTTTCTGTTAAGACTACATCTGTAATCCTGGATGTGACAGTTTCTAATGTCTCGTTTATGGTACCCCATCACCTCCTCCGTCCCCACTTTCAATCAATTCATGTTTCTTCTTTTGTCTTATTGCCAAGCATCGTGCAATGCCCAGTGCACCTCCTTTTAAAAATCGTACAAAGTTGTCTCCCACCAGAGGCCCTAAAGCAAAGAGGTTGGCTTCTTTAGTGCATTCGTAAGTGTAGGGATCAATCTCTATAGGATTCCCTTTGCATGTGATGGGTTGATTAGAGTGATGACCTATGCTATGTCCTTGGTCCTTTAAAAAGAAAAGATTTGGGTGAGAACCTATCAGAACTAAGGCTACAGAAACCTTCAAAATTTTCTTCAGTCCAGAGGCACTCTGAAGAACACATTTCATTTCAGGCTTGAAGGAAAGTACATTGTGTTCAGGGAAACTAGTGTAAGCAGAATGTTGATTAGAGTCCACGGTATGAGACTGAGTACACATCATATGATAGACCTTATGGTATTCGGGGTAAACCTTTTTAGGTAACTGTTTGAAAATCAGGCTTGTATCGGTAACTCTTCTACGAAACACGTGGACTACTGGGATGTTGTTGTTATAGGCACATAGTACTGCATCAGCTGCTGTTAGTCCAGCACCCACAATCAACACAGGGTCTGCCTTCCCACGTAACTTTCCTTTGCTGATTGCAGCTCCAAAGTCAGACATGGAATGGAGAACAAAAGGAAAGTCTTCTCCTTCAACTTGCAGTCGGCCAGGAGAATCAAAGGTTCCAGTTGCAAGAGCAACATTCTCAGCAAAGAGGCAGAAGGGCACGTGAGAACCATCTGTTGCTCGCTGATAACCTCTGACTTCCCAGTTTCTCTTAATAAGTAATTTCTGTCCATCTTCCATTTCCAAATGCTGTGTTGAAATATCTTCATTTTGGTGACTTCTACCTTCATCATCCTTTTCTCGGTAAAGCCTGGACACTGATGTTATGTAAACATTGTCTCTGAAATTCTTTTGGAGGCCCATGACTTTAACATAGTGTTTATAATAACAAGCTATTTCCTCTGGCATTACTCGATCACTCTTTATATTTCTGAAAGAAAATTGAATGGTTCTGGTTAATAACAGACCTTACTGGTAATTTGCATATCAGATATGACATACCACATGACAGGCCAAATTTATGAGGACTGAATCTGCTCAGTGTAACTGACACTGAGTTCAGCATCCGTAAAGGCATTCGATTTATTTGTTCTCTTGCTTCCTTATACACAAGAAAAGCTAACTTTTTAAATATAGTTTTAAGTCTTTATACAATGTAAATTGCTATGGTGGTTAACAAATTAGGTGTAACAAAGCTCTGGAGTATCACAGCAGCTCCATATGGAAGTGTTTTACAAAGTTTAACATCGCAACTATCAACAATACAATACTGGCTAAACTTGTACTCATTGAGAATATGCTTACTTATGATCTAATTAATTAAAGGTCATAGTTAAGTGCTAATTTTGAAACTCTAGGTTCAGTATGTTACTGGAACCAAGTACTCATTATACTTTACAAAAGACCTCTCCCTTAGGTACAGTTAAGTTCACTAAGTATCAAATGAAATAGTTCCATGTCACATGAATGAGCAAAGCAAACATGACACAGAGTGTTAATGCAACTATGTAAAGAGGATTGTGGGGTTCAAGTGTTCAATAGAAAACATTTTTGCACTGCAACCCTGCTATTACATCTGTGCTTTTCTCACGATTACTGCAGTCTCATTTATAAGAAAAATAGCTGACAGTGTAATTATTTGGAAAAGTTGCATGAATTTTGCTGCTTCTTTAGATAGTAAGCTCTAGGAAGAAGGCAAAATAAACAGTAGTGAATATCAGGATTGCCACTAAATTACACTTAAAATCATATTTACTAGTAATCAGGCTACTCATTTTCTTAGATTAACAAGATAATAGCATATGTACTTTTAAATGCTCAGATTACTACTCTGAAAATCCTCATGAGATATTTATTCTAAGATAATAATGTGATAGTGTGACACCCCCTGCAAGGAAACTTAGGAAACTATTCTACATGACTAGAATTTTACATTATCATTGATCCTTTTAAATAAGAGTGTTTAATTGTAGTATAACAGGTCAGCATTTCCCGTTTTAGCACTGTTGAAAACTATAATATATAGCTTCAGATAATAAGCAGCTTATGGGATTTCAGTTAATAAGGAGGCAAGATTGCTGTGGTTATCTAAGAAAAGGATTAGAGAACAAAGCTACAGTTTCTTCACTTCAAGGGTTGTCCTGAAATGAATAACAGTCTGCCCTCAAAGACATATGCTCAAGTAATTCTACTTCTTCTTTTCCCATACATGGTACAAGAACAACTTCCTTTCATTTTGCTAGAACAAAGTCAGAAATTTTTAAATTTTAGAAAAAGCTCATGTAGAGTGTTCATCTGTCCCACGTTCATCTGCTAAAGGTCTGCTGACACAGACCTTTGTGAACCGAAGTAAAACCAGTGAGCTTGCATAAGAGTAACTTTTCTTCTCAAGTTTTTTCAAGAAACTTACTGCTACAAATTAACACTGAAATACTGAATTTCAGATGCTGCAGCTTTGCCTGTAAAAGCAAATACTGAAATATATAACTTCCTGAATTACAAGAAGGCTGGTGTGCACAGCAACTTCAGTTGCATCTGTGTTGAAAGAGGAACTTGCAATACTTCGGTGGATTTGAAATTCCTTCCTCCATCTTCCCTCACCTCTGATCAGAACTGTCTTCAGTCAGTGCCTCTTTCTGAAATGGTGCTCTAACACACCGCTGCCTGTACGTTTGCTTTTGGTGCACTCGCGAGCAATTATTGTGCCTGACCATTGTCCAGTTTTTTTCCATCAGAATACACACACAGCAGAAGTGCCATCAGGCAATTTAATAAACTAAAGAAGCCCTCCTGTGAACAGTGAAGTTTGAATATTTTTCAGTTATCTGGATTTTTACAGCCACTAGGATTCCCAAATAGATTCTGCAGTATCTTTACCTGCGTTTGCTAGCTGCCCACTCTTTAAAGCTGAGGCCAGGCAATTCCATCCAGTCTCCAAAACTGATGGTTAGCATAGAGCCTTCCATGGACTATGGAGAAAACATGAAGATGCATGACCAGACACATTTCAAATTTATATAAAAACCAGTGAAGCTCTTCTCATTGTACTCATTTAGAGCAACAAAATACCAGAACACAGCATAAGACCAGGACACTATATGTAGATATGACAAACTATTTCCGTGTTACACTTAGATAATATGCAACCATATAAGCTAATAAGGAAGAAGGTGAAGAGAGAGCATGTGAAAGGGAAACTAAAAGCAAGTTATTTAAAATACAAAAGAGGAAGAAAAACATGTGAAAGCAGCATCATATAAAGACATCAAGATTTGAGATTTTGTATAAAAGCACCTGGAAACAATGCAGACAAGAAAAAAAAAGTTATAGAAAATACTCTTCACTATAATTCATTGAATTTAAACTAACAAAAAACCTGGTAATGTAAGACAGCAGTCCTGGTCACAAACACCCAAGTAAAGGGCAACTTCTTCTTTCCTTTCTCATACCTCCACTTACGTGGGCTTTGGTAAATGAGCAGTTGAAACTGCAACTGGCATTACCATCCAGAACAGCCCTAGGTAGTAAGAAAAATCCCAAAACACAGAGTTATCAAGTTACCCTAGGAGTGAGATGAAATTTTTACTCACATGCCAAGCCCCACCAGGTGGTCCTTTTCCGAGCACTATGTGGGGAATATAATTATGTTGTTCTAACTTCCAGTGCAGAACAGGCGGGTACTCATAGCCAAAGTCAGCATCAGGGTGAAGCAACGTATCGAAAAGCACTGCAACTGGGTTTGAGGAGCGTCCTTCCAGGCCTTCTGACAGGTACTCCAGATCCTGAAGGATGACAAATTTTGAAAAATGTTCGTGCAACTTTTAATGATCATCATGCTACTCTGATGTACAGAAGTTGATTTGCAACAGAAAACACAATTACTTCAAGTTGCATTTTAGGTAAAGGTATTTAATGTAGAGATTCAATCAAAACACTTTTCAGAAGTAACTGCTATGAATCTGGTCTTTGTAACTCTGAATAATACATCTCACTCATTTAAAAATTACATGTTAATAACAGTAATTCTGGGGCAAATCAGTATTTGATATTCATTGGAGAACACAAAGTATGTGGACAAATAGAGATCCGAGCAACTTAGTAACATCTAAATTTATAGACAGGAGACTGCTTTTAACAAAGGACTGCTAATATTTCTAGGAGCGCCATTTTGATAAAGCAGAATTGGAATCTAAAAACATTAAGCTTTAAACATCAAGTAGAAAAGGCTCTTTTGACAGCTCTTAGCTAGTTCCAACACTAACTGTATTATATCTTGAAATAATGGAGATATTATAAGCATTATTTTTAAAAATTAAAACTAGGATTATTTTACACAGCAGCTAATGTTGAGAAAAATTTCTAGAACTTTGTATAATGTTCACATTTCAGCATCTATTAACCAGTCTTGTTCTAAAAATTGCAATAATTGCAAATATTATGCAATAGAAAATATTTGAAGAGAAAATAGAGATTAGAAGAAAGAACTGGACATAAGACCAATTTTTGCTGACAAAGACAGTACAGCTTAGCTTCCTAATTAAGCAAAATATCAGGGGGTCGGGGGAGGATGAAGTACATGAAACATCTGTAGCCAAAACTTAGGCAACTTACTCTCCTGCAAAAGAAAAAGACCTTGAGACCTAGGGTAAACATTACATGCAGATAGCCAGCACTGAAACAAAAACACCCTCCAAAATCCAAAGCCAAACAAACCCCTACTTACCCCCTAAAAACATAAATCCATGTTTGTATTTCAAATAAATTAGTCACAAAGGCAATACAGTGATAGCATTGTCAGTAATCCATCAGGAGTACTGTGAGGTGAGTGGAAAACAGTGTTAACACAGCAAACAAACAGACAAGTGGAAAGAAAAAAAACTAAAGAAGATTTAACTAATCAAATCACACAGAAAAATTGTACGTATATATGAGAAACAACTACAGCACAAGAGCAACTGTCAATACAACACAAACACTGAAGGATGCATAGTGTTCCAAAAAGAAAAACTGATTGTGTTTATGGAGGATATATGTCCCCAGTATAACTAAAAATGAAATTTTAGTAAGAACTGTAGTATTTACAAATATTTTAACTTGAACTATGTGCACTTTAAGTATGTTAGTAGCATGTGTTCCTTGGTGATAGTGCCCAAACATCCCAGGACACGACAACTGGAATTCCTGCATCAGCCAAGTCATGCTTTAGACACTCCTGGCAAGTAGTAAGAACACAACAATGGGCGGACTGTAAAACCAAAAAACACCACAAACTAAAAGCCTTCAAGAGCCATAAAAAGCACTACACGGCCCAGGTTTGGATCTAATGGTCACGAGTTGATTATATTTAAGTTAAGAGAATAACAAAATAATTTATTAATGTGTTAATGCTTGCAGTAGGGAAAGAGCCAGACAAGATGGCAACCAAAGCTTACCTGATCAACAATGGAAAGATGTCGAGCTTCTTCTAATTTCGTATGTAGAATGGGGTTTGGGTGTATAGCTTCAGGAGACAAATACGGCCTGTACCCAGAGAGCAGGTAAGAAAGGCAAATTCCTGAAGGTCCATTTCCTTTTAAAGAAAACAGTTACTGCTTTAGTAAAAATGTTTATAATCTACAGTTTGTTAATCACTAAATATACCGCAACAAAATAATACTGAAGTAGTTTAATGCCAGACTGTCTTGATCTAAAGCAGCTTATAAACTTTGCAGTAAAATAGAGTTTTTTCCAGGACCATCTTCCAAATAAACAGAGCAAAATTTTTTTCAGGTAAAAAGAAACAACTGTATGATTTTTACACCAGGAAACAAAATGCATATGAAGAAGTTCCCTAATTTAGTATGTCAAATTCACTATTCTTGTGTGAAAATGGCCTGACAAGATAATGGTCTGCCTGTGAGTCACAGTGATACCTGAATATTATTGCCATCTTACAACTTTGCATTCTGACAGGCATTGTACAACACAGAGCAGAAAGACAATCTGGAGTGTATGCTCTTCAGATCTGTCCATAAAATAAAAGGAAGAAAGAAACAAGCAGAAAGCCTAAGACTGAAAGTCCGATGAGAAGTTACAGACACAGCAAAACAGCAACATAAAAGCTAAGTGAGCACTGACCTCCCTTAGGTAAGTGGTAAAGTACAAGAAACTCACGTAAGACCACATTCACTGTTCAGCAAGAGTACAGAGTCAAACACTTTTACCGGTTTTGTAGCATTTTCAATTGTATATGTGTATTGCTGCAATTTTACTAGACACTTATTTTTAAAATGTTATTAAAGGTATGAGATAGATGGGACCAAAACATTACCATAAGGTAAACATTACTATTTATTTGACTAGTATTAAACAAAGTAGGCAACCACATTTTTTATCACATGCAAATACAGAAGTAACATTCATATTGCAAAGTCAGATATCAAAAGCTATGGAAAGCTAAATCAGAAAAGTACATGCTATGATACAGAATTTAAATATGTGGCTATGTATTGTTATTTCTATAGCTCCTCTTAGTCATTAACTGAATGAAAAGCACAGTGTTCTCCTAATGAGCCACTTGTCAGTGCTTTGTCTTTGTTTGCACACATGGTATTTAGCACACACTATGCAAATTCTGGGCTTAAGTTACTAATTTATTCATACTTTTATATAGCAGGCATTGTTAGATGCTTGTTCTTATTTCTAACCATCTCAGCTCTTGAGGTCAAGAGTTCACAGGTAATTTACTTTTCTCCATCATCTTTGCACACACTATTTTCATCACCTGTTAACAATCCCACTCCTCCAATGCCTGTCTCTTCTCCCTTTTCTGATTCCTCAGTCTCTAAATCCCCCATTACTTCACTGAGGCCCTGTTCATTCCCAGTCTCTTCATACATTGGATCTCTTTTTCCTCTTTCACCAGGCTATACTTACCTGATCCCCAGTGGCAGAATATCCCATACTTTATTACAATGCTGTGCACATAGACTGGTCACAGCCATAGGCTACAAGAAAGCCATCTAAAGAATCTAAAGACGGTGAAAATGTTCTTCCTCATGCTCACACTGTTCTGCCTCCCACAAACAGATCCACATGAGATAGCTGGATATGCTTCAAGCCAGGTGCAGCTTAAAGAAGACGTCAGCCCCTCCTGTCACCCATTTGCCATGAGATGGATGTGAGAGAACTGTAGCAATACAGAGAAACTATCCATAACAAAATAAAATGAAATTATGAAAACACTTTAATCATATCAGTAGTTCACAAGCATTCCCACGGCTGAGTAAATTCTTAACTATTTTTAGAATTATAACTTGAATCCAGTAAAGAATTTTCTATCTATTTACAATTGCACAGCTAGTTTTTTTTTTTCCTGCTGGGGTATAAACAAAGCTAGTCCACAATGGAAAGAGGAAAATGTGTGCCATAGCCAAGGATGCCATGCTAAAGATCATTCCACTGGATAAGGCTAAAAGAACTAAATGGGTAACAAATGTTGCCCAAACAAAGGCTGGCAAGGGCCAAGGAGATTACTGAGGATGGGATTATATTAAGGTGAATTACTGTCACTGAGCTCCCTGAACTTTTCTGAGACCATCCAGAGAGCTGATCCAAACCCAGTTCCTATTCTTTAAGCAGACTGAATCCAAGAGAAAGGAAATCCCTTGAGGACATGCTGTCAAGAACACACAGGATGTGTGGTTCAGCTGCAAGGTCTGCAATTAGACTTGCTATGATTTTCTCAGAAAATTATTGGGAAAAGGAGAAAAAAAATCTTTTTGAAATGAGAAATTAATACCCAAGGGCTTTGTTTTTTATTTACACACAGTGCCTCCAATAAGACCTCTGACTGCAATTAAGAGATATTACCATTATAGAAACTTTAGTTGTGAAATCAATATAATCAAAAACCCCATGGCCTTGTTAACTTAGGAAGCAGTTGGAAGTTTGTTTGAATATCAGCAAAATCTTCTCCTGATCAACAGCAAACTATAGTATAATCACCTTTACATTATGTGTCTAAATTTAAAGCATATATTCAACTTCAAGTATTGTAACAGCCCTGTTCTGCGGATGAGAAGTGACAACACTGTTTACACAGTAATGATCAAAACTAGTGCGGAAGATGAAAATGTTTAGGACAGAACACGCTCTAAACTTAAGAGTTTCAGCATGAAATTGTTCCACCCTGATGGAATGTATCTGTTTCTCCCAAACACAGATACTGCACAGAAGTTATTAAACCAGTAGGGAATGTGTTTATATAGGGGGGGGCAAGGAGGATGACAACTATTTTCATGCTCTTCTACTATATTATCAAATCATTTTAGATCCCTTCAAAGGCTCTTCAGTGATAACAGGCTGCCAGTGGAGAAGATCAGCTTGCAAGGTGTCTCAAATATATCTGTGAAGAAGCATTTGGACGATGGAGAAGTGGTCAAGGCAGCTGTGTTTGGTGTCAGCATCTAGAAGGGCGCTCTAGACAAAGTAAGTATTGAGCACAGGTATTTGCAAAACTAAACAGTGGAAACTGAGTCATTAACCATATGGCAAACCTATACTAAGGCTGACAAAATGCCAGGACACCATTCTCTTCAACTGTGACGCAGAACTCATCAAGTGATTCACGTCTGTCACATACATGTAAGTCTGCTACATGAGCACTATTTTAAACTATCATAAAGAGAGCTTAGAGAACAGGCACTGTACACACACCAGTGTTTCAAAGTTGTGGAGACTTACTGTGAGCACAATGATGTTGCAACATCAATTTCCACAATCTCTGCTTGTTTGCAGGTACTTGCTCTAGTCCCAACAGCTTTGAACTAGATTATTGAAAACCTTCTTTACTTCAGATCTTTTCCTTATCCCTTTGTGAAGTCATGGCAATAATGAGCTGTTGACCAGCTGTTGTTGAAAAACCTTGGCCCAATACGCATTATGCTGGCACACTCAATTAAGTTGTGTACCTATGGAGCCTCCCCCCTCTGTTATCCTGTCATTCAGCAACATTTTAAAAGTACAAGCCTTTAAGTGTTCAATTAAGACTATAATTTTTTATTTTAAACTAGCTGAATTGACTTGAGTTTCATTTTGGAAAAGATGTGAGAATATTTAGACATTAGTGATAGATGCAACAGAAAAAAAGACAATTAATGAGAGGTTGGCACCTAACCAACATAGAGCATACACTTTACATCATGCTTTTCACTCTCCCACATGACCCCACAGATTTCTACTGCTGTACCATTGACAACCTCCATGCATCCTTAAATAGACATATCACATTAATCAAACCCTATGTTATCAACACTAGAATCAATACAGTTCTTCCATTAATACTCCCATATCTGCTGCCAAATAAAACAGCTCATTTTCTCAACGCACAATTTGAATTCAAATATACTTCAACAAGTCTCTTAATATAATTTTATGCTACTGCTGTTAATGATAACAACTGTATTACTCTAATAAATATCTTCACTGTAAGGGTCCTAAACATTAGTTATTTAATGATAAATTATTTCATGCAGCAGGTAAAAAAATTATTTCATTGCAGAGGCAATGGCAGTGACAGTGAATCTTTAAAAAAGTGAAAAAACTCACCTATTATTACTACAGGCAGAGTAAGAAGGGAGTCTCCAGGCAGAACAGTTTCTTCAATTAAAGGCATTCTTTTAATCTTCCTCCCAAGGCTGTCACCAAAGTACTGAACAAAGGAATTCAAAAGCTGTCCTTCGGTTTCAGCACCACTGTAAGTTCTAATTAAGAAGGACAGATGGGAAAAAACTAAAATGAAACAGTGAACTGTTGTCAGAACAGACTCTTCAAAAATAGTCACTTTTGATGTTTTACTTTAAAAGCTATGAAACTGGCAAAACCGAGACCAAAACAGATATGTTTTATCCAATCTACACAATTTTACTCTTCAGCACAGCTTTACTAACAGAAGATTTTTTAAAAGTCCACTTTCTCCTAGCAAATCTACAGAAGGATAACAAAAAGGCACAGATGGCTCTGCAGAAATGCAGACTTCTAATCTCAGTTTATACAAAGCCAAAGTATAACCACAAGCATTATTTTGATCCCACACACAGTAGAACTCATTCCTCATTATCCTTATCAAGTGAGGAGATACACGCTGCCTAGCCAATTAACAACGCTAAGGCCAGACAAAGCCTGAAGGAGCAGCTAAGGTACAACAGCAGCGTTCATATCCCTGCCTGCTGGCTGAGCAGCACACAGGACTTCACCTCAACAAACTGCCATTCAGAGAGAAGTGAGGCTGGTTAAAGTTGGCAGCGGTGCGAGGATGGATCCTTGTGAAGTCATTTAAGCCCTAGACATAACCCATCCTACCACTGTTAAAAGTTTTTACTGAAGGAATTGCCATGCAGTCGGGTCAGCTCCTGCACAGCAGACTGCTTTCACCACTAGCCGTTTTCCTAGATTTCTCAGTTCTCTCTCTGCAAAATCTACTTAAGTTTCTCTGGTAACTCTTCACTGTCTAGATGTGCTTCTAGAATACAAAGACTTGTCTTATAATGTTTTCTGTTTAATTATTTAGGAGCCCTTTCTGAAACCTTTCCAGGTCATTGAAGAAGCACACACTATCAGTCTAGCTAGAAAGACAGAGTCAAATTAAAAATAGTCTGTTATTGCAGTTATTTTGTCAAGTCTTTTGTAAAGTAAGGACTAATAATTTTTAATTAAAAATACTCCTATCGACAGTTCTAAAAATTTTTCTCTTTACAAATATGGTTAATTATTAACAATAAATAAAAGTACTCATATACTTCCTAAGAATTTGCATATCTTAAAGCTCTTCTAGTGTTTCAGCAATTATTATCTACACAGGACCAACACCGTAAGACACTGCTCCAATTCCCAGGGCCTTCAGGAAGCCACATACACCACGTAGTGCCTCAACTCCCACAGACCCAAGATTCTGTTTCAAAAGCCTTTCCTTAAAGGGGAAGTCTGAAGTAAACTGAAGACAGAGCCGTGCAGTAACAACAGCACCAGCACATCCTGTAACATCTCCTTGATGGCATTGTTAAAAAGGGTGGGGAGCTATTCTGAGGCTGCATTTGTTTTGGAAAGTACTTGATATGACTATTCCCTGCAGTACAACAACAACAACAACAAAAAAGAAAATTATGTGCTCACTATTTGATTACAGCTGCGCATTAGCTCTTGCAGACACCTAACATAAAAAAGGCATGAGTTAGATGAAGACGAGGAGTCAGAGAGAGGATATCTAATTATCATACTGATTTTTTCACCTCTGCTTTTACAAAGGAACAGGTAGACTGGTTTATTTTGCAGCCTTTGCTCCAAGTTGACTAAGGCAATACTACTTCATGTTTTGCAAAAGACAGGCTTAAAGGGAACATGCATGCTTTAGTGTGGTTTTATTATACTTGCTGTGCTTGATGGAACATAAAACTGAAAGAAACATTTTAAAACTTCTTTTAAGGAATATATGCACAATACTGTAGGCTACAAAAGAATCTTTTAACAATAAAAATATTGTTTCTGCGTAGCTTAGTGTATCACAAACTACCAACTGGTG
Organism: Cnemophilus loriae; assembly: GCA_013397755.1. Classification (NCBI taxonomy): domain Eukaryota; kingdom Metazoa; phylum Chordata; class Aves; order Passeriformes; family Corvidae; genus Cnemophilus; species Cnemophilus loriae. The sequence continues at coordinate 1,078,377 of VZTF01006535.1, read as the reverse complement.
ATTTTGCACAGGAACATCTGCACAGAATGTGCAGTGCATACGAAGGACTGTTGTCAGAAGCATGTTCCTTTGCAAGAACATCATACCGGAACCCAGCAAGATCTGAAGTTAGGGGCCACCATCTTCATAACCTCTGAACAACACTGAAAGCCACCAAGTGCCGGAAGTTTTTATCTCGATAAAACTCGCGGTAGACAGCTCTGCAGTGCTGGAGATTCGGCACAATTACCTATTGCTCTAGTCCTGCAGACGTGCAAGTGGGCACAAGATGAGTCAGTTCCAGCATTAGTGCTTAGTTTATTTTAGACTGGTCACACCAAATAACCTGGAGAATTACATTCTGTCAATCGCCCAGATTCTGAATGCGTGCAAACATGTGCATCCATGGTTTTGCTATTTTTTTTAATGTAAAAAACCCATTAAGAGAAAAAACACAACATACACATAACAGTTTTTCTCCCATTTGAAAAAGCTAATAATAATAATTTGATAACAACTCCTAACTTGCTCCAGGTTATTAAAATAAATGGCACCTTTTCCAGGTAGCCGTTTTGAAAAATCCTAGAATACACTGCGTACTTTCAGAAAAAGAAAAAAAAAAGAAAGAAACGGACTGTGGTGGGCGGTTAACAGAAAACTCGTTATATAAAAGGAATCTGAATTTGGTCTCAAGCTGACACTTCGAGAAGCGAATTTAACAGCGACAGACTGTTGGATTTTGTTCAGGTAAGCGGGCGGAGCGGTGTCCCTCAGGGCCGGCATCCCGGGCGGTGCAGCGCTGCGAACCCCGGAGCGACACCGAGCATCGGCGGGCGCGGGCTGCCCCCGGCCCGGCTGCGCCTCGGCGCTGCCCAAGGTCACGGCGCGCCCGCCCGGGCCCCGCCGCCGCCATCCCGGGAAGCACCACGCTCGCCGCCGCAGCCCCGCGGAGGCCGCAGCCCCGNCGGGGCCCAGCGATGAGGCTGCGGGGGAACACCGCACGCCGGCTCCCGCACCTCCTCCTGCCGCCGCCACAGTGGGGCCCGCGCCGAGCAGTGCCTCCTCCCCGCTCACATGCGGCACCGGGTCACACGCGGGAGGAGGAGCCGCCGCCAGCACCCGGAGGGAGGAGGGACAAGCGGGGTGAGCGGAGAGGAGCGGAGTGGAGAGGGAGAGGAGCGGAGAGTGCGGAGGCCTCACGCCCCCGCTCCCGCAGGAGGTTGCGGGATGCGCCGCCTCCCCCGGGGAGGGCGGGGACCCCGGCCTGGCACGGGCGCGGGCTGGGTGGGAAGGCGGCGCAGCGGCTCCGCTGCCAGGTGAGGGAGCCGCCGTTCCTGAGGGGACTCACACCGGGCTGCGGGGCCGTCGCGGGCGGCTCCCGGCCCGCAGCGTCCTGCTGGGCCCTGTCGGGTTTCTCGTGAGATGCACATGAAGAAATTGAGAGAAATCAAACAATTAAAATTTTTTTCGACGCACCTTTTGACTAACAGCCACCTATTCGGGAACAGTGCTTCATATATGATCAGTTAGTTGCTTTGAATTTATGCCTTATCATAAATATTTTGCAGGGATGCTTATTTGAGGAGAAAGCATTCCTTCCCTAGTCGCACCCGTCTCAGTGACTGTGGTTGGCAGGACCTCGGGAGGTTATCCCGTCCAACCTCCTGCCCAGGCAGGGCCACCCTGAACCAGCTGCCCAAAAGCACGGCCAGGCGAGTTTTCAGTATCTCCAAGGATAGAGAATTCATGACCTCCCTCAGCAACCTGCACAGGTGTTTGACCACTCTCACAATGAAAATGGGTTCCCTTGTGTTTGCGTGGATTTTCTTGTCTTTCAGTTCGTGCCCATTGACTCTCATCCTTTCCCAGGGAACCACTGAGTTCCCTCACATCTTCTGACAAAGTCTTCTTCGTCCCCTCCCATCAGGTATTAATGGATTAAGGATCCCTCCAACTCTTCTCTTCCACAGGTTGAACAGGCCCAACTTTCTCAGCCTCTGCTCATAGTAGTCAGTCTACTATCTGAGACACCCATGTCTTACACTTTTTCTCTCTCAAAGTCTACCAAACGATAAGAGTAAATGCCAATAAATCTATGACTATTTATTAAACAATTCCAGCCTTCTGCACAGAGTTAAACTTGACAACTAGAAATGTCTTCTTTGTGAATCTCTTCTATAAATCCACAATACCAAGATCTTACAAAGCTCTGGAGTTACTGTGTCTGAAGTGGCTGTTGGTAGCTGACAGTCCAGTTCACCTCAAGGTTGTTCATTCAACAGACTGTCATGGCTGTAGTCAGAGAATAATTACTGTTTAATAGATCTGGTCTGGTTCCAATACAAAGGATGGCTTTATTAGACATGTGCTCTGTAAAAGCTTAAAGCAAAAGAACACAGGAGCTGAGTTGCACCACTGAGGAAATACAGAATATTGATATAAAATCTGTATTTTGAAAGAATGAAACACATTCAGGTAAACACATTGTTCTTCAAGTGCAGCACCAGTTCTAATATGTCTTTAGACCAGAATTAGCAACATGAAGCTGCATTTAGCTTGCTCTGTCCTCAAAAATACTGCCTTTAGTCCAGGAAACTCTGTGAGCGATTTTTATGTTGACCAGATAACTCATACTATTTGAATATTCATACTGTTTTATTAAAGTTGTGTTCTACTTTTCAATGAGTTGCAGAAAACTACAACAGAAATGGAAAGAAAATACTGAATTTTTTTTCCACATAATAGTTTGCTGATAGTCAGGACAACCCCCTCCCAGATACAAAACTCCGTGTCTGCAGGACCTCACATTTCAAGGAAACTAGCTATAACTGAGCAAAAGTTTTGGGGGTTTCACCAGCTACTTGGTGGCAGCATCAGATGACATTGACTTCAAAATTAATGTATTAAGGATGTATTTGGCTTTAAGTACCACTCTTATTTCCTCCCATAAACAAATCTGGCCATCTAGAATATAACACAGAACCTCAGCTATACTGGTACTATTATTAGTTTGTGTTCTTATCTTTATATATATACACTTGGGAAGGAAAGCAAACACACCTGTGTCCACATCTGAGATCGGGACGTGTCTTTCCCCAGCATGCTTTCACATTTAAAATTAAAAGATTTTATTGGACCTTATGTTTGTGATATAAAGAGGTAGTTTGGAAAAAGTACTAATGGGGCTTCTCTGGAAATTATGTTCTGTATAGATGTCCTGATTTACATATGTTTCTCCCAGAAGTAAAATTTTCTGTTCCCTTTAAATTCTACATGTTAACCTGGATTTTTCAAACGTCTTAGTTTTTTGGTTGGGATTTATTTCAATTCCATGTCTCAGAATAAAATGTATTTTCTTTAGATGTATCTTTGTATTAGTTTTTTGTCACTAAGGTTGGAACAAATGGGAAGAGACACCAAGCCACAGCAAACAATTCCTCACATTTTAAAGAGATCTATTTTTCCAGTTGAGTTCATTTTTGTAAAGAGATTCAGGCAGTTATTGGCTGTTAGCTTTATTCCAAATCTTTACATTTTAAATCGTGCTAGCCAATTAACTAATTTAAGTCTCCTTTCTTTTGCTAACACTCACTGTACTAATTTAGGTAATAAAATTGTGCATTTGTTCAAGAATTATCTTGTTTCAAAATCAGTTTAATTTGAAAATATTATTTCCCCAAGTATTCAGGAAGTTATCTCAACCAGTGATGTTGGAAAATGCGTTAAACAGCTTTTGTTAAGCATAAGGGTATTTTTAACAAAATTTGTAGCTTCTCCCAATCAACTGACTGGTAACTAAATACGTTTAGTACTGACTTGATGCTGCAGAATTCTTAAAAGTCCTGCATGAAGTGGGAGCATCAGAACAGGAGACTGTTGCCTCAAACCATGGTACACAGCATGGAAAAAAAGGGCTTGATCCTCTTCTCTAGAAGTGGCATGGTTAGTGAGTAGGTGAAGAATGACACCAACTGTGTGCTGAACACAACCTGCACATTGTAATACAGCATGAGAAACAATGAAAGTGACTGCAACATTCTGGTAAGATTCCAAGGCCCTCACCCACTGCAATATGAGATTAAATTCAAACTAAGTAGAAAATAGACCTGCAAGGCTTCAAATGTCACTACAGGAATATGATCAACTCTGTCTGAATGAATAATGCAGTCTCTCAGTTCTGGAGCTTACCCAGGACAGATGTCTCATCAAGAGCAAACTTGCTCCATGTGACATCAAATGACTCCAAAAGATGTGTGAACTGCAAGGCCCAGCAAGTAACAGTGTAGTGAAACGTTTTCTGAGATAAGCAAATAGCAAGTTTGCCACAAGGCTATGGCACTCAGCCCGAAGCACGAGGTGCTGAAGAAAGGCCAGGAGAGATTAGGAAGGCTTGAGTTTATTTGCTCTCAACACTGTTAAGCAAGATGGCAACTAGGAAGCCTGGCTGCAAAACAACTTTCTGCCTGGCCAAGTTAAAAAAAAACAAATTGTAAAAATGGGGGAATCTCAGTCAAGAAGTTCTGTTGCAGTTGAAACAGATCCTGCCACAAAGTCAAGAAACTTGTCAAGAGGGACCAAGAAAAGATGCTTATAAAACAAGCTTAAAGGAGCAGGTCTGTAAGGTTCCTGGGATCTTTTCATCATCTGTGAATAAAATTATTTTCAATGGTCCTCTTCAGATGTTACTAAGTGCTAATGGAATGAGACTTGCTTGAGAATAAAGATGCAACAGTTTCTGTGTCAAAGAATTATCTTAATAGTATAGGAGTTTTGACAGGATGGTTTTATGGGCCTTTTGCACCCCAGGGAGCAATTTGCCTGAACATCCCGAAAGGTGTCTATGTAGTAGTATTCTGTGATTAAAGAGGAGACAAAGAATTCTGCCATTGATTTAACTCGGTCTGGAAGATAAAACACTACATAACCACTTGCTCGCTGCTCCCAGTGGAATGGGGGAGAGAATCAGCAAAAGGGTAAAATTCACAGCTTGAGTTAAGTACACTTTCATAGGACAGAAAAGGAAAGGAAAATAATAATAACTATAAAAGAATATATAAAAGTGATGCACAGTGCAACTGTTCACGATCTGCTTTCCAATGCCAAGCCAGTTCCCGAATAGTGGCCTAATGTTTTATTCTGTAAATAATCCCATCTAAGATCACTGATAATATTGATGCTAGCAACTAATAATTCTACTTTATATCACATGTAACTATCAAGAAGCACATTCATTTCCAGGGAAGCAATTCTGCAGTTTTTAATTAGGAATGACTTCCTATTACCTCAGAGTTTTTCTCTTTATATTTATAAAAAGTACTTTTTTAAAAGAATAGAATTTTCCCCTCCCAATTTCTGCTAGATATTTCTTTGTGCTTGTTATTTTGCCAAAGTACAGCTCATAGAGATAAATTATTATATAGGCTACATCTAATCCTCTGTCCTCCAAAAACCTGCAAAATGTGTCTCAATCATATTTCTGATTATGCAAAAACTTCATCAAAAGTAACTGCTTGGCTCTAAATTAATTTCACGTTCATATTTTTGTACGTCTGATTTATAATTTCTTAAATAGATGGGCCTATCTCTATTGTGTTTGCTTTGTGTCTTTGCTTTCTTTTAAATGGAGCGCTGTGACACTAACAGCATTTTTATATAAATGTGGGAATGTACAGCTTGTTTTTGACAGCATCCAGTGGATGCGTCATGCTGCCTTCTCAGCCAGTGGAGCACACTGTGCAGGGGACTGAGATGCCATAGGAGATGTTGGAAAAGGGGCAGCACAGTTCTGAAAGTGTCAAAATTGCAATTGGATTCATGTTAATTTCATGTTTCTCAGTTCTTCTGTTTTGAAACACAGATTGTTCCCAGCCACTGCCAAAGCTGCCTGATACAAAAGTCAGGTTGCATCTCTTAGGGATGGTGCCAAATCCATGGGGAAGCTTTGTGTACTCACATGGATGTTTGAAAAGTGCGAGGAGAAGATTGTGTGCCAAGCAAACTGGTCAAGGCTGGCATATACGAAGGCCCAAGGGATTTGAAGAATAATATAAAGCATGATAACAATAGTTTTCAAAACAAGGACAAAACCCCAGGGGCTGAAAGAGCTGAAATTATTCGGTTACTATAGGTTGAAGTTCATTGCACTCCAACCTACTGAGAGGTTTTAGTTGTGGCTTCTGCATTCCTCCCTCTTTTAATCCATTTGAAATCCAGCTGTCATAAACATCCTATTGCTTTTGCTACTTCACACATTTCTTTAAATCACACTTGGGTTGTATTGCCCAAGTGGGGAGTGAAGGAGATTGTGGGAGAGAGGATATCAAGTAGTGAAAGATGGAGCATTCAAAAATAGCTCTTGAAGATATTTAATTAAAAAGGAAAGTAAAGGCTTTCATTTACTGAACTGGACAATGTAATTAGTTACTGGGTCTTAGAATAACAGCTGTTTTTTTCTTTAATGCTTTTCCTATTATCTGCCACGTCTATTTGTGGTGTTTTATTTCTGATTGCATTCTTAGGAAAGCAATGTGTGTTTGGGTGGGCACTGCTGTCCTGGAGCCTTGTTTCTTATTAGGGCTTTCAACTTGTGCGGTAAACCAAATTCAATAAGCGAGTGAAGAAAACCCCCACAAAATAGGAGATGATGAAAATATTTTGGTGAAAATGACAGTTACTGCTGATTTGAGATTTCACTAAACCTTATGTAGCAGTCAATTTCACTTTTAATGTAGCTACGACTGTCAGTACTTTTTTGATTCTGCTGCAAGATGATCAAAATACTAGTCTCTGTTTTTATTCTAATACTCTAATTTCCTAAAGTTGACCAATAATAATTAAAAGTGACAAATGTTGGATTTTTTTTTGTCTATTGCCAGTGACTTGCAGCTTTGTCACAGAATGGGAGATGCAGTTGCTGAAAATTAAGGGAAGTCACTTCTCACAGTATCCAGTGCCCACCATATGCTTATTTCAAACTTTCTGCCTTTCCTTCCGTTAGGCACCAAAGGAAACGAACAGCCATACAAAATTTTTTTCTCTCTTTAAATGCTAGATTTCTGTATTCTAGGAGCCTAGTACCCACTGACAGCTTGGTTATAGCTGCACCTCCGTAGCAACAACACTTCAACCACACTTTGCAGTTCATATGAATGTGCCTCATTATTTTAAGTCACACTCTTTTAATTGTCACATCTATTAACTGCTTCCTGTCTGTAAAAGGCATAAGATTGCATGGACCCTGGAATGAAAGGGTGAAATAAGGTGTGACTAGCATGTAACGAGGTGAGGTAAGTAGGTGGAAAGCAGAGACTGCAGGTTACAGGAGAGGGAACCAAAAGGGTGTTCTCATCATGCATGTGCCTCTGCATGTGCTTTAGCTACACATAGGTGTCCTAAAAGAATAACAAAATCCAGTCCAAAAAGCAAACCAGCCCATTAACAAGTATTGCAGAAAGCTTTAGAAACAACAACAGGATTTTCTGCTCTGTACCAAATATATTATCAAGCCTCTTATAAGCCTGCCTAACCATAACTTTTCTCACTCTTTTGTAACCCAGTCTTTTGTTTTGCGTTCTGTCTTGTTTTTGCAGACCACAGGAATGGTTTGCAGCTTGCATTTGGTTTTACATGTGCTTGAGGATAGAATGGCATTTGTCTTGGGTGGTGACTTGGCAAAATTTTTGGAAGCATTTGCCGGTAATAACTGTACTCATAGCTTGTTTGTTTTTCTGAAGAAAGTATGTGTTGTACTAGATGGGCATTTTTAAGGACCAATTTTAGGCACATAAATAAATAAATACTTACTATATGTTTTCCTATCTGAGAGTAAATGGATTATTCCACAATCTTTTTTTTTTAAGCCTCTGTCTCTCTGATTTCCTTGTACATGGGCTAAAGGATAATTTGCCTGAATGTGTGATTATTCCTCTCTCATTGCTGCAAATTCAGCAGCAGTTTGCATAAGATATGATGGATTCCAACATGGTTGTTCCTCTTTATGTTAGAGAAAATGCAGAACGTATTACAACTTCAAGGACATATTTTGAAAGTGAACACAGACCTCTTGGTGTGGAATGCCAAGAGCCATAATTTTTTTCATGAGGTTTTGCTCCTTAGGAAATACCAAAATTTGAATCTAAATATTGTCAGTTTCCCTTCTTAGATTTACAAAGTAAAATTTTCCATCACAGTTTCTAAAAGAGAAGTCATATATATATATCTGTGTGTGTGTGTGTGTATTTAAGTAATGAGTACATCTGATGTGCTGTCATATAGATACGCTTTTGAAAAATTTTAATTTAATTTTATAAAATTTTAGTTTAAAATTGTATTTTAAAGTCTTCATGTTTTAAAGCAGCTGTTAAAAACCAAGCAAATTACCTGACCCAGTATTGTTATGTTTTTTATACCAAAAGGCATTTAATATCAAAGGTGAAGAGTGGCAAATGCTTTTAAACTAGAGAACCATGTGACAAAGATAAAAACATAGAATATACTGAGTTGGAAGGAACCCATCAGGATCATCGAGCCCAACTCTTTGATGTATTAGAATAGTAGGAAATATTTGCTAAGCTCACCTGTTTCTGAAACAGACGACTGACCATGTCACAGACCACCTGTAATAGCTATGATGAATTCCAAAAAGAGCTTAAAAGAAACTGCTCTTTAGATACTTTAAGGTCAGTATTATATAATGACATTAATTCCTTGAAGAGCATTTCCGTCTGTCAAAATTAGCAGCTTCACTACTGCAAATCCTTTTTTTTTTTCTCCAGCAAGCTGTAAAACAAAGTTAAACATTTGGCCACCTCCTACACATTTCACAGCTGAAACGTGTGTACTTTTTATGGAGTTAGGGAGTCTTCAACTGTGGAAGAGCAAATCACTTTGGAAGAAATAAAAGAGGTATAAGCAACCCCACCCTAAACGGGCTATCTGATTTTTTCATTAAATCTGCATGAGTAACACAGTGATGGTGAAATTAGATAAGAAAATCCAAACCATCAAAGTGAACCGTGACTTATTACCTGCACTCAACAGTAAGACTTGCTTCACCTTAGCTATGTCTGAAGGAAAACAATGGCAATTACTTTGAGGAGAAAAGTAGGGAAATAAAATCTAAGGGCTATTTAATAATAATGCTTTAAAATGCTTATGACAAATGTTTCTATTTTTCTAGCGCTTATAGGATGATCTTTATCACTCTGTCCTTTGTTTTGTCACTCCAGTACTGAATTCTACAAAATCTGAGGGAAAAGTAATGGTTTTTTTCTTTATTTCTACAGCATGCAGTGCTGTTATACTGTAGTCTGGGTTGCAATCACTGGGAATACTACAATATAAAGGCATATTTATAATTATATTTTAAATAAATAAGCAGTGTTCAGTACCAGGTAAAAGCAGATGCTATTATACCCCCCTGAAGTATTTATCTCAGTAGTCAAATATACTTTCCTGGTGACCCAATGTACTGATTTGCATCCTCAAGGAGTACTTTTTGATGAATGCCTGACAGAAATAAAGTCATCTAGCTCCTCGCTGGGATTACATGAAAGTCGATGGGGACAAGTTGCTGTGAACAATTGGTACAGAAGCAGACAAGACCCTTAATTTCTCATGTTCTTAAGTGGCTTAGTGTTTCTGGTACCTTTGTTTTGGGCTCAGCCTCAGTAATGCACATAGGTCTCTGCATTTGCTTAAAAAGCCCCATGCTATATTCCTGAAACAACAGATGGAAGTCTCACTGATAATAGCTTTATTCAACCTTACTGAAAATGTTAAGCCTAGCAACAATAAAGGCTTAACTGTTCTACATGCCAGCCAACTGGCCCTTGCATATTACAGAAAACAATTGCAAGCATTTAGCTTTTCAGTACACATACAGCCAAACTACTTGGGAATGTGGGATCTGAATACTTAGCCCTGGTGCACTCATTCTGCCGAGTGATCAGTACTAGGGACCTCATCTTTGGAAAACTGTGTTATATACCTTTCAATTTTCCTGTCACATATTCAGATGAAAGTGAAGACATGGTTTTAAATTTTCTGACGCTCCAAGGACTCTAGGACAGAATTTAGGCTTGCTCATTTTACACTGATATGGCAGGGTAAGGAATTCCAGTTCCAGTAACCCACCTGGAACTGGAATCAGGAATGATTTCTAACTGCTGGCTGCAGAGCCCAGTTAGGTGCAGCCTGCATCAGCTGGAGCCAATCAGGTCTGCTTGCTACAGCTGTATCAGATGGTTTAGGGAAAAGCATCAACTTTCCTATTTAGTGTTGACTTATGCAGCTCTTCTGGGGTGCAAAGGCATTGATAAATGAGGAAAAGATTTCTAGCAAATTGTGATGTAAATAGAGTAGAGTCTGTTTATTTGCACTTGTCCTTTTAGGTCCTTGATGTGCTCATGTTTGTAAATTCTACATTTAAAAGCTGGTGTAAAATAAATTAGAGATAAGGGAAGGAGAAAAGCAATGCTTTATATGTTTTGAATTTAGTTTTTGTGATTTTTTTTCCTGAGTATGAATCACTAGTTACAATTAAAATTACTCCTCTTGATAATTTTTAGTATGAAAACCAGAATTTTTTTGATTGCCTTTAGTTTCTTGATTGCATGGTTATTATATGATTATTATATGATTTTGCTTTTTCTAATATGCACTAGTTTATTTTGCTCTCAAGTTAAGTTCTTTATTAAAAAAAAAAAGTTCCACTTAGCTTCAGCTGTTCATGACTTTGGTTTAAATACTTGAAGATACTTATGACACTGTTTTTATTTTAGATGTCAGATATACTTTCCTTCTTCTTTTGCTTTAAGACTATTTTAATTTCTCCAAACCCTTTCTCTGACCCTTCATCCCTCAGACCACCAGCATATGAACATGAATGTTCAGGTTGCTTCTATTCTTACAGGAATTTTCTGTGTGCTAATACCTTTCCTTTTTTTGCTTTTATTTGTTGTGATTTACCTAACATATTGTTTAGAAATGCTTCAAATGAGAACAACTCCATCACTTTAAGAAATTATCTTAGCAGAATATATAAAACTGTATATCATTTCAACTACAATCAAAACCTACAGGACTCTTTTAATTTGCCCTTAGACACTTCCTGGGAAGTTTAAAATCAATCCTTGGAGATGCACCAGCCAAAATTTTACCTTTTCTAGTGTGGTGTTACTTATGGCAGTGGTGGGTTACTGTGCTCAGTATGAAGCAATGATGGAAAGGTCTCATCTCAGGAGATCACAGATCATGACAGAGCCTTTTGAATGAAAGAGCACCAGAGCTTTTAATTCATTAAAAGCAATGTATTTTCATAATCTTCCTCTCAGAAATTGCTGAGCTATAGTCTATGCATCTTGTCCTGGCATTCACTTACAAAACCTATTGACTTCATAGTCACAGACCAAAGCCCTGTGGCTTTGGCCATCTATTCTTTCCACAGTGCCTGATACCAGGCCCCTGGAAGTCAGAGCACTGTGTTCATAGTACGCTTGATATGTTCAGACTAGCAATTCTGAAGTAATTTTAATAATATTTTTTTTCAGTTAGGATACAAGGATAATGTTATTCCAGCAAGTAGCTTGCTTTAGAATACTTTCTAAACTTGCAGTAACAACCTCTTTTTGGATCATGTGGTTCCTTGTTTTCTCTGAGTAATAAGTGTTCTGTGCTGCATATTTACAGTACTAGTTTAAGGTCATTGGAGTTTTTTATTTTGTTTGATGTCTTTGCTTTTGCTTTGAGAAAACCAAGAGGGCTCCTGTTACTGGCTTGTGTCGCATTTCTGATTAAAAGCTTTCCATTATGTGAGAGAAAAAAGTATTGCAGATGCCCAGGCTAGTTTCATCTAATCTCCTAGGAAAAATCACTCCGTAGCTGTATCCCGAAGAGAAAGAATGCTTTGCTGAGGCTGGGGTCACATGCTCTGTACTGCCAGTGTCCTAATCCAAGGCAAACTGAAATGTTTCATAGCATCCATAAAAGACATCACAGTGCTTGGGGCAATGGGGCATTCAGCCAATGCCTCTAGAATCACTTTTTCTATTGCCGTCTCTTTGTTTTAGAATAAAAGCATTTCTACTTTTAGAGGGATATGGCAATATTTTCAAGGATGTCCTTGTTAACTTTACTTTTGAAAAATTATCTGCAAGCAGAAATAGTAAGTCCACCAACAGTGTTCCCTTAAAAATTGCCACATATTTGTGGCGTTCGGGACACATCCTGAACAGCTCAGCTGCCTTGTCACATCAAATGATTGGATGGCATTTTGACATCGTTTAGCCTCTGACCTTAAATTTCACTCTCAATAAGCAGAAACCAAAACATACCCCACAAAACACTGAGAAAATAGAAACTGCGACTGTGTCATTCCAAAATGAATCCCTATCACTACAGATGAGACATTTCCCCGCTTTCACACAATAGATGCTTTTATTTATTACTATCAAGACTGGAGCCAAATCGAACAATCTCTCTTTGTATACAGATACTTCTTTTAATTTGTTAGTGAGTTGATCCTTTAAAAATTGCTAATTAGCTGAGCTGTTACTAATGTGACTCAAATAACTGGAAAATCTCTGATCTTATGATCACAGGGCTATTCAACTGACGGCTCCACAAGTACCACTCATTCACCTTGTAAGTAAAGTAGTGTTTAGCCCAGAAAGAGAAAACCAAAGTAATACATGCTCTCAAATTGCCAATAAAAAGAGTGTTCTTAACACTTCACATACTTCATTAAATGCTCAATTAATTTTTTTTAACAAAATAAGCACAAAACACTTATTGCAAAATGAATAGATAATTTTTATGCAGAGGAGACTTTGTTAATTTCCAAGCTTTCTGGGACATATTGAAGCATCTTACTTGCAGTGGAATTGTTACTGCAGAACATACATCCTCATCTGTGTTTTGTGTACTTTTTATTACCCTGTTAAGTCCTTCAGTTTCCTGGTGTCAATCAGCACACCTGTGTTTTCAGTGTGTAGACACTCTTATTAAATCTAGGTTCACATTACTATTGTGTGAAGTAATTTACCAATAAATTGTAGCATGCTTTGCTCCAGCCATTATTCCTCTGTATGTTAAATTTCAGGGGGGTTTTTTGAAGGCTTTTGCAAAAAATTTATATAATTCTTTCTCATTTTACTTCTCTTTCCCTCCTCTGCAGAACCATTCACCAAACCATTGACCCTACTTTGGTAGCTAACAGCCAGCTGAGGAGCAGGGAGCTGTGAGAATTCTTTCTTGCCTGTAAATCAACTTGTTGTTTCATCCAAGTCAACTGAGTTCAGCTTAAATTACCAGATCTTGAGCTGGTAGTAACTGGCATTTAGAAAAGCCGTTTTCTTTTCCTTGAATCCAGACCTTCTTTTGGTAGAAACAGTTAGAATCTGGTTGTTTTCTAAAAATGCCATCTGCTGAAAAGAGCTATCAAATTGGAGCAGAGGACAATGGGAAAAAAATTACATTCAAGCTCAGTTTAGTGATAAATCGTAGGTTCATACCAAAACTTACTACCACTAATATGTAACTTAAACTGTTTATTCGATCAGATCATAAGTTTACATGATGCAAAGTGTGGGCTGAAGGTGGAAAGTCACCCTTGGCTAGGTGACAAATATTGCCAGAACTTCATTTATCCGTGTAAAATTGAGCAGTGTTATAAAAACTACATCCATATCAGATTTGCTAAGCAACTACATTTTTGCAAGGATTCTCCATCTTATCAGCTTTATCGGCCTCATGAGTCTTGCTTTTTATTATGCTGGTAAAAGATATCCTTATTGAAGCTACAATATTATTTTCCTATTTTCCTACTATTTTCCCATTATACTTAAAATATTATTTTACCAATTCTCAGTTTTAACGCTTTGCCAAATGTGGGGAAAAAGCCCCAAACATGAATACTGCATAAAGCATCTCCTGTCACTGTAGAAAAATAGAATGGTATCTCCATATAGGCAGAGATACGACAGGTGTGTGTTTGCTCTGCTCGTAGTCTGTGTGGCCAGATTTTAATTCTGGCCTGGTCTGAAAGCAGAACAGTTGGATAAATGACTGTGTCTAAGCACTGCTCTCCAGAAGACTTTATTAGCAGAGGCACAACACTCTTTTGGTGAAAAAGTCACACACAGCCAGGTAGGAACCTGATAATGGTGAACTGTCTGCACCCATCAACAGAGCCTAATCATAAATTATATTTCAAATAAGAAATATAATCTAATTGGTGAATGCATTGTTGCAAGGTTTGCTCATGGTTAGAAACAGGAATGGGATGGCAACTATGCAAATGCTAATACCTAAATATGCTGGTGGTGCAAATCTTTTCAGATTTTAGTCCACAAGCCTTATTTATGTAAGACTCCTGTTCATGCCAACAAATTCATCAAAATGAAAGTAGAAAAGCTGTAACTTAGAAGTCTCTTCTGCAAGTATTACTAATAATTCAGTTTGGAACAGAAAGTGATGAATTTTGAGGTTGAGGACGTATTCCACTGCAGGCTACTTTTTTTCTTTTCTTGTATTTGCAGTAGGTTTCCACTGCAAATCACAGACTTAGTGTAATGGTCTTTTCATCAGAGGCCACATTATGACTGTTTGAACAGACCCTGCTTGCAAAAAACCCCAAAACTTACATCTGTTCTTTTGGTAAAAACAGGGAATTCATTATTGTGGCTTGGTTACCTAAGCACAGTAGTCTTACTACAAATGAGCAATTCAATGAGCAAGGAGAAATTCTCTTGTATATTAATTGCTTTAATGTGTGTCAATCAAGAAAGAGCTCATACATAAAAGAGGTTTAGCTAATAAAGGATTTTATCATGTTGCCTGACCTGAATTATTTAGGTCATATGTCACAGTTTAAAGATATAAATGATCATAAAAATAAATGTTGCACAGTACAAAGTTTACTATATTGGCAGAACTATTAAATTTTACTTTAATTTCTATAAATATTAAATTACAAGACCATTGTAATGGTCAGCATTAACAGAGATACTAAAAAGCAAAAAAAAAGATATTTGCCTTTTTCTTTTCTTTTTTCTTTTCTTTTGAGAGTACTTTAAATTAAAAGTTTGTAAAAAATTGTCTTAATTTGAATACAAAATTTACCAAAATAGTTTAGTTTTAAATTGACATCATGCAATCAGACTTTCCATTTTGGTAATAAGCTGATATGATTGCTGAATTCCGGAAGTAATTTTGAATACAAGGTTTGGAATTTGAATACAGCATTTTTTAAGCTTGGTTGCTAGGTAGACATATTTCAGATTACAAATGAACCCGGTTGACACCTCATTCTTGAGAAGGAAAGCTGCTGCCCAAGTAATTCATTAATATGATTACATGAACAGAAAATTAAAAGCATGACCAGAAAACCCAACAGGAATTCTTATGGAAAATACTCACGTAAGTAGAGTATTAGTAGAGAAAGACCAGAATGCAAGAAATAACCGCGTTATTTTAGGACATTAGATGTTTTTCTGCACCATGCCTGTATCTTTAGCAATTGTTGAGCCTCTTGATTAAAAAACTGAGTGGTTTGTATTAACCCACTAGTGTAGTTAGCTCAGTTCTGTACATTTCAGCAGGACCTCTCCTGATGATTATCCATGCCCCGGGGGAATTGGACTTGTGACATTAAGGTTATTTTGTATGTTTTTTATGTGGTGGTTTTTTTTTTTTCAACAGGAAAAATGTAAACTTTTAAAAAGCAAATGGGATGCAAGAGAGTTAGTAAGCATGATTTGTATTTTGAAATATAATTGAGAAAAGAAAAGAAGCTCCTCGTAGTTCAAAGTAATATGTAAGAAGGAACAAGATCGAAGACAAAGGTCACTGTACCTGAAACAGTGAAAGGAAGCCCCATCAAGGCAGCTGAGGAGCATTATCTTGTAGAGGAAAACTAATGCAGAAATTTTTGTCACCATACTATATTCTCACTGCTCAGTTCAGTGTCTTTTTCAAAACACCCTCTCTGCTGCTCAGGTGGTGTTGGGGAGCTCAAATACCCTGAGGAAGAGCACAAATTAGATACAATAGGTAGTGCATATCTCAAAGCTTTCGTTGTGAGTTCCGTGTCTTTATGGAGTGGAGCATTTCACAGGCATTCTTGACTTATCCACATTTTGTAACACTGACAATTGAGTACAATTGCACCTGGGTAGAAGATGATGCTCGATAGAGATACATTCTTATGCTGAAATTCTGGTGTCTGGTTGTTATGATTGTCCTTAGAGAAGGCTGAAGAATGATTGTATGACTAAAACTCTGATGGATCCAAGCTGTAAGTCTGAAAATATATGTGAAGATCACCCCACGCATTTCTTTAAATAGGCATCTTTTTCAGGGAAATAGATACTTGAGAAACAGGTTGCTGTTACTCCCTGAAAGCAACATAGTAGTCAATAAAAAAAGTTTGATGTGACAGTGTTTGCTTTACCTTTTGCAGATCAGGCATTTAATAAAGTAAACGAATCTGAATATATTAAACAGTTATCAGGTTTAGAAGCAACTGAGGTTTATAATAAGTGCTGTAGTTTGAGATTAAATTTTAACATTTTATAACCCAAATTATGTGAAAACAGCAGACAAAAATCAGCTTCCTTGAATTTCTGTTTCTGATGCATAATTAGTAAAGCTATTGGTTCTGTTTCTTTTTGCTGTGTGGTCTTTTATGGAGGTTACAATGCTGCCCCAGGAATCATCTTCCTCTCTTGTTGATCAAGCTGTGTGTCATTCCCCTCTGTCTCTTCACAGGTACTTTTGATCTACATCATGTTTCTAAGAGTCACGATTTTTTGCCTTTTTGGACATCTAATGAAAACATTTGCATGTCTTTTATTTCCTCCATTTTCCTTTTCTCCAGTGTACTTATTCAAACACTCCTGACTCCTTATTTTGCTTATGTCTTTTTTCACTCTATGCTTGTATTCAGCCCTGTATCTGTCTGGCAAATGATCTCCTCTTGTTACATCTGTTTTTTCTCTTCTGTTTCTTCTCAAAATGACACTCCTGACAGATGTGAGTCTTTAAAAGGAACAAAAAGAAATCTGGAAGCAAAAGCGTTCAACCTCAATGTTTGATTAATAGTAATGATCAAATTATCATTATCAAATAATATTGATTTAATTCATGAGTTTATTTGACTTTTAGATGTCATTGGTTGAACATATCTGTCTGTTATCACCGTACAGTGGTTCTGAATTTAATTTTTTAATTCAGATGTTTGCATACGTCTTCTGAAACCACAAGTTCCCCCACCTCTGCCCCTTTCTTTCCCACACACAATTTCTGTCTGAATTATGGCTCTACTGGTTGGAGTACTATTTGTAGTGCTCTCTCTGAGCCATCAGTCTAAAAAAAAAACCCAGTGCCTGGTTTATTTTAGCTTTATGGATCACTTATGGAAAGACAAAAAATATCTACTGATTGACTGTATCACGTGAAGAATAATGGTGGTGGTGGTGGTGTTGTTATGACAGCCTAAAGATATAATTAAGACAGATTTTCTTGGTGAAAGCAGTATCTTTTATTAGACCAGCTTGTATCACTGGCAAAATTAGATGAGTTTTTGGGCACGTGAGTCCTTTTTCAGGTCTGAAATAGAAACAGAAGACTTCAAATCTGAGTGTGAGTTGAGTGCATTGTCCTACCACATTAATTGTGCTCAGACCATCTCAAAGGGAAAGTTAGAGGAAGGACCAGTAAAAGAAAGAAGAGTCTGAGGAAGCGATACATCAAGGGGAAGGTGGGAAGTTTTTCTCTCACAAAAGCACTGTCTCTGAATTCATGGGTTTTGGTATCCAGCAGATTTATGAAAGCACTGAAGTTTTTCTTTGGGAAATGTTGTAGGAATCCTCAAGGGTCTGGCCTAAGATATTCGAAATGTAGTGATTATTTTCTGAGAAATACTCTCTCCCAGATAACTTGAGAACTTCTGTCCTTTACTTGTGTATGTTCATTCTTTCTGGTGCCCAGTAGTTGCTTGGTTTCACCTGCATAGTTACCCTGATAGCACTCAATTCACCTGATCAAAGGACCCCAGAATTACAGGCATAGGAGTCGATTGTTCTGTGTTAAGACATAATTTATTGTGCTGGTAGTGGAGAGATGTTAGTTAAGTTTTGTACTTGTGAAAGGCCTAAATGTGTTCAGTTTGTTTGGGCCACAGGCAACTTGCCTCTCCTAGTGGGTTTAGTGAGGTTGGGGCCTGTGCAATTAGAAGGGAGGATCTGCAGAGCCCTGTTTTAAAACAGGACTGTTTTCTAACACATCTTTCAATGCTTGTGTGTTCCAGCACATGAAATTGCAAGCGGGAAGGATATACAAGGGCTTGATTATCTGCTACCACTATTTCAACATTGTGCATGTCCAACAGACCTGCATGACCTGTTCTTCTACTTGTACCAGTCAATCCGATAAAATATATTATTAATACATAGAAACCTAAAGAATACACCCTTGCTTTTTAAAAAAACAGGTCCTAACATCAAAAAAAAGGGGATAAATGATGTTAAGATTAGCTTTTGTACAGTCTGCGTCACCATGTGTCAAGAATGTTGATTGCACAGTAGTTAAAACAACATTTATGAATCACTCTGTGGGGGAGGATTTGCTACTAGTGTTGCATTTAACCTTTTCCCTAAATCTTTTTGTTTAGGTAGGAGCCCAACATGATGATCAGTGTGTATGAGCCTTGTTAACATTTGTTAACCTCATCTTCATTGACCTTTTTCACCTCTGCTACCAATGGTCTTTCTTGGTGACAGTGCTGAAATACTGTCCATACTGTCTAAGTGAACAGCCTACACTGTCCTGTTCACTGTAGGGAATCCAAATTGTGTCTAAACAACCAGCCAACTGTGCCTTCTCTGTTTGGGTAATGATTTATAATCCACTTCTCCTTTGTTTTCCATAAAGCTCTCTCATGGTATCTTCTCTTTCAGCCAAATATTTTCCTCAAATCCTTGTTCCCTGAAGCTCCAGGTGTATATTCTGTCCCTACATGACCAAGTGCTCCACAAGAGGAAAGTCTCTAGAGTTTCATCAAGTACAGGTGGGTAATTGGCCTTTGTGATGCTTCTAACATGAGTACTACAGCGATTAATATCAGCAACATTATTTAGTATTAAACCTTGGAAGATGTACTGAAATAGTGCTATGAGTACTTGTAATTCTTCAGGGTTTGGAGATGACAGTGCTTTTGAGGAAAACTTCCACAAAGCGTGATATTCCTTGGTGGAGCACAAGAGAAAAGAGTTTGTAATTATTTGGCAAAGGGCAGTGAAAATGGTCTCACTGTGGCCCATCTGAGAGAAGGATCCCAGGAACTTCCAGCTGGGGCAGAATTTTTTCTGAGGGTTCGTTGGTTAAAAAGAGTGGAAAGGAGGGATGACATTCAGGCAGACCATGAGTTTCGAGAAGATAAAGATAGCTCTTCTGCATAGGAAAATAAAATAATAATAGTAAAAGAGGAGCATGGGGCGTTGCAGCAGTTCTTGATCGCCAGTGTTTCCTGAACTTGATGTTGTTTCCTCTTTCTGCTTCTCACGAGAAGCCAGACACTTCCAAAGCAATTAGTACTGTTCACCTGTCTTATTTGCAGCTAGAACAATATGTTTCCAAAATGCCTTTCCTTTTCTTCTTTTTTTCATCCTACAAAGTCACAAGAAACATGGAAAAGCCTGAGGTTTTAATGATGGCATCGTTTGCTGGTGTTCTCAGCATTTAGAGAATACTAATTTAGGGATAAAAGCTCTTGTACTTAATAGTATGATTTCAAAATATTGAGCAGAAATGTTTTGTTTTAAAATTATGTCTTCTTTCATGATAAAACTTCCCACAGTGTTTTCTATACTTTCCATCTGCTCTACCAGAATTGTTTCATTCTTTCCCTGTAGAGACATGTATTGTGGAAAGCCATTTGTAAAGCTAATGGTGTATGTTTAATACAAAATATACAAAATAATGTGAGATAAATTCTTAGTGCTTTTTGGAAGATAAAATCTTTGAAAACAAGCAGTCTCCAAGAACACACCTGCAGAGGCTCTCTCTCCCAGGGTGACACCTTCAAGGTTCCTCTCGCACTAGCCCCCAGTCACCACCGTGCTCAAAATCTTGGAGATGGCTCTTCCCAGGGCAACATGGGGCTGGTTGGCTGTTTCTGGCGAGTTTGGCCGAGAGTGGAGGAACAGCTTCCCTTGCAAGCTGTGGCCTGCAGTAGTCGGTGGGCCCAGAGTGCCAGTGAGGCTCCATCTCACACTGATGTGATGAAATAGCTGGGATGTCTACATATCCCAGGGGCTCAGCCTCTTCAACAGCCCTGGCCCAAGTGATGCTGCTGTACTGATGTTTTCTGTCTGGGGTTATGAGTAGAAAATACTCTGTAAAGAAAATAAAACAGAAGATAGGCATTTGTAATGTTACTAACAGATTTTAAAATCTAATGTTTTCAGTTAGAGCTTCTGAAATATTATATAAGAAAATACAAATGTTTGGCTGAAGAAACACTTCATCTTGTTCTTTTGAAAATAATTTATCTAACACATCATTTAACTTAGCAAAAAAATACATATTCTATTCATTTAGCTGGGGATTTTTTTTCTATCTCCTCCGTGAGTGATATTTCTCTTTGGTCTATGAAATCATCATTCAGAATACAAAATCGTGATTCAGAATATGTCTGCGTGATTATGTCCTACATGAGATATACAAAAATGGTTTCATTCCAGATGACCCCATACAAGGTTATAAAGTATTAGAATTTGTCATCTGGAAAAGAGCTTTTTTCCCATGTTTATAAAACAAAAGGAAACATGTCGTTTTGTTATTAGCTGAGAGTACTATGCAATTCTCCAGTAAAGCAACTGTTAAAAATTTATTTTCCATAGAAGTGCAATTTACACTAGCATTTTGCCATTATTAATTAATAATAATTAATAATAATTCTAATGTAGAAAATGAAGTATTAATCAGCAATGTTTAAAGAGATGTTGTATATTATAGACATACAGTATTTAAAAAATAAGGGAAGATTTCTTCACTATTTTGTTTTTTGTGTTTGCAGCTGTGGACTTCACATTCAAATATGGGTGAAACCAACTGGAAAGCATCCTTGGTGACAAGACAGCAGGGTAAGATTTTCACCACAGAAACGAATTTTTCGAATGTTCTTAGACCCAGTTTAATCTTTGTTCATGAGAGAATGGGGAGGAGGTAGAGGGCATAAACTCTAATGTACCATTTCTGTTTTATGTAGTAGCTACATTCAGCTTTAACAGGCATTCATTTATTTCAATCAGCATGAATCTTGGCAGTAGTATTTAGTACATGTGGCTCAGAATAATCTCTTTAAAGGCAGAAATCCTGAAGTACACGGCAGCCACACTGCACTGTGAACTGATTACCTGAAGAACAAGAGGCTGTTTAGACCTTTAAAGGTATAGTAAGCCATGGAAAACTTATTTCATCAGTGTGCTCCAGGGGAAGCTGATGACTCAGTACTTGGCTTGCAGTGGTGTTCATATACAATCTTGCATACCTCTGTGTGCAAATCCTTCACTCTCCCTGTTTAACCAAGCAGGTCTGTATTACCTGCACACAACAATATTACTGCTGGGTATCTCAGTCACGGGTTTTCAGAGTGCTGTTGCAACTTGTGTATATACAGCTTAAGGTCTACTGCAACACAAAGTCTTCAGGGCACTTAACCAGTCACCCTGATTATGCTCACACACTGCTCAGACTAATGTCAGGGACTGAATAAATACAACTGATACCTTTTTATCAGACACCTTATTTTTCAAAGGCTAAGGAATTAGCTTCTGTGTGTCTGACAAGCGGAAAGTTCTTGCCTTCACACTTACAACCAGGCAAAGAAAGTCGAACAGATCAAGTCTCTTGTCAAGGACGCACCAGAAGAGAGTGAGGTAGCTAAGAAGAGCTATTTTCTGCTATTGAGTCCATGTGCTTTAACCCCAGGATCAGATAAATGAATGCAAGCAGAAGCCTGACCTGAAAATAGCAGATTTTCAGTTAAGATCACTAATGAGGATTTTAATTAGTTGAGTAAGCCAGCATCAATACAATCAGTAAACCAAGCTCCATGACCCAGCAGCCTACTTCTTTCTGAAGGAAACTACTGTAGACAAGTGAATATCAGGCCTTTCTCAGCCATTTTTTACCATTTATTAACAAAAGTCTGACTTCATTAATTAGTATTTAAATCAATTTTAAATAACATGGCTCTTCTTAGGGTGTAAATCCATTCTGAATGCTCTCATCTGGACTGGGATGGCCACCTATTTCCAACAAGGGTTGGTATGGCTCTGTGGCTCACTTGTGAGCACCTGCTAGCCCAGTGTCTCCTTCTCCCCGGCAGCTGGGCTTTCCATCCCCAGCCTCTCCAGGCTGCCGTAACTTCCTTTTCATCTGGTCCCAGCAGTGGCCCTCCCTGAGCTGCAAAGGGAACTTTCCACTCTGTGCCAGTGGTTGTAGGAAAGTCCCCTCCACAGCATTGCTAAAGGTTTTCTTTTTTTAGAACATGGCTGCCCCTTAGGTAAAAACAGCTAAAGTAAAATTGTCAGCAGATTTCACTCCTCACTCTGATTTTCATTATTTTAGCACATTACCCATTGTGAAAAGCTTGACACAGTCTATACTATCACAGCTTGAAATTAATCTAGATAATGTGTCCATAATATGTCTATTCTGTGATAGAACAGGGTCTCTATCCTTTTAAAGTAGCATGATCACCAGTGGAAACAATTTGCTTCATCGAGGTGATTTCTTATTTCCATGGTGTGAATTGATGGTTACAACAAGAGTCAGGAATGCTTTCTAGCGGAAAGTTTGCAAATATGCAACAATAAAGTGAATTTTGAACTTGCAAATAGCTTAAGATGGCTGCCCTCATTATAAACAATAGACTCGCAACAATCACAAGTGCAATACTTTGTGCCAATGCTGAACTTATAAACGCAGAGCTTGTGAACAAGACTGGGTGAAAGGGAAGAGGAAGGCTGAAATACAGCCAGATAGAGCATGGCGTGATAGCTGACAGGCATTAGGGCAAGGATGAATTAGGAAACCAAAACAGGAATGGTAGGAGAAACAGGTAAAGCTTCCTTACAAGTTCCCTAGGAAGGGAGAACAGCTGGATAGAAAAGGAAATGTGGAAGGGAGAAAATAGTACTGCTTTGCTGGGCTCTGCTGGATGAGTTGCAGAATGTCCCTGTTATGATTGCACTGAGAAAGCTGTACCAGCCTGCAAATACACTACATAAGACAGCCATAGGGCAGAGCTAGTGCTGGTACCAAGAACTATTTTACCAGTAGGATTAAATGGCCTGCTCAATAGCAGTAGCTGAAATTTATTTCTGCATCTTATTTATATCTCTCTTTTATAGAAACAGTTAGTACATGTTTGTACTACCTATCTGTAGTAGAGTAATTCTCATTTATCTTCTTTTATCATTTTACATATTTTGCTTTGCGTTTTAATTTGATGAAAATGGAATAGGCTGCCCAGGGAGGCGGTGGATTCACCGTCCCTGGGGTTATTTAAAAGACGGTAGACGTTGTTCTTAGGGACAGGGTTTAGTGGTGGGCTTAGTAGTGCTGGATTAACAGTTGGACTCGATCATCTTAAAGGTGTTTTCCAACATAAATGATTCTATGATTCTCTCATTCTAAGGAAGAAAAAGCCCCGTATGAATCAAATTTGCACAGAACTAAATAAGAGAAACCTGATGCTGAAAACAATGTGTTGGCAAGGGCCGTAGGAGGCCTTTGCAGCTCTCTATTCCATAGGCAAATCTGCACCTCATAAGACTGAATATAGACACAAATATAAAACACCCTCAGGAATGAGAATGCAAAGCAAAATTGTCAGGCTAGGTCTGATAAAGAAAAAATTAAATCAGAGCAAAAAGTCTAGGGATATTGACTTAGGTCAATAAAGATACAGATACAAAGTCAATAACATTTTAAAATCTTTAAGCTGGTTTCTAAGTGCTATTGTGAATGAAATGGTAATGCACAGGAAATACAACAAGAAATCAAAGACAAAACCAAAAAATGCTATACATTAAATCCTTGTCTTGGTTTTACAGACTGTTAAGTGGCAAGAGAGTAATGTTAATTTGTATTAATTTCTGCCATTTATAGCAGATGAAAATGGGCTCCTATTTTTACCCAACATTGGTGATGTGCTGGTAATTAAAAAATACCACAGCTTAAAATAATTTTCTAATTCAGTAACTTTTCTTCTACCCAAGTTCAGAGTGAATGAAAGGAAAAAATTCTTAAATGCTCACCAATTAATACTTTAGCCAAGTACTGTGAAGATTACTTGATTAATTTTTCATGTCTGACACTTCTTAGAGAAGCATAATTTTTATGAAAAAGAAGTGGAAATTTTAATGGTGTTTGACAATCAGCCTATTTTGACTGTTTCAGAGCCTTCTTTCACTTTTCTGCTCATCCTTTCCTTGCTAGACCAAACTCAGATCAATTTGTTTTGATTTATTTCCGCTTTGCAGAGCATTCCTACAAAATTATTAGCTTAGATCTCAAACAGTTCTCTTCATTATATGGAAGACTGCAAGGAAGTTAAGTTACTGAAAGAAGGCCTGTACCATCCATCACTCATCCTTTCACTGAAAAGCACTAGATTTATCAATGCAACAGCAAGGCAGAGCTGCTTTTGAAAATATATTTGGTCAAATTACCAGCCAGGTAACATGGCTGGTTTTGATCCTACAAGCATTGGTTTGATTTTTGGGCTGTTTTTAATGCACTCAGAAGTATTGTTTTTATTTCAAACTGTGGTCTAATTCTTACCATACCCAGACAGTACTCAGTAGATTCTCTTTTTAAAAGTTAACGATATTAAATGAAAGCAATAAGCATTTGAAAGACAAACTTTTTTTTTTTTTAATCCTGTTTATTCCTAAAATGGAACTGGCTTATCTTCCTTCAGTTCAAAGATATAATGAAAGCTAAAAGGGAGGTAGCAGGTACCAATTATAATAAACAGTCTGCATGGGTACCAAATCTGCAGTTATAATTTACAGGTTAAGTGATCATACCACAGAAAATCTGCGAACATAATAAAGAATTTTTTTCAAACTTAATTAGGACAAGTCATTAAAGCAAATCTTGAGAGGGAGGAGGGGAAAAAGGAGGCAGTGAGAAGTTGCTGTCCTTAATACTTTTGTACAAAGTAAAATCACTCTCAAGTGAATTCTAGTTATGGCAGTGAAACAGTAAAGAAAGGAGGAGTAGGGGGAAAAGCAAGGGAAAGAAAATAAAAAGAAGGTAACTGTTGGTATATGAAAGGAGAAAGGAAAAAAACAGGCATATGGTGTTCTAAAACCATGGTGTGCTTTCTGCTGGCATAGCTGTTGCAGAAAGGTTGATGTTGTCCTTCCCCACCAATTGCTGATTTCTCTCCTTGTTCCATATCAGCTGTCTGCATTCTGTAATTCTTGATTGCATTTCTACTTTAAACTGTTCCATATTTTTGGTTAAACCTTAACTTGAATCTTTTGATTTTATAATACTTTTTCCTTTTAAAATCAAAAAGTAACTAATAAAAGAACAAACCTACCTGAACAAATGCACTTTCCATGCCTCATTATTGCAGTGGAAGGTTTGATATGCAACTAAAGAATAAACAGAGAAAATAAAAGGCCTGACAGAGAAGAATTCAACGCTACTGTAGTAGATCTCAGGACTTTTTTTAGGTTCATTAATTTGAGAGCCTGAATACCTGCTGCTGTCCTCCCTTTTTCCCCACAGGCACTGCCCACCCACGCTGGCTCTCACAGAGAGAACAGCACAAGCACATAGCTCGCACCGCTTAAAGGCTGACAGCCTCCAGTCTATCAATGCAGCAGCCACTTCATTAGGATTATTTATATCCTGGTAGATACCAGAGTGTGAATATTCCTGTTCTGGTGAAAGGATGCTGAGTGTCTGTCACATCTGTACACGAAGCTACTTGTGCCCTTCTTCATATCCTCTGCACTGCTATTGCCCTGTCTACCTGGCTGTCATCTTCAGCTGTGCTCAAGCCACTGAGCTGTGCTCAAGTTACTGTCATTTATCCTCAGATCTCCATGGCACCACAGAACTGCTCTGATGCCTGTTCTTAGCCAGAGCACAGCATTTCTCTGACAGTGCCCTATAGTGCACTTAGGGGTGAGAAATATATATTGTGGCCTTACTTCACACAGAAATCATTCCCAGCTGATTATTTCCTAGTGCTCATGTTTGTGTTACAGCCTATTTTGTTCTACCAAAGCAATGTGGTAGAGCCATAGAGCAGTCGACAACCAGCATGGCTTGAGCCCAGGGTGTTGAAGCCATGAAGGTGACTCACTGTCACAAACCTTCACCCTATGTCCTGTTTGCAGAGAACTGATTTTGCACCCTGCTATGAACCATTAGCAGAAATGGATTGCCTATGCTGTATTCAAGGGACTGCACTGCCCCACCCTGGCCTGTGCTGATACATCTTCCCAGTCACACAGGAGGCTGAGCTGCTGTCAGGCCCCATCCTTTCTCTAACCTGGAACTTAGTAATACATTGGCATGGATATCAACAGGACAAAAACGCTACAGTGCAGGAGCTCAGAGCGCCCTCTGCTGCACTCTGCAATTTAGCCATAATGAAGACTCATAGACTCAGACTTGTAGAATCATAGAATAATTTGGTTGGAAAGGACTTTTAAGAGTCCTACCACCCTGCCATGGTCAGGGATATCTTCAACTGGATCAGGTTGCTCAGAGCCCCATGCAAGCTGCTCTTGAATGTTTCCCGGATGGGTCTTTCTTTGAGCTTCCTTTTCTGGCAGACACACCTGCAGCAACCTTTCTATTTCTCTTTGCATCCCTTGCTAAGTTCAGCTTCAGCTGCATCTTGGCCTTCCTGACCTCGCCCATACAAAACTGGGAAGCATGCCCATACTCTTCCCATCTCTTTTCCATCTGGATTTGTAGCAAGCTCTACAACTAATTCAGGTGCTCTACCTGAGGGTAAAATAAGCAAAGTGAAGAAAAGGATATGAAATCTGCATACCCTCTTCCTCTTGCTACCTTTTTCTGGCAACTGCTTACAGATATCTTGCCCACTTTGTGCGTATTGTTTACCTGCAGCTATTACTAGCAGGAGCTGATTAAGAGTACCTTCATGTATCGAGAGAATTACTGGCAGCAGATGGCTATCACAAGCTGAGATGAAAGGCAAGGATGGCTTGGTATTCCACTGAGTGGGCAGAGCTAGGGGATTGCTGTGGAAGGCAGTTAAAGTGGAAGTGAATTCAAAAGAGTGATATGGAAAAATAACAACTACAGAACAAAGGCCACAGCTGCCCATGTACTGACATCATACTGGCAGCAGGTCAACAGGCAACTGATACAAGCATTGTATTTTCCAAAGAGTGTCTTTATAAATAGTTCTTCACTACCAAACAGCAGAGAGACTTGGATATTTCACAAGTTCTATCTGAGAAAAAGAGAAGAAAAAAGGGGAGTATAAGGATGGAAAACTACTCAGAGATTCAAGAAGAATAATTTTTTTCATTTTCATAAGATAGCTAATTTAATATCTATTAGCTATGAGTAGCTTGTTTATTATTTGTGCTTAATGTGGAAATTCTGAAAGGAATGTCCTCGATCCTTTTTATTCATGCTGTCACATATTGGAAACAGCCAGAATGAAAAAAATCTGTGTGCTGCTACAGACACCAAGGCAATCCTACAAGAGGAATGTTTGAACTTTAACCTCATCTTCATTGGATTTGCAGCAGGTTGTTGTACATATGTATTATTCAGAATATGTAGCTGACACTTTTCACTGGAGTTAAGCCTGTACTTCTCAGGACTTTTGCTGTGGGCAGGAATATACACATTGCTCTGGTTCCACTGCTCTGAGAAGAAGGTCTAAAAAGAGCAGGCTCTCTTTCCTGAGAGCATCAGGCAGAGGAGTTCTCCCTCTTGTGGAGTCAGATGTAACTCCACTGGAAATTTAAATTCTGCTTCCATGATCACCCACTCTCTGAGATAGGCACGACCTAACTCCTAAGATAGCAAGAGAAAGATGAATGTAATTTGCAAGTTTCCTCATATGATGGCACAGTATGGGCAAGAGGAAGGTCTAATCAGAAATAAGGTAATATCACTATGAAGACCGTATTTTGACCCGAACACACACTGTGCATTGCAATCATTCTGAAATTCTTTTGCACATCAAGCATCTGGTTCAGCTTGTCCTTTAACTTATGGCTATTCCTGTCAAATTTGCCCTTCTTCTGTTTCTAAATGACTCTTTGCACTTCTATATAAAGGACGGATTTACTACAGTTTTAAACCAGTGCACGTTCTTTTCTTTTTTCCTTTTTTTTTCCCCCCCTCTGGTCTCTGCATGTAGGTAGAATGTTCTCAAACATCACCAACCAGATTTTCTTCCAGTGTAAACTCTTTTTGCCCTCCCTCCCTCCAGCAGGTGTGGCTCACAGTTGTTTTTGGCTTTGGGAAATGAACATTTCTGAGCATTATGTAAATATATTGCTGAATTGATCTTTGTTCTTTGTGTATGCTGAACTGTATTCATTTCTATCACTTCAAAGACAGAACATTTTGGATGAATAGCTGTTTAAACACCTACTAATTTCTACTGGGTAAATTTTATTGAATTGTAGCATGAACCAATTCATTCTCATTCATTCTTCCCAAGAAGATCAACTCTTGATCATTTGCTTTAATGTTGACCTCTCGTGTTACAAACCCATATTCATGTAACTGAAATTTCACTCCATTCTTTTGACTCTAATACTGACCTTTCAAGGTAGCTAATAACGAGACATTTCAGTAGCCCACTTATCTTTAATGTTTTTCAGCAACATCCAATACATTAAATGTGTGCTTCTAAAAATGTATTTATAATTTTTTTCTTGTGGTTATAATCTAGCCTCTTGATGTACAAGACAAAGTAGCTAATTTTCCCCTTACTCTGTGGCATTTTATTTAGGATTGCATTTTATTTTTCTCATTCACATTTTTTTTCTTTTAATTTTAGAGCTTTTGAGCCACTTCCAAAATTATAGAACTTCACAAAGTTGCTTGGCTGCCACTCCTCATAAGTCAAAAAATCAATCCTGCAGTCAAAAATGGGAAGATTTACAAAACCTGCTAGCTTATCAGAACAGGGACTTGACAAAACTTGTACTACAGATTGAAAGATTGTGCAATAATACTTCTTAAGTTTCTGTTACACAATGAAGGTAAATGTCAATATATTTATTAGGAACTGTCTTCAGTTTCAAGTCTCACATGTAGTGAAGGCCTTTCATCTTACGGTATAACAGAGCTGTGCCCTGTGCCAGTGTCCGGTTGTGCAACTCTCAAGTAGTTTCACCCTTCTGTATCCTCATCCTACTTGATGTATGAAGGCATTTCCTCACCTGTATATCCAGGGAACACACAACAGCTCTTATGGCTCTCCAGGCTCATGCAAAGCCTAGACATCTTCAGACTTGCTATGGCTGACAAGGTTTCCTCTACCAACAGCAGCTTCTGTTTCCCTTTGCTGACACAGAAATGGCATCTGATACCAATCTTCTTCTCCCATTTTTATTTAAAGAACTGTGACTTTTTTGTAAACAGCGAGAATCCTGTATTTTCTTAATTCCTAAATAAGAGCTAGTATTATCCCCTAGTACCATATCTCCCCAGCTTTTGCTCCTGAAAGGCCCTTCCCCAGCTCTGCAGGTGGGCTATTCACCAGGGTCTCTTGTCCCTGCAGCCTGGCAGGTTCCTGGTATGTCTTGCAGTGCAGCCTTCACCTCCAAGGGCTGCATCCTCCAGGGGCTTCCAGTGTTGTCTGCATCCCAGTCCCTTGCACCAGAGAGATGCCAGCTGGCAAACTAGATTTTAAATAGCCTTCTCCTAATATTTTGATATTTAATGAAGAGATACTTAGCCTATGTGCCAACACTGTCTCTGAAAAAGTGAAATAGTTTATTGTCTTGCTGTGTAATTGAGCATCTGTGAATAACGTAGTAAAAGAAATATTAACTCTTAGAGCAAGAAAGTGCTTGAATTGCTTATATGTCTCATCTGAGAACAACTAGAAATTTTCACTTCCATAAATGCTTTTTTTAATTGACTTATAGAGAACACAAAGAAGAGGCAGTCTAACTTCTCTCCAGGCAACCCAACTGGTGAGATGTAAAGCAGGAAAAATTTCTCTCACAGTAATATTTTTATGCTTTAAAGCCACACAACTATAGCATTTGCCAAGAATCAAATGTTTATTTGTTTAAAAACTTGCAGCATCTGTGACTTTCTTTAGATAGTTGACAATAACTTACATTTGTGAGGAGTGAAAAATCAACAAACACATTAACATTTCTGAGATTACAATGTCCATAGAGAATTTCAGTAACTTTATTCACATTTATAAACTTGTATCTGACTGTTACTTTTCTTCTGTCCAGAAAGAAAATGCAGGCTTGTGCGTCATGCCCACAAAGCCAAGAGGCCATGCTGGGTTGACCTTTGCTCGATGCCCAGTGCCCACCAAGCTGCTCTATCACTCCTCCTTCTCAGTGGGACAGGGGAGAGAAAATAAGATGGAAAACAACTTGTAGGTTGGGATAAAGCAGTTTACTAAAGCAAAAGCAAAAGTTTGTGCGTGCACAAACAAAGAGGGGGAAAAATAATTTTATTCACTACTTTCCATCAGTGAGCACTATCTGGCCACGTCCCAGGAAGCAGGGCTTCAGCACAGGTAGTGATTGCTCCAGAAGGCAAACTTTGCAACTAAAATATGCCCCACCTTCCACCTACTTTTCTTAACTTTTATAGAGAAGTTGATGTCATATGGTATGGAAAATCCCTTTGGTTAATGTGGCTCAGCTATCCCAGCTGTGTCCCCTGCCAGGATCTTGCCAGCCTATGGCCTGGGAGTGGAATGTTGAGGAAACACCGCTGATGCTGTGCCAGCACCGCTCAGCAGTAGCCAAAGCATTGCTGTATTATCGACACCTTTCCCGCTACCAAGGCACAGCACAGCACTGTGAGGGCTGCTGTGCGGAAAATGAACTCCATCCCAGCCAGACCCAATACACAGATTCATGCAAAAAAAGATTTTGGCAAAGAACAGACAACAAAAGAAGTTTCTCAGCTCGGAGTTTTGTTTGGAAATGGTCTTATTTCGTAGCTCTTATTACACTCCCTGTAATGCCTGCTGTTACCACCTGAGATGTCACCTCAGGTGTCTCAAATAATTTAGAAACTTTGGTCCTGCACTGAAAAACTTGAGAGGATGGTACAGCGCTGTCTTGGTGTGACACATGGCTCAGCACCAAGCATGACTTTGAACTCTGTGGAGGCAGACTGTCACATTTAGTTTGGTGCCAGCTTGGAGGGTTTGTACTCTCTCTTTGTGCCCTGACACAGTCTGGGACCACAGCTCTGTCACTAACCAGTGCTTTGTAAGAGATGAGGTGAAAATACAGAATTTCTGTACAATCATAGGGCAGGATGGCAGTGGTGCTATACTGTAACAGAGATGTGTTGTGTGTGAAGAGTACATGGGGATGTTCTGAGCTGGGTAAACTAAATTACACCCTAGATGCATGAAATTGCAATCCTCCAAATGACTTTGCAGTGTGGGGAGGAAATGAAGAGAGGCTTAAGTAGTAAGAATTGCCTGTTCCATTTCTCTGAGCAGACATCAATAACACACAACAATTCTGGAAGCTACACAGACTTGTATAAGATTGAATTACCTTAGTCAAGGTTAATTAAAGAGGAATGGTGAATTTCAAAGTAGAAACAATGTATGTTACATTTAAATATAAAAACAGAAAGGAAGTATGATTTGCCAACAATTAAAAATGGTACTGCATATCAACAAATCATATTAGAGCTGAAGCATTTTAAGGTCTTGGTTGCAAGGCTGGTGGCTTTTTTTTTTTCCTAACAACGGTTGTCTTTTCCATTTCAGGAGACTAAGAATTAGGACTAGTTGCACATTCCCATGTGCCACGCCGGAAAATTTAACGTTCAAGAGAACATCCCTAGTTCTTAACTGCCCTTTTCTTTCATGGCACCCACTGGTGGGTGCACTTACCCAGTGCAAGTGTCTGTGCTGGGTACTGTGCAACAGGCACCTACATGGTGTGAAGACCTGTCTGGAGGCTCTCTGTGTGCTCAGTAGGAGACCTGCAGTTTACCTTGCCAGCAGAAACTGGTGAGGTCTCAAGGGTTAGGCAGGGGCTCAAGGAGTTTTGAAATACGTCAATTTTTAATTTGTCCTTGTGAATTTCTTAAATAAGTTTCACTGAGGAAAAAATCAGTGTGATTCATGGGATCACACTTTTGATACTTCTAGGCAAGCACATAGCAGTCTGAGAAGGTGAAGTGTTTTCCCTGAATATACACCTGCTAGAATGTGACTCAGTGCCTTGAAGTTCCCCATGGCAGACTGTTCTGCTGGAAAGCAAGAGTACTTCAGTACAATGGTATCATCTGTTTGTTGGAAATGCCTTTTCTACAAAAGAGTAATGAATGTGGACTATCATCAAATGAGAATTTCTCATGGAACTTAAATGACTAAACTCTTTGGTTTTCTACTTTTGGTAAACTATGTATGCCAGGAATTATGCATTAGAATAATTTAACACTAATTTTACACTGACTCAAAGCATGCCTACCAGCAAGA
Source organism: Cnemophilus loriae (assembly GCA_013397755.1). Lineage (NCBI taxonomy): Eukaryota > Metazoa > Chordata > Aves > Passeriformes > Corvidae > Cnemophilus > Cnemophilus loriae. The sequence goes on along the minus strand of VZTF01006535.1, from coordinate 1,045,655 downwards.
ATTGTATATTTTTTCACTTTGGCTAAGAATTTATTTATATTTTTAGATGGATACTTATGGTTTCTACTTTCAAACTCAGACTTTGAATCTTGCAAAGTTCTGATGTAATATTTTTTACTTTTCTTTTGCCTTTAATATTCAGCACTTACCTACTAATAAATGTTTATTCATTAAGTGCTTTATAGTTTCAAAATGTTACATGATAACTCACTATTAACAAATAGAATTTTAAAAAGAAATCCTTGAAAACAGAGTGTTTTATAAAACCACTACAACTTAACTGTCATCAAACTGATGTACAGTACAGTGGTTAGTGCTCTAGTGTAACTGAACATATGGGGAGAACTTCAGATGATAAAAATTGTTCCAGATAGGAGATGTCAAGGCACAATTCTCAATGTTGAGGCAACTCTATTTAGTCTTAGCTGCTGTGGGTTCCACGTCTATGTCCAAGTCTGACAGAGCACAGTAGAAGAGCATCTGAACATACTTCGTTGTTGTAGCTGTACTGGCAAAAATGTGTGAGACAAAGTTATAATACCTCTTAGACATACACCTGGATTATGAGGATTTGAAAGCACTACACAGATATTAGGAAAACCTTAAAACCACTTAATCAGTAGAATTAAGGATATATTATAAATAACTAAAGGCAAAAGAAGTCAATAATTAAACTGAAAATCTTGTTTAATCAGATTTTCATCAACATTTTTATTGAATTGATAGCTGAATTCAAAGTATAATAAATAAAAATATTAAAGATTTGCTTTTCAAGACTGCCTGAATTTGAGGACTGGCAACTACCCTTCAAGCCAGTAATTAATTATTTCATTGTTTCTGAAAATCTCTGGACTCCTCTGATTTGGATGTTCCATTCCTTGGAGGGAAAATGAAGCAAAGATGTTCTGGTATTTCTGCCTTCCAGAATGTTAAAAAGCACAGATTTAGTATTCACAATCCTACATGGCTTTTAATGAGCCAACATATTGGAATGGTTCAACACCACAAATATCAGATGACCATATGACATCCACACACTGGACTGTTTTGTACAGGTAAGCATGGCTTTGTATTCAGGACCATGTGATGAAGCAGATGATCTCAGACATGCCACATACCAGAGCATAGCAAGACTTCACAGAGAAAAAGATTTTAGGAAAAATTATTCTCTCTTTCTCCTGACCAAGGTTTTGGCATGGTGACTAGGACGTGATGTTGCTTACCAGAGAGCCAAAGGAGACATTTAGGTCGTTTTTCAGCTGGCAGATAGACTCCCAAATAATATGCAGGAATGCCTGAGAGGGCAATACCAATGCCAATAAGGGAATTGATTGTATCACTGTAGAGAGGTACTATGACCAGGAAAAGGGAACACAAACAATATACTACAGGGAAGAAGAGGCTAAGCTGTGGAGACAAAAAAAAAAAAAAAAAACAAAACAAAAAAACCGAAAAAACCAGCATTTGTTAAAAGATGCAGCAAATACTCTATTGTAAAAATTCAGGCTTTGCAGACTAAAGTTAGACACGTCAATAATAAAAGTATGTACTGAATATTTTGACTGCTTACAGTCAGCATAATTTGTTAGCTTCTGTGCGCACTGCTGAAAGCCTCTTATTTGGTACACATCTAAGCATCTGAGTATTTTATTTTTTTCAGGCCTGCATAAACTCAGTTCCTTTACAATTAGTAAAAGTTTAAACTTTGAAAAAAGTACTTTAAAACTGATCAGGAATGGGTAGCTTTCTCTTCAACTTCAGTTCTGAATTTTTAAGTGTAATTGTGATTGGGAACTAGCTCACTAGACCTTCAATTACCGCCTTGATGCTGTAGAACTAATGGACTGATTAACAACCATTTTGTGTGGGCACTTAACAAATATCATACCACAAATAAGGAAAGTTGGGCCACAAAGCTGATAAGAAGACTGGAGCCCCTTCCCTATGACAACAGGTTGAGAAAGTTGGGGCTGTTCAGCCAAGAGAAGAAAAGGTTGCATGGAGACCTCATAGCAACCTTCCAGTGTCTCAAGGGGGCCCACAGGGAAGCTGGAGAGGGATTCGTCATCAGGAACTGTGGGGACAGGACAAGGAGTAATGGATACAAACTGAAAGAGGGGAAATTTAGGTAAGGTATTAGGAAGAAATTCTCTACTGTGAAAGTGGTGAGACACTGGAACAGGTTGCCCAGGGAGGTTGTGAATGCCCCAACCCTGGCAGTGGTTCAAGGCTAGGTTGGATAAATCCTTGAGCAACCTGGTCTGGTGGGAATTGTCCCTGCCTGTGGCAGGGATGGTTGGGAGTAGGTGGTCTTTAAGGTCCTTTCCAACTCTTAACATTTTATGATAATATGGAAGTTTCTATAACCTCTTTATGAATTTATTTTTCACCAGAATTTTTTTTACTGTCTCTAGTAGTGAGTCTTCTCAAGAGTCCAGGAGTTGACATTTGAATACCAGCTGAAATTGGTGAGAGTTTACTGGTATAAATACTTTTTTTCCTTATAAAGGTTAGAAATGTAAGTTGATGAAAACCAACTGCTACAGCTCAGAAAAGGAAACGGTGTATGTGGAGCTGTGGTGTTGACTAAGCTGGCAAATGCTGACAGGAATTAAACAGTCATTGTGTATAATCTGACTGTAATCCTTGGTAGAGTCAGAGGCAAAACTGCCAATAAGGCAAGATTTAATCTTTATCTTCCACATATTTTGTGGGAAAGTTTGGAAATTGAGTGTGAACATGCTTCAGGAAAATTCGGTCTGCTGTGGAAAATTGGGAAGTTTTCTAGCAGGAGGTGCTTAGGATATTTTATGCCTTTGTTTGAACTTTTTTTTATTAATCAGAATGTTACACTTAAATGGAAAGAAAATGTGTTTGTAAAAATGATGCAGGAGTTTAGGAAGAGAGATTGACAAGGAAGAAATGTTTGGGGGGTGTTAATTTGTAATTCTCGTAATTTTTACTGCATCACTGCAGAGCCAAAATGCAGGTCATGGAGCCAACAAACAGGAGCCAGTGCATGGTTTAGTGTGCCTGCTGTGCGTTTCCATCCTTGCTTCCTGGACAATCACTGGATTAAAACTAGAAACAGATTTTAGGCACATTTTATTTCTGTGCAGTCTTCCTCACCCAACTGATAGTCAAATGCTCTTCTAAGTCAGTCATTAAACTTGCATTTTATTGTCTATGACCACTATGCAGTGGGAGGAACATTCAAAATATATTTCATTATTTAAGCTAACTTCTGTGTGAGCAGAATTGTGGACATTTATGGGCTTTGGAGGGATTTTGCTGTGTTTGTTAAATCACGTAGGTTTGACAAGCGTGTTAACCTCTCAGGAGCCTCCATCACCAGCTCTGCTGAGGTCTGCTATTCTTCCAGGATGGGCTAAGAACCACAGAAATTTATTCACTCCTTATTTGTTTTGAGACAAAAATTATTATAAGTCTGAATGAAAGAAGAATAAATGGGATATATAATTTCAATCTCACAGCAAAACTACCAGAACAGATGTTCTTGTGGACTCTAATGGGTTTTGAGCCTTCATCTTGTATTTTGAAAGAATTTCTATGACTAATAAATAATCTATAACATAACTGGTACTGTTACGGTTGTGATATTAAAGATCATATAAACACATGCATTATCTGGCTTTTAGAGCTTTCTTCCTGTCTTTTTTACTTACTTTAACAGGCCGTGGTCTATGTGGCTGAGTATATCTCAAATATATTAGTCCTGCAATAGACAGACCCACAAAGAGCCAGTAGTTGAAGCAGTAGTAATTAATAAGGAGGAAAACATCTTCCACAAGGAGATAAAGCAAAGTCATTAAGCCCTAGAGATAATAAAAATAAAGACTTTTTAATGTGAAAATAAAGACAGAGTAAAATTATAAACTGGCCTGTTTCTAACCTATTTGTATGGGCTTAGGATATCAGGTCCTTGAAAGAAGGACCCAGTCCACTCATAAACTGAGACCATTAGAGTAAATTTTGTGCCCTGCAGGTAAGCTATACTGCCTGCAAGGAAAGACCTAAACCACCAGGAATTCAATGTCTATTTTAACAGATGAGCAGAAAAAACTTCCACTTTCCACATGAAAAATGTGAATGGTGGTATATTAAGAGAGTATAGATCATCTTACTAGTGCAAACAGAATCCCTGTGAGAAGAGTCTTCATCATGAGATTATAATTTTTAGTAAAATATTTGATGTCAAACAGGATCAGTACGACAATCTATTCATAAATGATATGTAACACAGGGCAATGGCAGACACCAAATAAAATGCACACTCAAATACATGGATTATTTATGAAAATAATTTCCACTAATTCTATTACTTATGGTTCCACAATTTTGTGTCACAAGATCTCATTTGTATAGTGGCAGCAGAAAAAAGTCAACAGGGCTATAGGCATCCAATAGTAGAAATTTAATTTTAAGAGCTTTTTCACTCCTGTTATCACTAGAGTTGTGGAACATCAGCCTACGGCAGGGTCGGAGAGATGTTCCTGACATGTTCTCCTCCACTGACACTCTAAAAGCTCACATTAAAGACTCAAACGGATCCTGTCTATACCATTACATATTTAGCCATTCTCTTTTCTCAGCAATGCTATTGTACTTCTCACTGATATTGTTTGGAGAGCATACGACCATGAATCAAGCCGTTCTCTCTCCACTGAAAAAACCCCCCTATCAGACAAAATAACACCATTCCCACCCACTCAATGACTTTTAGAAGTAGTGGGCATTTATTTGCACAAGATGTCTCCAGGGCAGGAGCAGCCCATGAGAAGTCCAGGGGAGACTGGAGAAGTTTTACCCAAGGTCTAAACCCCAACTGCCCCAGCCAGGCATGAGGCTGGGGTGTCACTTACGTTGAACAGGAGAGCAGGGACTGGTGTGAAGCACTTCATGTGAATCAAGCTCAGACTGACAGGGAGGTGTCCTTCCCTGGCTCCAACGTAGAAAAGCCTAAAAAAAGACTAAGGAAACTCAACCATACAGCCAAGGAATAGCTTTTTGCTTCCTGACAAAGCAAAGAAATAATTCTTTTATTACTCTGTTGTAAGAGCTGCTCTCTTCTCAATTGGCTTTAGTTTATCAAATGGTGCTGATCATGAGAAGACGTCTGATTGTAACAATCCCGCCATCATAAACGACTTGACATTGCAAAAATTAGCTGTGTCACTTTTACCAAACAGTAGTAAAGAATGCAGATTAACAAGACATGATTCCTTTTCAATTATTTAAGATAAATCTTATATTTCATACCGAGATGCTGCAATAATTGATGAGTTTAAGCCACTATAGCAAGACATGGCCACTGCTATAGGAATTATCCATTTGGCATGACTAAGGGTTTCACCTCCAAACGTCTGTAATAGAAAAAAAACATAATGGTGAGGCCCACTATGTTAAGCATATGGATAATCCTGAGAAACTCTCATGAAAACATATCATCCCAAATGTAGTGTCACAGCCCATGCTTTTTTATGACACCCAATAATGACTTAGGAAATTGTAATTTGGAAAAGATGGTCAGCATCAAAATAAAAACAGCAGATATACATTAAAAAATATTTTAAAAAAATTCTAAGCCTAGATTAAACCAATGATAGAAAAGAAGATGATATATTGGCTTTAAAGTATTCTGACAAATCCCAACTGTAGTAATCAATGAATTATCATTTTACTTCTGTATCAAATATTGATAAGGTTTAAAAAAACACTTCATGCACACTTCTGCATTGAAAATATTGCTGCGGTCCTGCAGCGTTAAGCATTACACACTGTACATTAGAATGATAACAAAAAACTGGTTCTCCAACCATCCAGACTTTCCACAGCTCTTTGATCCTGGCAAAAGCATCTTTCCTATGATGTAGTGTTAAGAGCAGGATTTACAGAGTATATAAGAGGATTTTTCAAGAGCAGATTTATTGGATACATTCTTGATATGCACCTTCTAATACAGTGGTACTGTTGCACGAAAAAAAATGTTTTAAGCAGCCTTCAGCATGACAATATTTCAGCTGTTTGCCAAGTATGCTACCTGAAATTTTCCTGTAGTGTCTTTTATTTGGGTTATGTTCCACAACTTACCACAGCCACCGCATCACTTGTGAGGAGATCTGACATGTCCAACACTACATAGTACGCTATATTAGTCAACAAGTAAATAATAGCTACAATAGGCATTGAAATTGCAATAGAAAGAGGTAGATTCCTGCAGAAAGAAAATGTAAAAATTATTTCATGTTATTTAAATGAGAAATACTTAAATAGAAGATTGTTCCCAGAATCAAACATTTGTGAATGGATACCTCCATCATGTCTTGTAATCCATCATTTTGAATCATGGGATTACAAAATAGCATGTGAAACAATTCCATAAAAAGCTTAGTTTGTTGCTTGTGTGTCTGTCACAAGTTTAAAAAAAAACACTTAAAACATTCATATGTGTAAATTTAATATACTGTCTTTTATATGCAGCAATTTAAGAGAGCACTCAAACAATGAGATTTAAGTGCACACTTAGGTATTTTCTTGATTGTGGCATTTTTCCTGACTCATAACCTATGCATGTCCCAAGACAAGATGGACTATATTAGCTTGAGTGACTGAGGCACACAACTCCCACAGGGCTGACACCTCCAAAGAAGGGAGAAGTTGACATTTGCCTATTAACAGAAATGCTGAAATCACATCATAAAAGCCATAAATCTGACACCGTCTTACTCTACTGGTGGCAAAAGATGTATTGGAAAAACAATTCTGTCTAACCGAAAAGAAGTAGGGAATTTTTGAGGGCTAGATGGACCTTTGCTTTTCCTTGCTTTCAGCAGGGATTTGTTCTCCTTCTTTAAAAATTGTAGTCTGAAGTGTAAGATGTAAAATACATATATACAGGTAAATGACTCATTAGTGTGATACAACTCATGAATGAGCACAGTAATCAGAAAGAGTTCTCCTACTTACTCCTCCTTCATTTGGAAAAAATAAGGCTTTTGCAGAGAAAATAATTTGACTAATTTCCAATCAGAAACAAATACAGAGTGGCTTGTCCTGCCATCACCTGTCAGCGATTCAAAGAAAAAGCAAGTGTTTACCTCTCAGGATTCTGCATTTCCTCGGTGACATAGTTGAGCGTGTCCCATCCTGAGTAGGAGAAGAGGGCAGAGTAGAGAGCCAGGGCGATCATCCCTGGGTTTGTTGCTGAGCCCTCGAATGGAGCTCTCAGGTTTTCCGTTTCCCCTGTACAAATGGCAGGTGCCAATTACCTGTTACATTTCAAGGATTACAACTTAGAAGTGCACTACACCTGAAGTGTCAGCCAAGCAAAAGGCAATAACCTCCCACTGCATCCAGGTTTCATTACTGTATCTAAAAGTGCACAGCTTACATTTTTACTTAACAAACAGGAGAGTTTCACTCAGATGTTTGGACAGCTACACTTGCACAGGGAGAAAACAGAACACATTTTCCCACGCTTGTTATTCGGATGTGACTTTCGTAATTCTACCAGAATTCAGAGTCCTCTTCTGACATTACTGCTGAGCCTACCAAAGGAGGGAGCCATACCAAGAGCACGCAGTACCCTGTCAGCCAGGATGAGGCACTTGGCAAACCCAGTTTCAGTTCCTGAATCTGTCTCATATTTCTTCCTAATAGCCATGCTTTCATTTTCACCAGATGAATTAGTGGCCACTAGAGGGGGACCTCCTTTAGGCATGGTTTTCATTGGGATGCTCTGACCCACAAGGGTGTTCCCCAAAACTAAGCGATGAGACTTAAAAATCTTTCCTTTCAAAATTCTGCCATAGCTGAGCTCCATCGGTTGAGATGACAACCTGCAGAATGCTGCAAAATAGGCGAAATGTTAATGAAACTGCATAAGCCTTCACTGCCATCCTGGAAAGAGAAAGAAAGCCCTTATTGAGTTTGCAGAAGGAAAGTCTACTATCTAATGCAAATGGAAGTGAGTTAAGCATTAAGGGAAGACAGAAACATGCTGAAACCTCAATTAGGAAAGAAAGCTACATCTTTTTTGTAAAATGAAAGCACTGATTCAACTAAGGAGTTTCTAGATACTACAAAAGCAATTCAGTCATCAAAGAGCAGGAGACTGTTCGAACCAAAGAAGAGAAGCTATGAGATGTACACATAATTTGGAGAAGAAAGTGGTTGGAAGGTAAAAGAAAGAAAAATCCAAAATTATCAAGAAAAGTTTGTTGTTTTTTTTGGTTTTTTTTTTTGCTAAAGACAGCTCATATTCAAAATCAGATATATTCACAATCTTTTAACACAAGAAGTATATCCAAGCACATCAGAAAGAATACAGCAGGGCTAAAACATCATAACTGTTCTTTTCATTAAAACAGCTTCTGAGTTTAAGAGTCATCGTCCTGATCACAGCTTCTTCCAGAAGTCTACATCATTCCTCCTCCCAGTCCTTCCTGTATTTAAGTGCTCGGTTCTGCTTAAACAAAGCAGAGGTGAGACCTTTACTACCAGTAAAAGCTCTCAGCATTTTGTGTTCCTCACCATATTGTTTCCTCTGTGCTTTAAGCCTCCCTGAGCCCACAGAGCAATGCAGAGGAAACAAAGTGGGCAGAGGGAGCAGCCCCTGGGTCCAACAGCACACTGGTGAGTGGAACGGGAAGCAATTTTGAAGGAGGCAATTTGAAATCAGGGGCAACCCAGCTACAAGGGTGACATCACAGAATCACACGTTTGCAAAGCTGCAGCAGTTTTATGAGGGGAACTACTCCTTCATGCAACCATGACCCTTAAGCAATGCTTCTCCTCTGAATCTTCACGTCCCTGCCCTTAGGACTGGGTTTGGTTGTCCAGGTTTCTTTAGACTTCAACCAAAAGGTGCCAACTGACATGCAAGGTAATGGATAAACAAAAAAGCTTTCTTAAAGCCTGGTGTAGCTTTACAGTGTAACAGTTGATGCAACTGCAGACAAGGAAAGGAGGAGGCCAGCAAACATGGAAAAGCAAGCATGCTCCTTAGGTTTTATAAGCTAATGTAGCAGGAGAAAAAGATAATTCCTAAACTGAAGAAGGGAAACAATCTTTATTTCAACTGAATAAAGATAAAATGGCTATGCAATTTAAGAATTTCAAAGGAAATGAAAACGTAAAAACCTTAGTAATCTAAGCAGCAGAGCTAGAACTGGAAGAGACTTCACTGTGCCAGAGGCCCAAACTAATAAAATCAAATCTACTGCTATATGCAAAGCTCTGAGGTAGCACCACAATAAACTACTCTCCAGCTTTTCAGTGTGTTCAGTTCAGTCCAGTCCAGTTTTTGCTGGCAGGACGTGGCTCATCCGCCCTGTGATGCCTTACAATGACACCATACCACAGTGATTCACAGAACTGCACTGTTACAGTCTGCTCCTTTGTTTCCAGGAACAAACATGCCCTCCCACAAATCCCACCTATGATTTACCCTCTCTGGTCCTCTTCTGGGTGGGGTGCTGTGGCTAGGGGGTGGTGCTGGTGGGGTGAGGTGGGGGGAGAATGGTGGTGAGGGGTACTGTGAGGAGCAATACAATTTCTGTTTCCCTGTCCTCTTACAGGACAGGTAGTAATGCATGAGTCAGACACCGAGGCTGACTTTAAACTAGTCAGCAGTAAAGTGATGTTAATTCAGCTGATGTTTGCTATTCAGACCAAGCAGCACAGGACTCAGCCTGAAAAATTAACCCCCATTGCTTAACAATCAGTAAAATACATCTGATCTTCCTACGGCAGACTTTTTTTTTTTCCCCAGAATAAACAACACTTCATATATAAGTCTTAAGGATCTCCCTGCACGGATTTTGAAACTTATATATACTTCATTTCATAGAATTTAGGTAAATGAAAATTATTCTTACCTTTACCAATTTTGTAAAGGCCAACAGATATTATCAAGATAAGAGCCATAACTTTTGCATATGTGAAAACATCTTGTACACGGGTACCCCACTTTACATTAACACAATTAATAAATGTTAAGGAACCTGCAGAGAAAAAGAATATGCATGAAAGAAGCACTGGATGTTTAACATCGCTTAAGTCATATTTCCAATCCATCTTTCCAGACACCACTCCTCTTTCAAGGTGTAAAACTGAATCAAATTTCACCACTTCAGGACTACGCAGATTTATTAAGACAAAATACCTGGTTTAAAATTTACACAATAGTTTTCTGAAGAATACTGTTTTCATGACAGTAGGTTAGACAAAACACATCAGTTTTTGAATTGTAGGACTAACTCCCTCTCCTTTTAAATAATATTTAAATTTTATTAAACTCAACAGAGTTGTTCACATGCAAATGATAGCATTTATTTATATCCTCTATATCACAAATTTCTTCATGCTGAGTTAAGGTTTAGTTTAGGTACAGAATAAGGACAACTTCTGCACAAAAATAGTTTGCATGCTGTGGAGAAGATACTGAATTGAGGCAGGTCAGCATACTATGACTCTGTGCTCATGGCTTAGAAGTTATGTCATTCACATTTTGGCCCTGAGTCTGAAGATTGCTTATGACTTACTTACAGAGTCCTCTCAAGTTCCAGTTTTGACAGAATCTAACAAAAATAACAAAGTAGTTGGTTGCAGAGAGCGGGTGGGATCAACCTGTTTTCCTTTCCTCCTTTTGCCATATTCTCTGCAGTCAGGTTTGTCCCTTGGCTGGCAGCAGGTCCAGCCGGGGTTGAGCCATGTACCCATCTGCTCTCACTCTAGCACACACACTTGGCATCACAGGCAACTTCTCCCTCTTGCAATCCCATGATTCAAAACAGAGATAGATGAGGAAAGGTAACGGTGTGCATTGGTACCAAGTATGAAGCCCAGCTGCTGGAGAAGAGAGCAGAACAAATGTAGCATGGTGACCTAGAGTGCTCTCAAGCATGGATCAAAGTGGGCTATTTCTTAGCTAGAAGTCTTGTTGGTCTTTGCTTCTGTTTTCCTTCTGCCTATAATCTATACTTCGGTTTTGAAAGGAAGAAAAAGGGTTTTGTAATGCTCAAAATGAAAATAATTTAGAAATCATTCTATATAGTAAGGGCACTAGCATGCAACCACACACGCTCAAAGAATTTCTTGCCTTCATTTTCATGAATGAATCTGTGCATGTGACAGTGTCCTTTCAGCCAGTTAGGCCAGTGAACCATAGACATACATGTATCTTTAATCAGCAGTCACAATTTCTCCCTGTCCAGTTGCTGTAATTCTCCTCTCCCCTCTAGTAATCCCAGCCCCAAACACAATACAGCTGAATAAAAGATTATTAGTTCCTAAGAACATGTTTTAGATAGGTAACAATTATTTTCACGGAATGCAAATAAATAGAAATTTAGAAAAACCTCCTCTGGCCACGTACAATTACAGTTCTTAACTTCTAGCAATCACTACTTACATATACATGCAGCTGCAAGCAACCTGACTGCATCATACGGCGGTTCACAATGGGGAAAAACTGGCTGAACAATATAGTTAGCAAATGTGATTGCTATCACTGCCTGAGTCGTTGGTTCGATAATTAGCAAGGAAGACCAGAGTCTGATGAAGGCCACAAAGGCCCCAAATGCCTCCAGGATATAGGCATAACTGCCTCCAGATTTCAGGATGGATGTTCCTAGTTCAACATAACACAAAGCTCCAAACAGGGAAAAAATCCCACCGAGCATCCAGATGACTAGCGAGAGTCCATAGGAAGCACTGTACATTAAAACACCTCTGGGTGATACAAATATCCCAGACCCAATCATGTTCCCTACAATTAAAGAAACTCCATTTAGTAATGTGATTTCTCTTTTCATCTGCATTTTTTCACTTGTCTCTGCCATATTGTCTGTTTCAGCTTTTGCATTCTTAGTCCTGGATTTTTTATCACAGCATATTTGCCAAGGGGTCGGCATCTTCAAATCACATTACCTGAAAACAAGAGAAGAGAAGATCTTTTGTAATGCATATGGCATCAGAGACATGGTAATAAGATAATTACCGCACATAAGATAATTAACATACAAGGCATAAATGATACAAAGAACAACTATTTTGCCTGCTTTTATCTTGTAGTCCAGGAACCGCACACTAATGAATTTTCTTAACTTTCACAGTTGCATATCTTTCCAAAGGATAAATATGAGGCCACTGTCCTTGGTTATAGATTCTGAAGCTTCTGTTAACTCTCAGTTCACTATTATTATTTGTCTTGAATTGTAATTCTATGTTATGTTATTGAAAATATTTTAAGGAAGAAGGAGTCACTGTATCCCTGGAAACATGTTGTAATACAGCTAGAGTGTCCTCTACAAGAATACCTCTCCCTAAATTATGTTCTTATCCCAGAAAGAATTTTATTTCATTATTATTTGTTTCATCAAATGACATGCACTCGAAAACTGTTCTGCTGGGGAATACCAGAGAAAAGACAGAAAAAGATCCTCAAAACCTCTAATCTCACAAGGTAAATGTTAATATGAGGGTAAAAAAAGAGTTTTACTGCTCCTAGAGATGAGATTGCTGCTGCAGTGAAAAATGCAGCTTGGTTAGCTATTAACCTCGCTTGACTTCTTAGGAGAAACCACTAACATTCATAGGGATCGAGTATGGAACACTCTGTCCCTGGAACGCTTCTGTATACAAGAGTCCAACAAAACAGGCCTGTAAAGCATCTCCCTCTGGTGTTCCAGGACAAGATCCAGCTATGCTGGGAGCTGGGAAAAACGACCTAACTGCACAGCTCCATGGATCAACTGGCCTTGTGCACACATGCACAGCTCCGGGGCTGAGGTCCTGGGGATGAGGAACCCAGGACTGCAGTGACTGTCTCAGTTCTTGGGTCCTGCTGATGGGTAAGGGTGCTTAGACCAACGGCTAATTTTTGGTGCCTATCTCAAAACACATTTGTTTCTCCTTCTCTTCACCCCTCCCCACACACTCTAAAGCACTTCTAAAGATAACTTCCTCAAAATCCTATGACCTAGATCCAAGTTCCCGGAGTAGAACAAAGCTCATCCATGCAACGCTGGCAAAACCCATTTGATTACAAATGTTTACACATTACACTTAAACATTACACATGATTCACAAATTTATGTTGTTAAAACGTGGGTCAATGGCCAGTTTGAAACGATCTGCCCTCCCTAAACTTCCTGAAAGGTTTGCTTTCCTTTGTAAAGTATGACTGTTTTAGCAACTCTGAATATATTATAATTCTATGTGTTCCTTCCCAGGTTTTTTGATGCTACTCTCTTTCCTAATTGATCAAATAGCAAACGAGGCCTGATGAGTATTAAAAATTAAAAGATGCCAAGCTCTCTTTAAAGATTAAATGCTGTTCTCATCCCAATGGCACTTTCTGTAACCACAGGAACACTGTGGGAACATTGGAATAAAGTTAAATATTAACTCTTGTCAAAAGTGTCCAAGCATGACTGCAGTCTCCCTTCTTTTTTCTGACCTCCTCCTCACACACACAAGTGACTCCTCTTACTTCTCACATCATCCCTCTCTGAATAAAAAACATCATCTTGGTTTGCAGGGAGAAATTTCATGCATCCAATACACCTTTCATATATATCTTCCTTTAAATTCCTGATAAGCCTTACTGTTTCCTTCTGTGTGACAGAAAGGAGGAAGAAGTCACCCTCCCCACCCCAAAATACAGGCCAATACTTCCAGAACCTCCTGTCTCCATTTCTGTTCTCAATGGCTACGTGAAACGTTGGCAGAAACCCCGCCCACGATGGCAGCTGTCCGGAGAGCTCATCATGACAGCAGTATGCTAAAAATCTGGGCATAATTCTGTATTAATACTACTTTTTCAGCATAGCTGGTTTAAAATCATCTTGTGCTTCTTATACTTGATCTAATATTTTTTTTAATTTTTTTTTTTTTTAGATTTTTAAATGCAACCTCTGGCTATGAGCTGAAATGCTCAAATATTTCAGTGGATACAGCTCAGAGGGTGTGGGAATTTAAAACGCAGTTACCCAGGTGATGTGAATGTGGAGCTATGCAAGTAGTGATCAAACCCAGTGGCTATCACTTTTCCTGAAATGAAGTCTCACTGATAAGTAAGATACAGTTATTTTCCTGTAAAAAAAGAATATATCAAGTATTTGGTAAGTACAGACAACTTGTGTACGCAGTATCAAACCTGAACTTTGATATCTAGTACAGACTGCCTGGTAGCTAAAGGGAATTTGATCATTTAAACTGGCAATGCTGCTGAAGCCTAGTAGCACTTTTACAATCTACAGCTTTCATGAGAGCACAAAGGTAAAGATTAAATTATTTTCTTAGATAACACAATATTTTCCATATTTTTCTCTTATCTCTTGTGCTACCAAAAGATTATTTCCAATTTCTAAAAATGTGTAACTGGAGATGTGTAGGGAAGTATTTCTTCCATAAGTAAGTGGCTGTGGATGAAACCATTACGGAAAAAAAACCCAATTAGAAGAAACAGTTCAAAATTCAGTACTTTGAGAGATGTCACATTAGCAAAACTTCCACCCAGATCCTCAAATAAGTCCACAAACAGGTATGACCTGAGAATCAAAGGGTAAGAAATTGAGTTTCCATAACCAAGATGTGCAACTTCACTGTAATTAATTTATATCAACTGAAAGTAGAAATTTTTGAACAAAATATTTTAAACAGATTCTTCCTGTCCTTCTCTACCAAGACAACAGTAGTATTTCCAGCAGCTTTGACAGTGCACTGATTTCATTCAGTGCCATCACAATGTTGAAGCAGTTACTGATTTCTTTATTCAGGACTATGTCTTTCTTAAATAAACAAGATTCACCAAGTTGTGACTCATGATAGTTTTCAGCAAAGTCTTCATGCTATTAAGAAAATTAGTGGAATATAGGAAATAGTCTCCTGTACAGATCTCCCTGTATGATAGCAAAAGAATAATTTTTTTGTCAAGTGTATAAAGAATTTACTGCTGTTACATTCCAGGCAGTGATGAAAACTATTCGAGGATATGCCCAGTGTCTGTTGTCTAACTCTTTCTCTCATTTATAGCTTCCGCTATTTTCTTCCTACTGAACCTGGCCAATAGTCCTGTCCTAGTGTTGTCACTACATCCTCATGCCACCATGTCCCCTTCCTGGGACCATCACTGCTGCTGCTGCCTCAAACTGGAGTGGCGAGAAGCTTAAGCTGAGAAACTTAGGTGTTCAAGAATGCTTCAGTAGCTCTTCTCCATTATTTGGACATTTAGGTCCCATTTTGAGGGTGCACATAATCCAAGTGAGAGCCAGCAAAAGCTACTGAGAGAGCTTATTGAGGACAATCAATAGAGCTGTAATAAGGTGATTTCTTACAGGGTTGGCCATTTTCAGTTGTAAAATCCTGTATTATAATAAATGACAAATACTTACGGTGAATCTTCTAGCATTCGGAGTGGCTTCCTGAGATCAGAAAGTTTTAATTTATGAAGTAATTAAAAAACTGAAGTTCTTTGCATTCTGCTTTAGCATGGGTATTGTGATGATAAAACTTTATGGCAGCAAAAATACCAGTACAGGTATTTTAGTAACTCTTGAGCATGAAGTCTGAAGAGCAAAGCATAAAAACTTTCTGATGCTAAGGAAGGTCCTTGCTGCCTTGGTCCCATAGACTGTGACAAGCAGAAATAGCTATTGGCTTCTGGAATCAACGTGCCAATGTGCCTCAGAGGCTGCAGCAGGCTGAGTGACACAGCTGCCAACACTTCCCTCTGCCTTGTGTCAGCAAGTGAGCTCTGTCACAGAACTTCAGAACCCTATTTTCATGCAGGTCTTCCTTTTTCTTAGGGGCTCTCTCAATAAATGGAGGGAAATTTTCCTGTCAGGGAAAGCACAATGCCTTGAGAGCCCAGCCAGCCATAATGGCCCTAAATCCTTTGCAGCTTCATATTTACTTCCCAGCTGTATGTGCAAAGAGCAACAGAAAGGACCTTAGAGACTGACACCTGAGAAGTTAAAGAAAACAGTAACACCATATACAGGTAATTCTCAATAGCTGGTTTCTTACTTGAGCCACTGCCAAAAATCATACAGAAAAGTGAAGAAAGAAGGGACAGGTTGATAGTAGTTGAAAACTAGAGCTGAAATCGAAGACAGTTCTTCCATAAATTACTGTAGGGCTGGTTTGGCAGGGCAGGATTTTCTCAGACATCTCCCATTCTTCAGGGTCTACACCTCATGAGTGATTGCTTCCTTCTTAAGGAGGTAATTCACCTTTGCCAAATGATTCAGCAAGGCTTGGTCAGAGAAGTGCTTATGTACTTCCATAGGAACTTACAGATCTGTGAAGTCTTACAAACTGCTCCATTGTCTTCCAGAGGGACTGAGGGGCCTTTACTTGTTAAAGCATTTTGCAATTCTCATCTTTTAATTCAAGAAATATTAGTAAATCAATAACGTCTCAGAGATCAATTATTGTTGCCTTCAGCAGATTCCTTTGGAAGCTGAAGGCATTTAGAAAGTCAACTCCTATGAAAGATATTGGAACATGCTGGACAACAAATTTACTCCTCATTTCATGGTCTTTTCTTTTGGTGAATTTTATCTACTTCCACATAATTTTTCAATAATAATGGTGTGCTATGCCACCAATGAATGAGCCAAAGTCAAACCAGCTAAGAAAACTGATAAACCCCCAATATTTTCTAGTTACAGTCAGAAAATTAGTGAGATTAAGAATAACATTTAAAATTAAAATCTAGCATATTTTAATTATGTGTGTATTAGAAATTAATATGCATGTAGAAAGCCATCGTAAAAGTTATGAGCAATATCTCATTTTTTCCAAGTACATTCTGGGCAATTTTCTCCTGCCTGTAAAAGATTGACCAAAAGTTAAAAAACCCCAAACATATACATTTATATTAATAGCTATTGGAACACGAAATCAGATGAGCAAGCAGTTTTCAACATGACCAAAAATATGTAGTTCAAACTTCAAAACACTACTACGGAGCATGAGCATCAACAGGTCTCAAAGGGAGTATTCATGGCAGATTGTACTGTTGGACATTTCCCAATGAGGAAAGCAAACAAAACAAGATCATGCAGTATGAGGAAACAGCATAAAATAAAATACTCTCAGAAATTATAATACTACAAACTCAAACAACAGCAACAAAAAATCCACTTTGATCTCATCTGAAGCAAACATTTCTCACTCGATAGGAAACAAGCATATTTCCTTTTGGTTTTAAAATTCTATGTTTACAAAAATATTTAATGAATTATTGCTTCACATGCTCCAAACGCATTACTACCAGCGTCATAGACCAGCTTTTCCCACAGGAGGGACCTGCTCCGCCCCTAGAACTCCATTCCCACCCCAAAGCAAATCACAGAGATCTGAGAGAAAAGCTACTGCAGCCCAAATCTAAGGAAAGTATTAAAAAGAGAAGTTAGCAGCTTACCAAAGGGTAGGTGATATGCTTGCTTCCTTTAGCAGACAGGCTGCTGTAATAGAACAGTGCCCCTTAGGCTGCTGCTCTAAATAAACACCTCTGTTTCGCCAGGATGGGTAAGCTAACACATATGAATAGCCTCTTCTCTCACTCTCTGCATAGCCTTGCCTTACCCGCTATTTTTATTACAGTAGCATGAATATTAAAATCAATGAGAGCTTTCAAGAAAGATCTCACTCTACTGGAATGTGGTTTCTCCAAACAGCCTCAGCTGAGGTCATTAGCAGGCAGAAGCAGGCAACTGCTGCTCTCTAGTCCTTAGAAAGTTGTGATAGAAATAAAACAAAAGGAAAGTTGAGGAAAAAAAAATCATTCATCCATGCGTCACGAATAACTAATGCAGTCTAATTCCTTCTTGCCGATTTAGAAAGCCACAATGAGATTTTCACTAACACTACACAAAGATGGCATAACTTGCTAAATCCAAACGTCTTTCAGAGGGAGTAGACTAGCAAAGAGTTGTAGTTAACTGAAAGTCATAGGTATTATTTAATTTCAAACAACCAAATGTTTCTCTGTTGGTTTTTTTTTCAAATTTTTTTCTAAGTTTAGTCTCCAAATGGTTAAATATTTATCAACTCAATTATTTTTCTTGTCTTCAGAAATATAGATCTGCGGCTTTTATAAAAATTTATGACATGATGCATGAGACACAAAACAGGCTGATCTGGTGTTACGATCTTATTTTAATTAAATAAGCTTTAAAAAATCTAAGACAAAAATAAGCAAAGGAAGAAATTATTTACCCAGAAATTATTTAGTCTTCTGAAATAATAGGTTGTCCTATGACGTCCTTTGGCAAAGCAGGTATGGTATACAGCATAATATCTACTGAAACAAGCAAACATCCAGAAAATAAAATCTTCTGGGCAGAGAGAAAAGTTAATGAATGCAAGAGCACTAACTTGGGATTTTTGTTTTCCATGCAGAATGATGTACTCACATGCCAAAGGGCATCTGCAAGGAGCTGATCCAGCAGGTCAAGAGTCTTGTCACAAGAGCTGAGGCACCAGATAACAGCACTTCATCAGACTGGACCACTAATCCACACAGGAAAGTAAAATATTTGAATCCAAGCACAGATATCCCTCCAATACGCCTGAGCAGTCCAACGAGAAAACAAACAGGAGCATAGAATCATGTTGCACATTCCATTCTGTAACCCATGGGGACCAAAAGGAATAATAAAAATAACAAAAATCTTTCTTTTAAAAGCCAGTCCTCCTCCTATTTCTTCATTTTAAAGTAACATCTTTTATAAACATGCTTTCTTTGATAGACCGAGACAGGCAAACAGTTAACGTTTACACAGAAATGGTTGCGCTTTTTAAAAACCCTATTCAAAGTAGGTGTAGGACAAATTCTTTGAAGAAAAACCTTTCAAGCTGTTTTATCTATGAAGGATGAGAGCTCTTTAAGTCTGCCTGAAAAGACTGCACAGTTCCAGCTGACTGCAAGTTTGTGGTTACGTACATTATAATGTAGCAAGAAGCATTTTGGCAACAGGATTGTTTTACAGGAATGTCGTTCCTGGGGCCTCTGTCATCTTAAAGTGTTTTTCTTCTGCCAGGGCAATGTTAATGAACTATAGCCTAAAGCCCAGAATGCATATTTTTAAGAACGCGTAATTACTCTCACTCTGACATTTGAACTTGAGTTTGTCCTGTTTCTGCTTTGGGGCATCAAACTGGTTTTCTGATTGTGTTTTATACTGAGGGACTCTGCTATCAGACCACCTTTATGTTGTCCATATATCCCGCTCCTGAGCCAGCCTCAGCCCTTTGTTTCAAGTCTGTAGAAGCTGCACACTGGAATATGAAACAGAGTCTTTTCTTCATTAATGCCTCCCATATTTCTATTGGTCTGACCCTCACGGTTACACATTACAGGACATTTGCCATAGATTTACAGGAAGAGCACATAAATCAACATTGAGCAATTATAAAGCTTGCACTGAGCATGAAAAGGATTTTTCTTGAACATTTATTCCGTAAACAAAAAATCTAGTTCCTTTGCCAAGGAAGATTACGCTTAATCTTGCATTTTAAGTAAGCAAAACGGATAATGGAAAGAAGTCCATGTGACTGCCTTTGTAACAAGTTTTTCTTATTCATTTTTACAGTATTTCAGGATTTGGTAAGAATGTTTGCAGTGAGGCTTCTCCTGTACCAACTTACTGTTCCCAGTAATTCTTCTGTGTGTCTTAGTTACATATAAACACACATTTCCTTATGGAACAGCAAAGTAAGGCATGCTTGCCTGAATAAACCTGTGGCATTTTCTGGTTTCTTGCCCACACTTCCATTACTGCTCAGGAAGGCTTTCCATACTCTGCACTGGAAACAAGACTACTTCAGTTATTTCCAGAGCCCTCTTCATTCATACCATTGCTCAGCTGCAGCAAAAAAGCTCAGTGGTACCCCTGCCAAGTCCTCTGCTTCCTCCTGTTCCTTAACTCTGCCCTCTGTGCCTCAGCCAGCACAGGCTCCTACAGTCCTCATCCACAACAGATGCACTTACACTGAACCCTGGTTGAAAACACGCTGCCAAACACCCTCTACCCCTAGCTGCAAGACTCTGAATGACAAATGAAGGCCACCATTTGTGTCATCTTGGTAAAATCAGATCTTTACTTACTTTGCCGTGAAGTTGATGCAGGACAGAACACAGCTCACAGACCAACAAACTTCTTCTAACCATGTTAACTTCAGGTATGGGAGCAGAGCACGAGGAGCAGCCACTACTAAGTGACTAGGTGCTAGAACACCATAAAAAATCTAATGCCAACAAATGCAAAATAATGTGCGTAGTCCTATGTTTCTATTTTCCCCCGTGTACATGTAAAGACATTTCTACATGCACATTTTGAAAGGCTTCCAGTGAGCTGTCATGACTCAGAGAAAAGCTTTTACTGTCAGTCTGAAACATCAGCAGCACTTCCCGTTGGAGTGAAATAATGGAAAAATCTGTTAGGAATTGCAATGAAGAAGTGAGGAATGTACAAAATACTGTTAAAACAACTGTAAAACAACAGAAGTGTCAGACTTTGGCTCATATTGACTCTCATGTCTTTCACCTCCACACATCCTTCACTCTGCATGGCCAAGCACACTACCTCCACCTCTCTTCCCCACGCCTACCCCAAATTATTCTCCTTATGCCCTTGTCTGCATCCCTCAAAACTCAGCTGTGGCTGCCTCCTCCCCCCTTTCGCTCCAGGAAATCTGTGTGTGCCTAACATGTCAGAGAGGGTGGGTTGATGTTGCCCAGAGTGGTAGAGTCTGATGCCCTGGAAACATTCAAGATCATACTGGCAGGGCTCTGAGCAACCTGATCTAGCTGAAGATGTCCCTGACCATGGCAGAAAGGCTGGACTAGCTGATCCTTAGGGGTCCCTTCTAACCTGAACTATTCTATGATTGTACCCCATCATGGAGGGAGGCCCAGGGTCCAAGGAAAGAGGAGGGAGATAGGCCCGAGTTCTTTTACTGAGTGGCCTCAGGGTTTCCTTGGAGGGCTGGACCTTGGCTAGAATGCTCATGGCCTTACAGATGTGGGCATATTCAGGGCTGGGGGTAGAAAATGACTCTTCCTGCAGCTGTGCCACCTCCGGGTGATGGCACATGAAGAGGAGCAGCCCACAGCGATTGCAGCAGTGTGACCGCACCATTCCTGAATATGACTCCACAGGCCACACTTATCATTGTAATTAAGGACTCCAACTACTCCAGTAGTTCTGTACTGACAGAAAAGAGTCAGCAGAGAGACTTTGAAAGCAGCAGGATGCTCTTTTCCCTCACGTAGGTGTCTTACAGTGGGTCCTCAGGAAAGTTCCTAATACATGATGAATTTTGGACACACACTGAAGAAATGTTACTTTGCTACCTTGCATGACACAAATCTTACTTTAAGCACCAATAATAATGAACAATTGTGGCTTAAAATGTGATGTGCAGTGAAACACACAGTTCTGGCACCAAACTCCCACTGGCATGGCTGGCAGCTTTCCTCAGACGTCTCCCTGCTAGACATCATTAGGTCCACTTTAGAAAAAGCACAGCTATTCATTGCATCATGGTCCTGGTTTCAGCTAACTTGAATTTTACAGCCTCCAGAGAGAAGCAGGATAAAAGGCAAACACCCAGTTTATGTCAAAAACTTACTTTATTAAAAACAATTTTAACCCCCTCCTATCCAATAAACTACACATTGTATTCTACTGATTCAGTTCACAAAATCATAAAGATACTGAAAAAAGTAAGCTGTTGGCAACTAGTAATGACCACACTGAAACTTGAATCATTGAAATGGGGCAGATCTTACATCTCCATAGGTTTTGAAACAGCCATCACTTAGGATTTTTCATTTACTGGCTCCTTTTCATATGGTAATTTAGGCAGATTTCACCATTCTTGTATGTGGACTTTGGATTTTCCCAAATTTTAGATAGCGTGAGCAGAAATTTTAATTAATTATTTATTAGTGCTTGAAAAAATAATCTGCCTGTGCTGTGTTCTGACAAATTAATGCAAGTAATTTTTTACTAGTTTTGAAGTCACCTAGATAAAGTCACTAAGATCTTGTGAAATGAACCAAAAAAAATACCACATACCTTTTCCTCTCAGGTGGCCCCATTTGTGCCTCAAAATGTTACCATCCTTCAGACAAAAAAGGACAGCAGAGATGTTATCTGGAGAAGGTTAAGGCAGGTCATGGGAGAAGAGACCCCTGCACATTATTTCCAGCGTGGCAAGGCAGGGCATGATTGATCCTTGTACAGACCCAACTACTGTTCATTATGTAAATACCAAAAATAAAACTGAGTTAGAAGTTTGATCCAGCAACATGACACGAGAAGTATTTATGGCAGATGACAAAGGTAAGGGGTGGTAAGATGGCAGATGACAAAGGCAAGGCAGATGACCAAGGAAATGTTAAAGAGGTATTAACTGAGGATGCCCTTATGCAAGTTCTTTCTGGATCTCATCCTACTATGATTTCAAGAATAGCTGAACTGGTTATAACCACACAATGTAAAATGCTATAGCTGCAGCCTTTCCACTACATCACTTCTGAGCAGAACAAAGATGACAAGCACAATGTCCTCCTTGCCGCTGGGCTCCTCTTTGGACTAACATTCTTCTTATGCAGTGGTCTGAGACACTAGCTCAGGCAACAAAATGGGAAAAAAAACCCTAAAACAAAACAATAAAAAATCCCGTAAAAACGCAATGTAAACTTCCACCTACCACTCCTCTCCTGTAATTACACCAGCATGGCTTAAGGAAGAAAGTTTAGTATAGACACAACAGAATAGCTCTGGAATAGAGCACCTAGATTTTTTTTTCCCTGCTCTGTGGGAAAGAGCAGATAGATGGAAGGAGAAAAACAAACATGCCACGTTAAGATGAGTTGTCCCAGTCCTGTGAGGTAAAAGGAAAGGATGTGCATAAATAGCAAATATGTAAAATGGTGAACCTTTAATGTTTTTCTTTCTCACGTATAAACAAAATACTTTTACAAAATGAGTCAACAACTGTCAAGTGTTTGGCTTTATGACTGCACTCCAACTTATTAACTGGTCACTCACCAAATGAAGGCTAGATAAACTCAGAGTCATTTCTGAGACTATACAAAGGCACAGTAAAGACAAAGGTGCTGTATATATAAAATACAATATAGAAACAAGAATCATGTTGTAAGAAATATTCACATAATTTCATAAAGAAATAATAAATTTAAAGATGCAGTCTTTGAGAATTAGATACAATGTCTGGATATGGTTGAAGTCCTAGCTGTTTGTTATCTTTCAACTTTTGTACTATAATTCTGGCAAATTCCTCTCCTTGGCTGTCTGAAGTATCAAGCAGTTGTCGTACTTTTGATGTCCTTGTAGGTTTGGTGCTTATAAGTTCATAATCTTCTTTCATGAGCAAAAATCTTGATAGAAGAGCATCCAGTGATTGATTCAAACATGCTTCAGTCATCTGATCAATAATTTCTTCTCTTTTACTTTGGATCCACTGATGAGCTACATTCTGTTGTATGGTTTCCAATACAAAATCTGAGATTGGAAAGGATTAGAAAAAAGGAAGGGATTGTAACTGTCTGCCAACAAATATTGCCACAGAACAAAGAACAAGCTGAGAAAAAGCTGTTAAAATGTTCTAATTTGACAAATTTGGTGGTTAGAGTATTTATTCTATCTGAATCACAGAATAATTTAGGTTGGAAGGGACCCTCAAGGAGGTCATCTGGTGTAATGGCCTGCTCAAAGCTGGGCCAACTTCAAGGATAACTCAGCTTGCTCAGGGCCTTGTCCAGCTGAATTTTGAGCATATCCAAGTGATGGTACTTCTGCAGCCTCCATGGGCAACCTGTTTCAGTGTTCAACCCGAGCTGGTACTAAAAAGAGACAGGTGGTAAATTCACTTTCCAGGTGGATTTTTATGGAAGATTACTGAAAACATCCCTGTAGCTTCCTGGTATTTTTTTCAAGATGAGGTTTCACACAGTGAAAAGGTGTTGATTCTCGTATTTCCAGAAGAGGGGTGATGCAGTAGATCTTTATAAAGTTGCATGTTATTGTGTGGCCCCTCAAAAAAATATTTCTGAATAATTCATCATTAAAGTTTATTTTCGTTAACTTTTGTGTTAACTTTTAACAGTATTTTGATGCATAGGAATATAATGTAGTGGGCTCTCAACTAACACAGAGGATCATTACAGGTGAGATGCTGACACAGTTGCTATTTCTCTCTGCCCCACCATTACTAAATGGAAGACTGGAAAGCCTAAAAAGTGAGAAGTGACAGGCAACAAGGTGACTAAGTTCAAGCTAAGTTTTTCTCCTGTTCTGCTGGACTGTAGCACTGCTACAGCAGTAGGAGATAAGAGAAATAATATGAGCAAAGGGAATGGGATAAAGAAGACTCACAGCAGCAGGAATTTGATTAAGAGGAGAGAAAAAAACCTAGTAGCTACAGGTACCTGTACTCGGTCACATTTTACACTGGTTTTGCTTACTTTGTAATATAAGTCTACAAGGACAGAATTACTTAATTTTGCATTCTTAATTTGCAGATGTTTTGTTTTCATTTTGCAGGTGAATAACAGTTCCAGTTTCCATTTCATACAGACATACATTCAATGTTAGAACACTTATTGTGGGTTTTGGAATCAAATAGTGTTTGCTGTACCTGAAGGAATTGGTGATGACCGCAGCATACAGGATGCAGAACTTGAGGCATCTGAAATACTCTTGTCAGATGAGAGAACAGTACTGTATGGATGCACAAGGAGTTTGGCACTCTGAGTTACAGAGAGGTTTCCATCCGTGCTCTGGCTGCTGAGAGAGTGTAGATACCCAGAATTTCCGTCTTAGAAAAAAAAAAGGAGGAGGAAAAGAGAAAAGAACAAGCTGTATTACTTCTGTGTTCAAATAAAATACAGCCATCAGAGACTATTTAGAGCAATTCCACAAAAGAAGTCATAAACCAACTACTTTCACATGATATACAATAAATTCGTGCTTAGACTCAAATTCTCAGTACATTTATGTCCTTTATATTTTACCAGGGCATGACTATGGATTTGGGGTCCTGCTTTATTTTAAAGAAATATTGGGAGTATAAATCTGGTAGATGTGACCTTTAATGAAAAATCTCTGTTTGACAGAAAATTTTTGTAGGGACTACAAGAACAAAATAAATCCTTTGCGTATTTGGAGAAGTAACTAGAAGTCAGCAGGAAAACAGACTAATTTATTTTGATGAAGTTTGGCAGTGTAACAAAGGTGAAAATATTAAAATAAAGATTCAGGTGGGGGAAAAGGACATGAAGAGCAGTGGGAGAAGTTAACATTCAGTGGGAGGCCAAGGGAAGCTTTTTGTAGTACATCAAAACAGGATATGACTGCATGAAAGCTTCATGTAAACTTTTGCAAAGAAAAGTAAAAAAGATTTCTATCAGGAGGGAAGTTTAACAGTTTCTAGTTTTAGGATTTTTTATAGTAGAAAAGAATGACAGACATGAAAGCAGCAGTAGGAATGACTCAAGGAAGAGATGATAAACAGCTTATGAGAAAAGAACTACAAGACGTGCCTAACTCTGTAAATAGCTTTGATTAGACCTTCACAGTGTCACTTGGTAAAGACACAATAACTAAGATGTTAACTAAGAACCAGAGATGCAAGAATTCAGATGAGCACCTGAAGACACGAGGTAGCCCCATGGACAACTTGAGATTACCTGTCCAATGGGGAAATCTGAAGGTGTATTCCCAGCTCTTTCTTGACCTGTAGAAGAATACGTCTGTAAGTACACAGAGCAGGAATAGGAAAATGTGGAAGAAACTCCATTCTCAGTATTTTAAAAATGGTGGACTAGAACTCATAGTAACTAGCATTTTATTTCATGAACAAGAGAGAAAGTTAGGCAGAGCTTTGTAGTGTGAAGCACCAGATATTATCTACTGCATGAAAAAAAGGGATTAGGAGACAACCACCGTGAGTGAAAGATCATTTCAGAAAAGTATTTCAAGCAGCTTTACCGGGATAGATTGTTATTGATCTTTAGGCATACACATTTAATTTAATAACATAAAGACAAAACTACTGGGATTGTACTGGTATGAGAGAATGACCTTGACCAGTGACCATAGCATGAAAAATACAATCATAAAATCACACAATCATTTCGGTTAGAAAGACCCTTGAGATCACCGAGTCCAGCACTGCCAAGTCCACCACTACACCGTGTCCTGAAGCACCACGTCTACACGTCTTTTAAATACCTCCAGGGCTGGTGACTCAACCACTTCCCTGGGCAGCCAATGCTTGCCAACTCTTTCCATGAAGAAATTTTTCCGAATATCCAATCTACACCTCCCCTGGCACAGCTCAAGGCCATTTCCTCTTATCCTACTGCTTGCTGCTATTGCTTGTCAGCTAAGAGGCCCCTACCTGGTCACAACCTCCTCTCAGGTAGTTGTAGAGACCAATAAGGTCTCCTTTGAGCCTCCTTTTCTCCAGGCTAAACAAACCCAGTTCCCTCAAAAAAATGCTAATGAGAGTTATTCAAATGTTATTCAGAAAAAAACAGATTGACTCAAGTTACTCAAAAAGAACCTAGATAACCTAGAAGACTGGAGTAACAGAAGTGGAAATTGAGAAGGAAAACTATGAGATATAGACTTCCTATTTCAAGCTGGGGCTAATGATTGGAAGTCAGATGAATAAAAATGACCCCTAAGTAGATTATTCTGTAATGAAAGACCTTGTGAGAAAGGAAAAATAAAATTCTAAGGTATACTAAGTAAAGGGGATTTTGTAGACAAAAAAAGTTGGTCATGTCTTTCATAGTACTAAGTACCCTTAGTTCAATGACTTAAGTTAGAACATGCACCAGGAGGACTAGTTAGGATACTAGGAGAAGTTTATTTTACAAAGGGATTTCAAAAGAGTGCGTCCTGTTCATCTAGCCAAACGAAGTATATTGAAAGATTATTCTCTGTATCAGAAATGAAATGGGAAGAGGGAAAAGAGCTGTTTAAAGAAATACCCAAGAAAATCTCACTAGGAAAGGGAAAAAAAAACCAGGAAAGATGAAAAGAAAGGCTAAAGGCTAGAAGACAAGTCTTAACTCCAAGGAAGCAATTTTCTGAAAAAGTATTCTGATTGTGCTTATGGAAAAAACAAGAATCTATAGTCATTAACTCAGCTAGAATCTGTAGTCATTAACTTCCACCTTGGTGCCATGCCAAACTCCTCTCTTGCTAACAGCTACCTGGAATAGAATTTTCACCTGAAACAATTGCATCTGAGTTTGAAAAGCAAGAGGAATGTCAGTCTTGCTTCCCACTACAACACTACCTGATGCAGCTATTGGCAAAGTAACAACAAACACTTCTGCAGTAGAGTTTTGTAGGCACTATTTTCACAAGCTTTACAGTACCTATACATAAACACAATAAAGTCTAAGCAATGACTCTATAAAACTACCACCTGCTGATCAATCAGATTAATTATACCAACAAATTTTCATTTATGCCCTCCACAGGCAGACACAACAATTTATAACAGGAACCAGCAGCAAAAAAGGCTGATGATTTTTATCATTATCTTATGTGATTACACTTACAGTCCATGCTCATGTTCAAACTAATACTCCATGTTCTAAAATTCATCACAACATACTTATTAAGCTAGGTAAATACAAGTTATTATTCATCTCTGAGGTTTTTTATGCTGTATAGATAAACGCTTCAGTTGAGGTACAGCCAAAGTACCCTGCATTTGCTTTCTGCCATTTTCTTCAGTAACTGAAAGTCCTTAAGCCTCCCATAATTTATTTACCCAAATTCCTCCTGTATTTGTACCTTTCTAGTACACTGAGTAGAAGTTCGAAATTGTGTATGGTTTCAAACAGGAGCTGAAAAAGAAACTGCCTGTGCTCTCCTACCTCTACCAGAGTATCTCTGGTTTTGCAGCACCTCAGAATACTTTTTGAGGTCCTTATTTTATAGCAGTGAAGTCAATAGTCTTGTCTGCTTTCATACTCCTGGTCCCTGCAATGCCAGAGGACACTCCATTTTCTGAAATATGTTTACATTCCGTCAAGGGAAGAAACTCAAATGCAGTTTCAGTTTCACAATGTATTGCTATTCCACCTGGGTCCCATTGCATTTTTCTGGCTTCTGAGGTCAGCAAAACCTCAAAATTGAGTTTTCTCGGGGAATTTTGCCAACTTTTTTTCATAAAAGGGGTCATCTACAAAAGATCTGTGCAGATACTTTTGCAAAGCAATCTATTAAAGCCATTTTTATTTATTGAATTGAAAATGATCTAGAGGTCGAGCTGCACTGGAAACTTTGAGTTTACGCAGCTTCTAGAATGCCTTAAAATGTGTAGCTTTTTTATATTCAGCAGTAGTTCACAAATTTAAAAAAAAAAAAAAGCAGTTAACTAAACTGCCTAGAGTCTGAAGGGACAAGTAAATGTTACCTCTGCACTCACAACTCTGAATAGGAAAACTGAACCTGTGAGCTGTAGAGATTTCTTAAGTGACAGGAACAAAAAATCAGAGCTTAAAAACTCTAGCTTTTCACCCAGAGCACAAAGTTTACAAAAGACATCTTTTTCTGACATAGAGAGACCCAACTTTCCACTACACAAACGCAATGTCAATGTGAATGTAAAGGTGCAATGGCAGCTTAAATTTACATAAAGTCAAGAGTATCTCACCTGATGAGAGGATATTACACTGGGGAATAGACTTGAGTTTCGATGTATCTGGAGAGATGCTCCGAAGGGGAAGTGCATCACACTGTATGGAACTAGAATATGTTGGCTGAAAGAAATCCAGGTGTATATTGAACAGGCACATTAAACAAATATGAAGTTGCAATTTTTTACAGAGAACCTTCCTAGCACTGTGTTTAACCTGCTATCTAAATGCTCAATAGACAGCACAATTAAAATACAGTAAATCCGAAGAAATTATATAATCCCAATACTTGTGTTTTTCCAAAGATGACAGCAATTTTGTATACAAGTTTAATAACTACTAGTAAGAACCAAAAGTAGCAGCATTAAGAATCAAAATATAAACGCAAATCCATATGACCCTATACAAGCAAGCTCTGTAGAGGTGTAAAGGGAGCAGTAGATTCCCTCTTACTATTGGCAGGCATTGTGTGCTGCATTCCTCCTTGAGGGGATCATAGATTCACAGAATATGCGGAGAAGGAAGAGACCCACAAAGATCATCAAGTCCAGCTGCTGGCCCTGCACAGGACCACTCCAAGAGTCACACCATGTCCCTGACAGCATTGTCTGCACACTTCTTAAACTCTGCTGGGCTTGGTGCTGTGACCACTTCCCTGGGGAGCCTGTTCCAGTGCCTGATTGCCCTCTGGGTGAAGAACCTTTTCCTGATAGCCAATCTAAACCTCCCCTGGCACAGCTTCATGCCATATTTAGAGCCTTCCCATATTTAGATGCCCTTCTAATATCTGCATACTCACCCTTTACAATCTTCACATATATGGCTTTGAATTTGTTACACCCTGGCTCAAGTAATGCATTTTATGCCTTTCCTGACAGGAAAGTAAAGTGCAGAACAACTCCCCTTACCAAATTACCTCGTTTTAAGCTGTCAAGATGCTGACATACCAAATGCAACACGTAAAGTATTTACCTTTTCAGGATTCAGAGGTATATTTAGAGATATCTGCTCCACATTTGCTTTCTTTCCACTCTTGTAAATACATTGTGATTCGTATCGTGACTGGAAGAGAAATATTTACCTGTATTAAATCTTTGCTATAAGACGAGAGGACACCCCTGCACAAACGCATGTTTCAACCAGATACAAGATTAGACAAAGGAGACTGAGGAGAAATGTCAAAGGAAATTACGCTTCTTTTAGCAAGTGAAAGTTACCAATTTATTTGACCAACTCATGCCTGTAACAAAAGCTACTTACCTTTGATCTCTTTAACAGAATTACTGCTTCCAGCATAGCTATTTCATCAAATGTTCGCAGAACTGGCTCCAGGTCTATCAAACATTCTAAACAATGGAAGAGTACTTGGTGAATGGTTTGAAGTGGAAAGTTGTCATTTTACTAAAGCGTGTTTCCTACATTTACAAAAATAATTTGTCTATTGACACGTATCAAACCATTTATGCTGCTAAAACAGAAGCTGCTTGCTTCTGTTTGAACAGTTCACACCACCAAAAGAAACCCTGTCCTGATCTGGCCACCTTATCACTGTGTATCAAAAGAGATGCAGGACAGTGCTGGACCACAGGTCTCGCATTCATGGAACAGAGAGATTGGTGACTTTGCTGTGTTTTAAGGTAGACTCATCAAGCCTGATTAGCTGAATGGGACCACACACCATACGAGCTCAGAGTGGGTTGCTGTCTTCCCACTCCAGAAGAGGTGTTAAAGATTTATACCAGAAAAATAAACAAACACATCCCCAACACAGCAATATCCAGAATACACGCTTAAGGCATGAGGCAGGGCCAGAGAAGATGGGATAGTCAAAGCACTGACCTATCACATCCAGTGAAACCAAGTGACACTGGCCTCAGTGAGTCTGTGTTCCTATGCTATGGTAATTGCTTAAGTTTCCCATCAGTGAGCTTTACTTCCCTTAATTTTGCAACAGTTTTGCAACTTCTTCTTTCTTTTTATGATAGTAAAGTGGAGGCAAAAGTCATGCATGTTTTTTTTCAAAGACCATCTTACTACAGACATGGCACTAAGAAGAGAATGCAAGTTAGTTTACACTGTAGTACATATCCCAGATAATTTTCTCTTCAGTGTGACCATACACCTAAATTGCTACTTTATTTTTTGTTAATTGGCATAGGAAAACAAGAACGCATATGGAAATATCATGAGTGTCTATTTTTTTTGATTTTAGACAATATTGTATTTAGATACATTTCCTTGTTTGGAAAAAAAAATCCAACTCTTGCTTGATAAAGGAGATGGAGCAATGAAAGACAAAGTGTTGGTGAAAGATTTACACTGAGATGCAAACACAAGTTGAAGTCATTACAACTTATCTGATGTGCAATGGTTTGTTGGTTGCATGCTCATAAATGCCACACTACTAATTTTATACTTCACTTCTCCCACGCTGCATTTAAAACCCCAAATTATCTCAAAAAACCTCCAAACACAAGTAGTTAAACAAAACATGCTGCTTTTTTACAGGTAAATTAAGAGATGGTAAATGCAAAAAACTCCAACAACCAACCTGGTTTTATGGCACACAAATAATTCCATTCATAAAAGTTTGTTTACAGACATGAAGAAAGCAGCCAAGCACCTTATCATAAGCAACAAGACTGAGCATATGTATCTCCTGACATCTTTAACACTTCCCCTTTGCAACTATAGCCTTGCTCTGTAAGTACCATGTTCAACAGAAATATGGCAGTTTAAAAATCTCATCATGTAAGGTAAACTCACTTAAGAAAGATGGTCTTTCATCTGGGTTTTGTGCCCATCCTCTTTCCATCAATCTCATGATAAGCCCTCGATGAGGAATGTCCATGGATAGACTTCCTTCACTCAAGTCTAGTCGCTGTCCTTGTGACACGCTGTACATTATCTGCAAGGGGTTTATAACTTCTGTCAAAACAGACATTGTGAAGTCATTAGAAATATATGCAATATAAAGAGCTTACTATATAGGAGGAATAGTTTGGCTTGCAGACATAGAATTTTTATCTCGTCAAAATAAGGTTACGCTTCTTAATTAACAAAAAGGTATTCTTAATTTATGAAACAACACTGTAATTAAAAAAGACACCAAAAAAAAGAGCCTGATTTGAAAAGTATTTCAAAGTGTTCTTCAATAAGCTTACGAGTTGAATTATTAGAAAGTAACCCCTACAATGAAGTCCCCAGGTTTCATGTTTAACCTCTAGGTAAGGCAGGAAAAATAAATTAAAGACATGGCCGTACCTTCAAATGGCTGTTTCCTTGACATCACTTCCCACATGATAACTGCATAACTGTTTACAGTATAAAAAGTACAGAAGGTGTTATTTTAGTCTACGAACACTCAATAACACAATATGCTCAGCTTTACATTTTATTTAAAATATTTTAGTAAAATGGTCCTGCAAGCACACATGTGACTGACTGTAGCTAACTAAAATGATGACATGAATATATGAAAACTAGCGGGTGACTTCAGCAAGAACTAGTTAATACTATTAAGTACAGAAAAGATCCATGGCATATAAACTCCTATTCCAAATCTGTATCAGCTTGGCTCTGCTAATAGATTGTGACTT
The DNA here is from genome assembly GCA_013397755.1 of Cnemophilus loriae. NCBI lineage: Eukaryota > Metazoa > Chordata > Aves > Passeriformes > Corvidae > Cnemophilus > Cnemophilus loriae. Next base: position 1,013,324 of record VZTF01006535.1, on the reverse strand, counting down.
ACGTACGTGAATTTTAAATCTCAGCACGTAAATTAAAGTGAGCCCTAGAGTAGCCGACTGCTCTGTTCTAACTGCAATACTCTGGCACCTTCCCAGTATGGACTGACACTCCCTGAGATTCCCAAGGGAAGCTGGGTATTAGCAGGGAGGATGGCTGACCCACAGCTCTACCCCTACACACTGCCACAGAGACAGGTAAGATACAAACTTGCACTTGGGATGACCACTCCAGTTTCCCCTCCCTCCCCCCCATATATGCTTTCAACATACGCAATCTTCTCCATAGGGAAAGATATCACTTACACACGGCATCCACTTTCCAAAAGAGACTTGGGAAGACTACTCTGAACTAATGCCAGGAGATCGAACACACGTGCTCACTCAAACCAGCGACCTTCTTTTCCATTCACACCAACATGAATGGCAAGTGGTTCAGTGAGTACAAACTTGTCACATCTTTAGTAAACTAGTCACTCTCTTCAGCCATCAGGATATACTAGAAAGAGGTAACTTTAAACAACTCTGTAATTTAAATAAGGTTAGACGATTTCATTTAAAGGCAGCACTGAATTCTCATTCCTTCTCTCCAGTTTTTCCTCACATACTCTACCATATCTGAATGAAGCTCTATTCCATGATTTATGCCAAAAGGTCCTAATATTAATCTGTATTCAAGTATCCGGTTCCACTACTCGGATTTAGAAAAGACAATTCAGGCTAAAGCTTCAGTGCTTCCATAACTTCAGAATACATGCAAGGTGCTGACAAGTGCGTATTTCCATGCTTGCAGTCCAAGTCTTTATAAGCATTGTGACAGTGTCATTCCAGAAAATAATCACCATGATCAACTGATCATTCTTGGCACAAACATACTGAGCTTCCTTCCTACATCACTAAGAATTACCAAATTTTGCATACAGGTTACATTTAACTGCCTCAGAGCACTGTAACATCCAACAGCTACCAAGTAAGAATTCAAAAAAAGGCATTAAGAAACAAGTAACTGATGTTTAAAATCAAATCATATAAATTGAGTTTTCCTAACTATTTATTCTGTTTACATTTTAACATTCTTAAATGATAAAATTTATTCATGTAGCTTTTAATAAAATCAGTCCTCCTGGTTAGAAAGTCTGCTTTTGATGTATGCCTGATAAACCCATGCAGGCTGATTTTTTTGGTAAAGCAAATCATCCCTTTTGTAGAAGTTAATGATGCCTGACTGTCATTTCAACAATTTCTTTAAGAAAGATCCTTCCTCACAAATCAGCTTCAATATCTCAACAACACTCAGCTGTGATCACCTAATTAGACATCCAGAAAATATCCAAATATTTAATAATATCTTTCATTCAGTTTGGAATCTCTCTACAGTTAAAGATTATTTTCTCAGTTCTACAACACTGCAGCATTCTCCTTTACACTATTCCTGTTTTCCTTTCTTATTTCTGCTTCATAGCATCTCCTTCTGATCGTGAGCACAGATCCTCCTGTGCGGCCTTTCTGGTGGTCCTTCACTGCCTCTGCACCTTCATGTCTTCCTGCCTTGAACATCTCTCTTTCCAATGTTGTCTCAGTTTCTCTTCTTTCTTCTCACATAATCTCTTTCCTTCCTGATTTATCTGTTTCCTACGCCATTCTACTGATGTGTTCTCATATTTTCTTCCATTTGGTTGTTACTCCTCTGAAAATATTATTTTCTTTCTAACAAACATTTGTCTTCTTCATCTCCACCCATTCTTCAAGCCGCCAGTCACTCTTTCTTTCCTCCTAATACGCTATTTTTTCTTTTCAGAGTTTTCCTTATCCATATCTTTTCATCAAAGGGTAAGGAGAGCAGGTATGTTGTCATCTGTGTTCTTTGGACAGGAATGTCAAGGAACTTCACATGCTTCTTAAGGGTAAGGGATAGTTACGAGAAGCAGTGGTCTCCCTGGAAGTCAGTAGGACCCTCTGAGACTGAGTCATCTCTCACCAAGGTACAGCCATGTCAGAGATCAGTGAAGGTAAAGGTGGTCGACTGCACCAGAAATACGGACTTTGTCACAGTGATTGGCCAGTTCATGCCTCCTCAATCTTCCTTTACATGACAATTCCTCCCAAAATCCTTCAACTAATCTCTGAGCTCTCCAAATCATTTCAGACCAGCCAATTGTAACTCAAATACACTCAGAGCGATTTCCTTTTGTTATATGGGTCACCACAACTCTATTTACTATTCTGTTACTTGTACTCAGGACTGCCCAAAACAAAACTACCACAACCTTCATAAAGTAAATTATTCCTTAAGGAGATCCCTGTAACTACTCTCTCCAGCCCCACCATCCTGTTTTTATCTACCACCTTTCCAAAAATACATTTTCTTCTTTCCCCCAAGTGCATTCTGCAATTTATGTTATTTGATTACACAAATTACAAGAGTACGTGCATTGAGTTAATGGTGTGAATAGCTTTCTTCTTTCCCTACATTGTCTGTATGTGTACACTTATTTATAGAAACCAGTCTCCCCTACCTATTTCTGTAGTCTCAGTTTAATTTTGGAGCATTACACTTGTCACAGAACAAAAGAAATGAGTCATTAAATCCAGCTATCATTCAATTCTTTATATACCAATTCATTTTGCCTATATAGCCATGATATTATCACTGAAAATAATAAAATTGCTGAGAACATGTTAAAATCCAAGTTCAGTAAATCTAATCTGAGTTCAGATTTCAAACGCCAGAGAACAACGGGAGTTACCTGTAGATATCATGTTTCACACTTGCCCGGGTTTTCTGACTGGGGTTGTAATCTTCAGGTGGCATGTAGATAATTGTCCCTCCTTCTGGCAAGGAGGATTCACTTCGTGATTGCGACAGGGATATGACACGCCATTTGGACATGCCAAAATCTGCAATCTGGAAAGGTCAAATCAGTTGTTCTGAGAAGAAAAACTGGATTTATCTGCTGACAGTTGTTAGAAATTCTTGAAATATGCCCAGAAGAAGGGGTCACCCAGAGCTCTTAACCTGACACACAAAAGGTATGTGGTTCTCCTAGCAACCGGAAACATCAACTCCAATCCATAAAGAATTCCCAAGTCATGACTCATGCTATCTCTATAGCACTGCCCTATCCTGTTCTTTTAAGAAACGACTCATGAACACCATGCCTGAGGAATCTGCTGTAGATAGCTGTGCCATATGAAGGAAATCACTTCCGTGTGTTAAAAAAAGCAAACAAAAAATCATTGATTACTTGTATCTCCCTGGCTGTGAAGAAAGAACAAGTTTAGCATAAATCATAATAGTTATACATCACTCAGCTTGCCAATATCCTGAGGCAGTTCCTCTCATAGAAAAATTTTAGGGCACTTCACCTCACTCCTAAAACTATGACATATTAATCTTGAATCAATAAATTTGATATTCTGAAATTCTGTGCTGCAAAAAGTTGCTGAATATTTTCTTTACTGTGCACTCTGGGGCCTTTCTCCTTTCTACAGGTTACGGTGCATCAACATGAAGAAGTAACTGACTTCAGTTTACATCCTCAGACATCCATGAGCCAGGGTGCCAGATGTCAGATTAGGTTGTGGAAAGAGAGATAAACATTTAGCAGAATACACCTGCTGGCTGAGCTGCAGTGTCCAGCATACATGGGAGAGAGATAAGCAGCCAGCTACCAGCTCTGCACTTGTCCAGAATTTGCGTAATAGTAAAAATATTTTCAACAAAGATGCCTGTGCAAGTGCTGTGGCAACTAGGATAACAGAAACAAGCTTTCTGAAGAGCATACATCAAAACCCACACTGAAAAGTAACCTTTCTTCTCTACAACTCACTCTCATCAAGCCTTCCTCATTGTAATTGGTCTTAACACTTGCTCATTCAGTAGATCAGGGACAGCCAGAAGCACTCTGTGAATGGTGTTACTTTTATACATACACAGTATTTCTTCTATTTGGCATGCATGATAACCTTGTTTGCATTTCCTGTCAACTGTACTAATTTAGAGAATCTTGCTTCACTTAAAACCCTAAGGATACTCCTCACAGGAGGCAGGGCAAGTATGCAAGAGTTAACCTCTTCCCTTCAATTGCCTGAGCAAAGAAACCATTCAGATATGATCAGGCAGAGCACCAGGCCACACCAAAGCTGTTAGGGATTAAATAGAGAGTGGATGAAAAAATGACTTGGACTAGTTCCTTGATCAGGTTTATCAGGAAGCTTGAGAGATGGCAATACCAGCACAACTGAGTGGGAGGAAGTATGACCTGCTGAGGGTGTGAGTGGAGACAAAGCCACGTGAGGCACTTTGCTGCCAAGAAAAATTTCTGTGCAACGGAGAAAGAAGAAACCAGCAGTGGATCTTTGATCAGAGGACTCACAAAGAGATTAATCTTCCGGAAACAACTGAAACATTCACTTTCTGAGTATAAATTCAGTGCAAAACATCTCTTGTTTCCATTTACTTGAATAACATATTCTATCAGCTATAAAAACTGAAGATCTTTTTAAAAAAAGAAGGAACAACAAACCCAAATCTTGCAATTATGGAAGCACTTAAACATTCAGTCAGAAATACTTTTAGTCTCTTTTTCACATCACAGCAGTGATATTTTAAGAGGCAGAATTAAAGTTTTAAACTACTGACACTTCTGCATGTATATTTGCTTGTTCTAAGGAGCTTCACAAAAGTCACCTTCCAACATGGTAAGATTTTGCAGTCGTATTTTACATGTTCTTATACTACACCAACAGAATAGATATGTCCTTATTGCATGGTAAGTATCAAATGGAGCATTAACATTTGAATTTGACCTACTGCCTATCAGAAGGAACTTGTCAGAGCATCTCAGGCAGGAACACTGTCTATTTTCTTCAAAGAAAGGGCCAGATGTAGCTGCCCTTGGAAGGCTGACAAACAAGAGTGTCATCACTTTTGAGCATCAGCTACTGCTACAGCAGAATCACCCCAAATTCTATCTTTCTGGTCTTTTCAGATAGATAAAATTCACAGCTGAATAATACAGGATTTCCAAAAGAAAAACTTCTAAGTTCCGTCTGCAAGGATAGAAAAAAAAGTCCACCGTAAAATTACATCCTCTCTGTACGGCCACAACCTCACCCTTCCTCCTCTACAATAATGGAAACACTTTCACTCATTCTGGATGCTGAAGAACACAAGAATTAAATAACCCTACCTTGACATGAAACTCATCATCCAGCAAAATGTTCTGGGTTTTTAAGTCATGGTGCAGCAATGGAGGATTCATGTTGTGCAAATAGTTTACTCCCAAAGCAATTTCGTAAAGAATGCGGAATCTCAGGCACCAGGGAATGTCAGGATACACATCTTTCTGCCAAGATAAAACCACAAAATCAGAATATAATCTTCTGTTCTGATCTAACAGCACACACAAAGACTTATTTTATAAGAAGAAGAGAGTGACTTGGGCAAGCAGTAATCTTTTAAAACACACATTACACAAACTCCTTAAAAATTGTAACGGAGCATTAAGACTCATTTGTTAAAACAAATATTATTAAAAAATAATAATTATGCAGTGCTATGTTTCCATTCCCTAGCATTCACATAGTAGTTCACAACTGCTATACATGATTTTGAACATTTATTACGTTACTCATTCATATGGAAATATGAATTACAGATGAACTTCTGCATGAAACTTGAAACCCACAATTTATGAGTCCTACACAAAGAATGGCAAAAATAATATCTTCAACTGATATTGGGGAACAAAAAAAAGCTGTACTGAAACTATGCACAAAATACTACCTTTATAAATAATAATACAGCAAGAAAAATGCAGAAAAACTCAACTGAAATCTTAAAGGTTATATTGGCACGAATGCCTTTATGAAAAACACACAGTTGAGCTAAGGCACGAGATGTGTATTGATTAAAGGCAGAGAAAAGACTTTAGTGCCCTTGAGACACAATTGCTGTAGCTTTGCAGTAGCAACACTTTATTCAGTCCAAGCTAATGGGAGCAACTGAGAGTTCAGCGCAGGTGAAGTTACTCAGAGAATAAGATCTGGTAGAAATATTCATACCTGTTTATATTACAAATATTTGGCTTCTATAAATGAAAGTCAAAATCTTCAATTTATTTTTTTTAAATATTCAAACTCATGAAAAAAAATCAATATTTGTATTGGCAGTAATTCAGAAACCCAGACTGAAGCAAGCAAAAGTATTTCAGAATCTAATTAGAGATTGAGATTTTTAAAGTGACTGTACGTAATAATTCAACATAAAGCTAGTTACAGGTCACAACGTTAAAGGAAAAAGTTTAACTAAACTTAAGTCAGCAGAGTTCTTGAGATACAGAAGGTCTGTCTATCTGAGCACCAAAAACTACTAGGGATAATGACTGTCTTTTAGCGTGAAATATCATAAATGAAATACTCTACTATACTAATTAAATATGGAAATTGCAATCTACTTGAAGCAGCCAGGCATTGTATTTAAAGACCATAAGTACACTTACCCCATGTAACAGCTGGTTTAATGACCCATTTGTCATATATTCTGTTACTATCCCCAGAAATTCAGGCTCGTTGCAAATTCCCAGAATTGGCAGAATGTAACTAAACCTGGCTTTGTGTAATATCTCTGCTTCTTTTAGAAGGTGGTTTCTATCACTTAAAGAAAACAAGCAAACAAAAAAGATACATTACCATACCAGTAGGAAACTCAAAGCAAATGCTGGGTTCACTATATTCTCTGTCAATTATATCCCTTTATGCAGTACCACCACCTTTTCACCATTTGATTTCTACCATGCTGTTCTGAGAACAAGAAGGTATAAGACAAATTAGAATCTGCAAATGCAAAGACAAGACAGCTTCCCTGGTTTTGTTGTACAACACAAATCTATTTCCATCACACATTTCATCCATGTTTCCAGTAAAAGAGGATACAGTCAGAACTTCCAGCTTCCACCATTCTTTGTCACCATAACGGTATCAACCAGCTGCATTTCTCCCACTTCACTGAACACCTTCAAACCCTGAGTTCACCCAGGCTCAATATTTATCTCCTAGAGAGTAGAGATTTTAATACACATGATTCTCCAACCATTTAAATTTAGTGGACTCTGATGTACACTAAAATAATAGGGGCTAAAGGAATGCATTTTCGACTTCTGAAGGAAAAGGAATAATTAACTGTGCTTTGTTTTCACAGAAATCATTCCCTCAAACTGAGCCCCTGCTTTGAATTACTCTTTGGAAAAAACATTCCCTAGATGCACAGGAAGCAGGAACAGACCAACCTGATCATGCCTGGATGCCTGAATTTGACCGTGTGGATCCTCTCTGTTAACTCAAAACTCCTCATAAATGTCGGTTTGATGTATCTTTACAAATTCAGACCTTGCAGCACATGGGTTTGAGAAGGTCAAGTTTTATTTGAGTATGATTCTGTCCCTAAAAATATAAAATATTTGGTGTGCCTTATCTCTCAAATAGTCTTGAAAAAAAATGGATCTGTTGTCAGTGAGGATAGCTGAACCATGAAGCATAATTCAGCAAGAAAAGGATTTAAATCTTATACCAGTGGAGACTGGTACAGGTACAAGTACATGACTAGGATATTCAAATACAAGACATTTACAGCACATTTAAGATTGATCCTTTCGATGTGAGCCAGTCTGACTCAGAAGCAATAGGGCTGTGCTGGGGCCAGGGCTATGCCCATCAGGATTTGTTCAGCACAGCACCGTGTTACGCGCACAGCACAGCTCCAGGGAGAGAGCCGCCTTGTGCCCATCGAGCTCAGGGCACACCCCGAAGCACTCAGGGCAGTCTGGATCCACCAAGGTGGGTTTTGCACTCACAAAGAAAATGCCATCAGGATATATGCAGAAAAGAGGAAGCCTTGTGAACTAAAGCCTGCAGCTCTTAACAGCAGGAAACTTTGAATTTAGATGGATATGAAATTAAGGTCCTTTTATCTATGTGATGGAAAAAGACTTATAGGAAACTCTAGGAAATGACAGAAGTAAAAAGGCAGCCTTTGAGAAAAGCATGGGATGGAAGACACAATTCTATGCCTTCCTCCCTCTCTCTAGAAATGACTAGGTTTGAGGAAGCTAGGGGTTTTTCCAGACAGTAAGGCACATTTGCTGTGGCCAGGAAACAAATTGCGACATACTGAAGTCTATTCTTGTGTCTGTCAGTCACTTCACCTTTGTCTGCTGCATACCAGAAGGGCACTGAGTAACGCCTAAATGAGTACATTTCCACAACAGCTTCCCAACTGGCTTTGCTCTTTGGCTGGTCACATACCATTTTCTGGGATGCAGAGCACACACTTCCCACTCGGGGAATTCAAGGCACCATGAACTCAACCCTTCTCCTGACAACTCTTACAGGCTGGCATTTTATATCGCCTGCTAGACAACCAACAAAGCACTTGCTGCAGAGACTCACGCATAACAAATTTTTTTACAGTTTTCAGTCTTCTGATAGCATTTCTGGGCTTTGCATGATATATGGTAGGCGACTGAATTATTTTGATTAGCTCACTTGCCCTTTTTAATCATAATTTCACAGCTTAGATGTCCCACTAATCCAAATTCTTGCCAGGCTAAAAATATTCTTGGTGGTTTCTCCCAATTGAGTTCTGAGGATAAATGCTGTATTTCCAATTAGCAGGGATTTAAGCAGACATTTAAACTAAAAAAAATTCCAAAACAAAAAAAAATCCACAACACCCACTCCCCCCTTCCCCCAACTTATCAGAAAACACAACATAACTGAGATGCCATTTCTGACAAGGTTTCAGAGATAAAGCCTGTGTGTACACAAACCTGGGTAATAAGAGGTGAAAGAGCTTAAAACAACTTGTCTTGTATTCTAGTATACTGGGTCACGAGACGAGAAGCCTTTCTGAGTGAAGCTCCCCTGCCTAAAGGCCTAATACTAGATCAAAGAAACCTGAGGCGATAAAGCTTGAAGACACCAAGATAAGACTCAGAGGCAGGTTTACAGTCAGGTAGGCTTCAGACAGCCTAAGAAGAGGCAAATTTGCATCGATACGTTTACAAATTGGAACTATGGGGATTGAATAAGACAGAGAGGAATGAAAAAGTACAACTTGCTGCCCCCTTACATGGAGTGACAGTTCCTATAATAAATATGCTGCCACTTGAGTACCTGGAAAACAAGGAACCCGATTGTTACACGGAAAATATCAGTTGTACAGCGGGGCTTACAAGCCTATTATTTTAAATCAGCTTCTCTCAATACCGTGAGAACTGGAAAAAAACAATAATATTGCGTTGTCTTGGAGAAGCTTCTTCTAGAAGCAATCTCTAGTGGATAGAACAGTATACTCTCTATATTCCTCTCTCTGTGTAAACACCAAATCAATAATAATCACTGTATTTCAACATCCTGCTGATACCTCAGAAAAATGGTTAGCAACCAACAGAACCAGAAAGAAGCCAAACTCTGTCAATCTCACCTGAGGAGGGCTCAAGGTGCACAGTGCAGAAGGAAAAACCTCCAAAAGAAACAACTTAGTGTCTCACAGCCCGAGCCCGAAACCACCCCTCTACAATAATCGAAAGACAGGAAGCTCCGGGGCCGGTCCGTGCTTTCTCTCGGCCCAAGCTGAATCATCCCCGTGGGATCCCCTTTCCCCGTGGAGTTAAAGCGAGGCTGCCTATCGAAACACCAGGATCTGATCCACAGACCTGAGAAACCCAGGCCGGCATCTTCGACCAGCACCTCGACCCCTTTCTGTGGGCTGGTTTAGGGCAAGGCGGGCTCAGCTCGGCCCTTAGGGCGCTGCCCCATGCCGGCGGCCCCCTGCCCACCCCGTTACCTGTCTAGCAGCGGCCCCTGCAGGCATTTGAGGGCCACCGGGACCCTCCAGTCGGCGTGGCGGGCGGCGGACACGGTCCCGTAAGCTCCCCGGCTGATGAAACGCAAGTCCGGGAGTTTGCTGGAGGGGATGGAGGGGAGGCTGTAGCTGAGGGCGCCCGCCTGGCCCCCACCGCCATCCCCGCCGCTCATGCTCGCACTCGGCCGGGCGCAGCGGGGCCCGGAGCGCCGCTCCTCTCTCCCCACTTCCTCGCTTCCCCCCGCACCTCCCTGCCCCGCCTACTCTCCAGTTGGCCAGCAGTTCTCTCCTCCTTCTACCCCACCGACCAGCCACTTCCTCACGGAAAAAAGCGTCCCACGGTTCGCGGGCCGGGGAAGGCGGAGCAGCCGCGATGGGAGGAGCGAGCCGAGGGTGTGCGGTGCCGCCGGTGCCCGGGAGAGCTGCGCCGGGGCTGCGGCCTCGGCCTGCGGGAGCTGCGGGAGAGCTGTGGGGGAACGCCTCCCTTGGGCCATGGATGGAGCATCCCCCCACCGCGTCCCAAGGGTGTCCTGCCGGGGAGCATCCCCTGCGCCGGACAGGAGGAGGCATCGCCCTCCGTCCGGTGTTGAGTTCTGCTCTCGAAAGATGATGCGGGATGCCAGAGCCGAACGCAGGTCGCCGCAGTGAATTGTTCACTGCATAGAATCGTAGAATGATGTGGGTTGGAAGGGATCTTAAAGATCATCTAGTCCCAACTCCTCTGCCAGGACAGGACACACCTTCCACTAAACCAGGTTGCTCAGAGCCCCATCCGGTGTATACTCGTTGCTCAAGCGAAGTGAGAAAATCTTTGTGTCATGCAGACGCTTATCTCCTCCGTGTTTGTCCTAGGAAGATTTTTCAGGATAGCGGCATTTCAAAAAGGTAATTTCGAAATTTCCAGTAAGTGCAAGTTCATCCTTGCCCTGCTCATAGCGAGCTGCCTAATACTCATTACATTGCTAGTGTGACAGCAGGCAAAACAGGATCTCAGCCAGAATCTAAACACCTGATGAATTATTTCAGAATGAGAGCTTTATGTGAGGGTTGCGCAGGAAGGTTTTGTAAAGCCTGCTCACCAAGCCAAGTTCTCACAGACTAACAAAGTAATTTAATTTAATTTTTTAATTTAGAGGTTTGTAGCTTTCCACAAGGAAAGTTCCACATGATGAAATAAAGGTAAATAGAGCAACTCACTTGCTTTTCCATGTGTGTGGATCAGGGGCTAAGTGCCTGTGGCTTTTCACCTCTCCTCTTTTCTCCCATTCACAGATATGGACCAGACAATGAGGGAAAAGACCTAAGTTTTCAAACTACAACATGTTCAATATTTCACAGCATTCATTTTAAGACATGGCAACTTTTCAGTTCTGTCTAGGTCCTAGCACTTTAGTAGCTTTGTGGCTTTTCCAATTTTCTTTTATCTTGGGTGATTTATATCCTCCAAATGCTTCAGCACTATGAATGTATGAGCAACCACATAAAGCAATTGGTGACTTACTCTACTTTCAGTTTTCACTTAGTCCGTGTCATTTAAACACGCTAGGTGGTTTCCCAAAACTGTAATCTTGAGGCAATGTTTGCAATATGCAAGTTTTGGGTATCTGTTTATGCATATCCCTCTCTATATTTACCATGTTGGTAGTACCATTAGTCATACAATTTTTAATTCGATATCTAAGGAAGGCTTTGTTTCCTAAAGAAAATAACATGCAACGGACAATTGCCATGAGCTTGCATTACAAAACCACTGTGTAAATACATAATTACAGTCTTTGCCATTAAGATGTCACTATACTGAAAAATTATTTGTGCATCTTGTTACTGTGTGCTGTGTTGATTTAATGTGTATTTATAGTGTTAATACTGACTTAAACCCCAGGAAAATTACCGTGATTCTAAAAGTGGATGTGGAGGCAGCACTTTTGGACCAGTGCCATGCTCCTCTTGTCATGCCTATTCCAGGTACAGTGTTCCTGGAGCTGTAGTCCTCGTGACAACCTAAACCCTAACCCTAACCCTAATGGCATCTTGGGAGCGAGGCTGAGGTCCTAAGGTAGATTAAACTTTTGATAAATTAAAGTTTTTGTTAAATACTGTTTCTAAATGATAGAGACAGTATTTACAGCATGTGGCAGATAAATAGCTCCCTGTGGTTTACTTCTTTGACATTTTAACTTGCGAGATTTCCCGCATAGTCCTTTTCATTTCTAGGTGTTGGATCTGACTCGTCCTTTCACATGGAAATTTCCTGAAGATCCCCACTGATAATGAGGTAAGCAAAGTCCACAGCAAAGAGGATACTTTTTCTGTGTGTATTATTCGCAGTGGTTTGATTAGTGTTGTAATGACTGTAATTTTCTTGAATTTAAAGTGGAAAAAATGTTTCTGAAAGTGTGAAAGCTATGGCAATGGGCTTAGTCTTCCTTCAGCTTGCGAAATCTAGGAGGGCAGCTACTATGTGATCAGTACATCACGATGCTGACTTGTCAAACACTTTCCATTTCTTGTATCTCTGTAAAAGATCAAGTAAAATAACAACTAAAATTAAACACACTTTCCAGACTGAGGTGGTATTTGCTTTCTGACATTCTTCCATGTGGGCAGCATAGTCTGGAAAGAGCTTTTAGATTTCTACTGTAAACAGGTATTCACATTGATGTTGAAAAGAGGGTACAAAATACATACCTTTTCCTGCCTCTTATACATAGATATACATGCACCCTTTTATATTCATGTATGTATTTTTAAAAATTCACACTACCTGCATGTCTTTCCTAATATAAAGACTCTTTTTTTTTTTTTCAATTTGTTTTGGTCTTGTCCCTCCACCAAAATATTTTAGTGCCTTCATTTTTATAGCTGTTAAGCACCAAGTCTAGTAGTGGTTTTTTGCAATTCACCAGATTGACTGTGTTTCCACAATGGCAGGAATCTCTTTGTTGTCAAGACAAAATGTTCAGATTGAAAGATGCTGTGATTGCATGATGATGATTTTATATCTCAAACAACTTTACTATATTTTTGCTGTTGGACTTAAACATGACGGACCCTGTTACTTGTTAAATATTCTGAAAAATTTGGGGAAAAGGCTTTTTTTTTCCTCTTAACACTTGATAATCTCTGAATTTTAGTTGTATCTTCGGAGCTGCATAAAAGACCCTGTTTTAGAAAATGAGTTTTCATTCAGTAGTCAAAATGCCTTTGTCCTTGCTTTTTATTTTGTGGATTTGTCAAGCTTTTAAATAAAAAGATGAGGGATATTTGGCTTATAATAGCCTTTTAAAAAGGAATATTTTGTCTGAATATTTTGTACTATCCACATTGCAGGAATGAAGGACTTTGGTAGTAACCTCTTCAGTTGTGTTTGTTCTTACTGAAACAAGTATTTTTTTCTGAAATAATTCATCAGGTATTGCCAGCTGTCACACTGGCAATGTAATGATACACTAGCTCAGATCTATTAGTAATGAGTGCTAAAACCATGGAAACCAACACCCTTTGAAATCTTCTGTGTATTCTCCTGCCAGCCTTCCTTGTTAGCATGTGCCACACTCTAGGTGGGCCATTCCTGAGCATCTGAACTCTTCTGGAAGTTGTTACCTATGGTTTTAGATGTCTGTTGACACAATTTTGTATTCAGAGAGCTGCATGAAAGTACTTGTATCCAGCTATTACAACATGCTGACACTACCCAGCTGACTGAATCAAGGAGCAGAGCTGCTGAGAGCTTTTCTAGCAGTTTGGAGGGAAGGAGGGAGGGAGGGAGTGCTTGGCGTATGACACTTCTGAGTCACCTGGATTTTTATTTCCATGTTGTGCTACCGTTGTTGCCTGTGTGGTGATGACACATCGTGAGTGTAATGTCAGGATAAACTCTAGTGCTCTTTTGAAGGCAAATGACGTTTTCTTTCAGCACTAGGAGTTTAACAAAGCCACCCCACACCTGAACCATTTCAATGTTTATTTGCTGTTTTCACTGAGCTTCCTCTTTTCTCTTCTTGCTTGTGGGACCTGAGCAACTTTATGAAGGTGGTTCTCTTCCTAGCCCCTGGCCTTGCATGAACCCAGTGAAGCTTTCTATGTGGAAGTAATGCAGAGGCAAAAGCTTGGCAGAGGAGGAAGGAAAAGAGGGGGTGATTTTGAAAGATTCTCCTTAGACACAATAACACTGGTACTCTTCTGTACCTTTCTTAACATGTACTGACTGGGATTCTCTGGGGCCAGGTGAAGTCCAGGTCCATCCTAGGTGCTGAATCCAGTAAAAATGTTTTTGACCATTTCTTAGCAACAAGGACAACTAGCATAGGATGACTGTCATCCATCTGAAACCGAGAATCTGCATCAGAAATGCCTGTTAAGAGTAGTTCCTAGCTTTAATTCCTGAACCATGGAGATTATTTAGGACAATAGTATTTCTCATGAGCCAAAAAGGATTATGCGAATACAATTCTTACAGAACTGTCTCCTGTTGGAAGATGAGTGCCAGGCCTAGCAGCATTCCCTGACACCTCCAACTTTACAAGCACAGGTAGTATTAGGTATTCAGTGGTCTGCTGTGTTCAGGATTAGTCTATGTGCATTTTTTAGGCTGGGTATTTCCTCAAATTCTTCAGCTTCCCACTTCAGCCTACTTCTAGGTTTTAACCTTTATTTTGGTTTTCAGTCTAAAATGCTGATGTTCTTGGTGTTTCCCATAAAATTAATTTAGCTGAGATAAAGCTGAAAAATTTTCTTTCAGCAGTGAATTAGAGCATTTTTTTTTCCTTTTATTTTCTCTTTTAAAATTTAAACTGTTATACAAGTGCAGCAGATTTTATGCAAAGCTAGCAAGTCAAGAGAGGGTATTCTGCCCTTCTACTCTGCTCTGCTGAGACCCACCTGGGGTGTTACATCCAGCTCTGGGGTCCCCAGCACAGGAAAGACATGAACCTGTTGGAGCGAGTCCAGAGGAGGCCACCAAGATGATCAGACAGATGGAGCACCTCTCCCACAAGGAAAGGTGAGGGAATTGGGTTTGTTTAAAAGAGAAGGCTTTGTGGTATTTGCAGCCTTCCAGTACCTGAAAGGAGAGTACAAGAAAGATGGAGAGGGACTTTTTACAGGAGCATGTAGATACAGGGGAAGTGGAATCAAATGGAAAGAGACTAGGCTTAGATTAGATATCCAAAAAAATTATTTTCTGTGACACACTGGAACAGGTTGCCCAGAGAAGTTGTGGATGCCCCATCCCTGAAAGTGTTCAAGACCAAGGGCTCTGAGAAAGCTGATCTAGTGGAGGTGTCCCTGTCCATGGCAGGGGGGTTGGAACTAGATGGTCTTTAAGGTCCCTTGCAACCCAAACCATTCTATGATTCTATGATTCAAGGCACTTTCTAGAGTGTAACAAATCTGCTAGGTCTGTGATTTCAGTTCCCAGAAATACATAGTGTGTTGCAGCTCTGTCCTCTAGCTTGAATAGCTACAATTCTTTCCAAATAGCTGCTGAGTTGTCAGTCATGACAGAGTCATAAAGGGGAACAACATTCGTTGCTTAACTACAAGACATTAAGGCAAGGTCTAGGTAATCTAGTGGATGCATAGAAACAGGTGGGAAAGTGGGAGTTGGAAATGTTTTATGTTTGCATTTGCATTTTTTTGCAGTTTGTATTGGCACTTAAATAAGGGAAAAATTGGTATGTTTATTTGACAACACCTATGTGTTTTGAGACCAAATTAAGATGCAGCCTATCTGTAAATGAAATGAGGAGTTAAGACTTGTAAGAACTTAGCATACTTAGTAGCGTCCAGGACTGAATTCATAAAAGGAAAAATAGCCCCAGTTTCCAGCTCCAGGTCTGAAAACCTTCCAAGGTCAAATTTTGCCTGCATTCTGTAATTCTGATAGTCAAAGTCTCAGTAATTTTTTTGAGTAAGTGCACTACTGTTCATTTAGGAGCAGGTAATTCCTAATGAGTATTCTGTTGAAAGTGTATGACTTTTAGCAACAGTGCTTATGTTTCAAGGAATTTATAGTAAGCCAAAATGAATCAACCTGTTAATCATTTTTTTCAGGCATAAACCCATGGCCCTCTCTTCCTGTTTCTATAAGCAATTACCGTGTGTCATCTGGGAATAACGTAAGGCATATTTTCGTCACAAATGTAACAGTTTGTGGTGGGGTAAATTCTAGAAAATATCCTAAAAATAAAAAGGCCAAAAACCCCAAACCAAACCAAACGAAACAACCAAAAGAGAAATGAAGGTGAAATATTTTAATGAACAGTATATATGCAAAACCTGTATTAAGTGAGGACTCTGTTTACACAGGATACAACACTCCTACAGGTTCAATTTGCCTGAATGCCCATAGGTATTAGCAGGTCATTAACATGACCCTTTCCCAAGTGTTTAGAGTGGAGCAGATGGAGCAGATGGACCTTTTCTGTGGCTATCTTCCATGAACTCATTGACACTTGGTCGATATAGGAAATGACTGTAAAGAGTTGACTGGCCTGGGGTTACCATAGCTCACCATCATATAGGGTGAAATAACTCAGAACAGCTGAGATTGTAATTGGGATGGGGCAGAAAGATCGGGTTTGGAATGCATTTGGAGTGATCAGAGGAATGAAGGTGTTTCTCTGGAGTGCAATTCAGAAAATGGGACACATCAACGTGACTCAATTTTTGTTGGCAATGACAAAAATGTAATATTATCATCTTGGATAAAGCACATGGGAGGAAGATGCCCCAACAATCACTCCTAACAGTTAACACCATTACATTTTTGATGTCCTTTAGGCATCCCCGCGACATCTCTTGAATCTGCTGAATTTAGAATTATGTGAGATAAGTGAAAAACTTTTCATTGTACTCAGACTGAACAGGCTCAGAACTTCCATGGTGTAGCAAAACAGTACCAGATTCCATATTTTTCCATTTTAAAATACAGTTTCATGTTTAATAAAACCTCCTAATTAATTTTTCACTAAAATGAAGATTTAACACACCACAGCTGGATGCATGATGGTCATCTGGTTCTTATGGCTAAATGGAAATCCTGGAAGAAATTTGCTGGAGTTTACTCTAATCTCTCTGTGGGTTACAAGGCCCACTGTCTGTTAGAATGCCTTAATATACTTAAAAAAGAATAATCTCTCCTCATTAATAAAAGGCTTGCAGATCTTGTTCCCTTTCCAATGCAAAGAGCTTGGACTGAAAAAGGCAAACTGCCACAAAAGATTTAGACTGGTTCTTAAAACTGTTTGAATATTCACGTAATGGCCATCTGGTAGAACTGCATACCACTTTTCTACTGTATTAAGTATGTCGTTAGTATTAGCATATGTTTCACATGCCACCTTGTGGTCTTCAAGGAAAAAAAGAAATTTTGTATGATTTGGTAAACTGGAAATACATTTCTGTGTAAATATTTTCAGTAAGTGAAAAACTCCAGTAGAGATTCATATCTCAGCAAATTTATTGAAGCCAAATTTTCAAAGGTTTTATAAAGAGTATCTTTTAAGAGCACCAAATACAGATTAGTTTAGAATATGACCTTCAAACTGAAGGTATTTGTATTGTAGTAGTTGTGCTGTACAGGTAGGCAAAATAAAGGTAAAAGAGGAAAAATGCAAGATGTGAATCCTTTTCATCTCTAGCATAAAAGCATAGGCAAGGAAACAACTGTGATTTAGTCAGCAGTATTGACTTTCCAGGAACTATTGTCATGAGAAATTCGTTCTGGAAAATCTGTGAAGTAGTTATGATTGTAGAAGATTTTCACTACCTAAAAAAGAGTTATGTTTTCAAATTGGAAAACATTGCTGTTTTAAAACAATTACGAAGTTTGTTTTCCTGTTGCACCTTTCTTGAGTGTCAAAATGGGAAGTTAATCTCATTTAAGTTTCAGTAAAATGAGAATCTCTGAGATAAGTTGAGATTGGAAATTTGAGTCTGACCTGTTCCTGTAAGGCTGGAAGGGTTTAAAGTTCTTGTAGGAAAATACTCAATATTTTTTTTTATTTATTATTTCTTTAGGATTCAAAGGCTTAAGCTTGGGTTAGAAATATTTGTACTTAAAATAATACAAACAAGCCAAAAGATATATTCTGTTTTCTTAAATAGTGTCTAAATTGATCAAAGGTAATTGAAGAGTACAAGGAATAGGTGGGAAAGAGGGAGAAAATAACAAGAACAGGTAAGATGAGTTTTATGCATCTGATATTTTTAAAAAAATCTTTCTGTGTTCTAATTATTCATTTATTATGCAACTGTTAGCTGCCCACTTTTTTTTGATAAGACCATCAACTTGGACTGACAGGAAAGAGATAATAGCTTTAGGTTGGCTGATATAAGGTGTTAAACTCACTGAAAAATTCTGTGCTTATGAATGTTTATCATCATATATTGCTCTTCTAAAAGTGTCTGCTTTTTATGTGCTATGTCTGCCTGACAATTAAAAAAATAATTATCAGCCTTTTCTGGTGTCTAAGTGTCCCATACTTCTTTGAAAAACGTGGTCATTGTACATTTTAGAGTACGAATTGAGATTTTATTTTTATCCCGTTATTGAGTAGACGCCTGCTTCTAAGCTTTTGGATACTTTTGCAGTGGTCTCATTTTGGTATCAGACAAATAATACAGATGATTAATTGCTTTACTGATGGAAATGGCCAGGACACTTAGAAAGGCACGTATAGGAGAATAAATTGGGCTGTAATTGGGCTGCGACCTTTCAGAAGTACTTTTGTGTAATGTTCTGACAGGGAAGAGCTGACCGGGAAGAGCTGATTTTGCTCTGTATGAAGTTGTGATGGGATGACCTTGACTGTCTCCAGGTGCCCATCCAGCTGCCCTATCACTGCCCTCCTCAGCAGGGAGGAATACAGGATAAAGAAGAACTCATAGGCCGAGATGAAGCCAGTTTAATAAAGAAAAAGGAGAGGCTGCACACGGAAGCAAAGGGAAACAAAAAGATCTATTCTGTACTTCCCATTTGCAGGTGATATCCAGCCAGTGTCTGGGAAATAGGGCCTTGGTATGCATAGTGGATTCTCTAGAACATAAACATCTAAATGACAGATGCCCCTCTTCCTCCTTCTCCTTTCTCTTAGTTTTATTGCTGAGTACAGTGTTATTTGGTATGGAATATCTCCTTGGTCAGCTTGAGTCAGCTGTCCTGGCTTTGTCCTCTCCCAGCCTCTAGCCCACTCCCAGCCTACTGGCCTTTAGGGGTGTGGGGGGATGTTGAAGAGACAGCCTTGATGCTGTGGGAGCAGTGCTCAGGAGTAGCCAAAACACTTGTGGGTGACATTGACACCTTTCTAGCTACAGGTACAGAGCACAGCTCTGAGAGCTGCTGTGGGAAGGTCGACTCCATCCCAGCCACACCCGACAAAATCTCCATGCCTTATTCCGTTAGCATCATGCTTATGTCACACGTGATTTAATACAATTATATATCTTCTAACCATCCTGTTGTATTTAAATCTCATTGCTGAAATCTTTTCTTAGCAACACAATTTATGCTGCATATTTAAATGATCTTTATACTCAATGTACGGATTTATCCATCCTCATTAAGTATTATCCTGGGTCCCTTAACAGATACTTATTATTCTCCCATTCCATAGGCCTCCTCTACTCCTCCAAATGTTTATAAAAACAGGCTATGTTTTGGGCCCAGCTGCCATCCTTTTTACATCTTTGCACATTCTTTTGGAGCTTGAGAGCTGTCTTCCCTGTCTCCTGTGCTGGCTCTATCAGTGCACTGAGGTGCTCCAGGAAGGGCACTGCTGCAGGTCCGTGCTGGAATCATCTCAGTTGCAGAAAGTCATCTGATACCTCAGCCTCCTGTGTACGTACCAAAGTCTGCTATGTTTTTCATCTGCTTAAGCCTCATTGTAAATATCCATTACTTTAGTACTCTCAATTAGTTTTCTTACAGAAATGCTGTAGAAATAATTTATTTCCAATGTACCATATCAGGGAATAATGACTTGGGGACATCGGAACAAGAAAACAACAAGCAAATGAAACAGGAAGTTTTGTGCATACCATATGAATTTGAGAAGGGAGTTGCTTATCCATATTACTGTTATTACAATGATAAAAAGGTCTTCCTTTTCTGCATTATTCTTCAGTTCCTCCAAAGTCTCACACCATGTGCAGAAGCTGTTGCATGTCATATAGACAAAAAAGCATTCCCTCCTTGAAATCTGAAGATCAAAGTTTTTGCATTGGACTCTTAGCATGTTCCCTCAGTACAGCTCTAGATACTGATGAGAGCCTTCTGTTGAAGGCACAGCCTGCAGATGCAGGGCATGATATGGAAGTGTGCTTGAGCAGAGAATGTATTACTGAGAGGTTAGAGAATGAGAGCCGCATGTCTGCACCCGAACCTGTGAAGAGTTCCAGTGATTTGTGAAGTTTGTCACTGATAGAAGGTGTCTGCCCTCACAGCTAAGGCTACATACAGCCTTAATGTGTAAGCAGCATTTTTAAATGTAGAAATGAAACACACTAATGAAAAATTAGAGAAGTAAAAAAGGTAGGGAATTTTTAATATAAGTCCTGTCTCACTGTGGCAATGGGCACTGGGAAGGGAGTGAAGAAAGAATCAGCATATTTAGGAACATGATTCCATGAGCACCAAAACCGTGAGCGGTTCATTGAATCCCTGACTACTGAGTGATCTTTGCTCTCCTGCTGTCCAGGAGAGCAAACTGTGAACTTAAACTGCACGCTGACAATCTGTAATGAATTCACCTCTGTAGTTGCTGTACAAGCAGTATGAGCTGATTTAGTACTGTATGCTACTCACATTGTCTACACATTGGCATTACCATCATAGCAGGGGTTCCATGCCAATACAGCGGCATTTAACAACAATGACCACTCGATGTCACTATTGTCATTCAAATCAGTACTTGAAAAGACTTCAGCTGTGTTTTGATATTCATGAGGATGTGACTGTGGTATTTCAGATGAGCAGCTTGACACATCTTTTCAAACAGCTGTTTAAATAATCAGCTTTATTAAAACACTCTCGAGGATAGATTTTTCTTCTGTGTGTTCCTCAAGTACTTGTAGAATATAAGTATAAAAAATGTTGTGATCTGCATTTCATATTTTTCATAGAACTCCTTTTAAACATATACAGGCTGTTTTAAGGTGCCATCTGTATTACAAATCTATGGGTAGAAGATTTTACATGTCAGTATATTTTTAGTGACTATCCTTCATACAGAAGCACATTTCAAGAGATCTTTCAGTATTCTAATTTTTTATAGAGGTGGTTATTTGATGCAGTTTTAAGTTTTCTTGTACATCTTGTACATCTGGTACATCTTGTAGTGCTAGAGAGGAACACATGACTTTTCCGTAGAACAACTGGACAAAATTATTATCATCTTTGGTAACTATTTGCCATAAATTGCTGTTAATGATTGTATTAGAGTTAGAAGATATAAAAAATATTTTAAAATAATTGCTCAGGTATTATTTCTCTCTTGGTGTATTATCTAATTTGCATTTGAAAGGAAAATCAAAGTAAATGCTGATCAGCTTTTGCATTAGTTGGTCATATTCTATGTTTCTTAACTTCAGGCCAGCACAGAGGGTTTAAGGGGGCAAGAAAGAGATTAAAGAGAAGTCTCCTTCAGTGTACTCATGAATTCCAGCCTGGGGACGAAGTGCCAGAAAGACAGAGCCATTTCAGTATGACTGTCTAAATCCCTGAAGAACTTTACAAAAAGTGAAGAAATTTCAGACATTTATACATTTCTCTGAGTCAGGTATTTCTTTTATTGCCTCTACAGAAAATGCATGAAATCTTGAAGACTAGACACTTGTTGACATATATTATTCACTCTTAGCATAGCTTGAGCTCCTGGGAACTTTATTCAGCTGTGGAAAAAATGCCTCTGTCCTTCGCTTCCCCTTGGTGCCAAAGCTTGTATGAGAGAGTTTGTGCTGCCTTTGCCAAAGCAGCTCTATCCTGAAGAGGGGAATATTTTTATGTGTGTTTTCCATCTTACTTGATGACCGGCAGAACAGCTTGGAAGCCGCAGAGTCTTACAAAACAGGGACAACCACCAAGAGAAAGGTGCTAGGTACTGTGGCAGTTTGATGAAACATCTCTTGAAGGATATCTTGGAAATACATTTTTAGTTGTATTCCTTAAAAAAATTCATTAAGAGAACATGCAGAGCTTTCTAGACATCTGAGAGTGTGCATTTAAGGAAGATGTTCAAAATTTGAATATGCTGCTCTGATAATTTTGTCTCAGTAACAAAGTTTTAATATTGTTAATAAATGCTTACAAAATAAGGTTTGAAATTCCTTCCATACCTTTCATTAGTAGAGATGGAAAAACAGAGTACAACTTAGAAGTGCACAACTTGAGACATCTCATTTAATTTATTGAAAATAAAATTTAAAAAAACCAAAACACCTTACCAAAAAGCCAACACTTGCCTGCTGAACTGTGCCTGTTCCCTCTGTAGCAGCCATAAAGATTCGAGTTAAAGGATAGCAAAACAGGTAAATACAAAATAAGCAGCCTTAGGGGTGGTGAATCACACCCCTTTCTCATTGGGTTATCCTACATTTTTTTCATGGAGTTTAAACTCTACGGGATGTTTCTTAAAGAAGGTATTTTGTTTTGTCATACTATGAAAATCTAACCTTTTAAGGCCAAGAAGATAACTTTTCATAACTTGCCTTATCCAGATGAGTGTTCAGTTTAATTCAAGTACTCATCCTTTCGGAAAAAAAAAAAAAAAAAAATTGTGGCCTTATATCTGAAATATCTTTTTTCCTCATGCTTTAGATAAAAGCATTATTTAATAATGATCACAAAGGAGTTTTCAAAATCCTGTGGCCTACCTGTGCTGAAAGATTTTTTTTGGGAGTTAATGAAGCAAGTTGCTGAATCTCCTGCATCAAAATCAGTGCAGGTGAGGGTATTCTACAAGTAAAACTTTGCTACTCTAAGTTGACAGCTAAGACAGTATTTGGTTTGCTGGTAATTTTCTGTCAGTCATTTTTCGTGCGCTTGCATTAGACTTTTCATGTGCTTGCAATTGCATCAATTGGCTAAAATGTTCTGATTTATTTAAGCTTGGCATCCATTGGAAGTGCTGGCAGCAGCACCACCACCTAAGTCTCAACAGCTGACAGAAGCAATAAAACAGCTGGAGGAGCAGGAAGAGGATATGTTGCATGAACTTGGGCATTACTTAAGAGCCATGACTTGTAGACTTGTCACTGACAGATGTTTCAGAGCATTTATGTAGCCCATTGACCCAGAGGAGGTCAATTAATGTTGCTCTGTAATGCCATTCTAGCTGTGTGTATTCACAATGTCTCTGTGTGTTTGTGTTTCTCGGTGTTTGTGTGCTCTTTCCAGGAAGGTTTATCTTTGTTTCTAGGACTGTACTATTCTGATTTTCCAAGAAACAGGAAGTTAGTTTTGCTTTTCTTTTTGTTGACTCCTTGAGGGTCTCAAATGTCTGTTGAGTATTCATTGAAAGCCTTGTGTTCCTTATAAAAAGTCTTTAAAACTTTAGAATATTTCAATTGGAAGTGACTTAGAAGGATCATCTAATCCAAGTGCCAGAGACAACAAATGCCAGCAGAGTTTGCCCATGAAAAGGCTTAGATATGTAGGCATGTTACAGCACTGAAAAGCAGGGAGATCTCTTTCTTTAGAATTAGAAAATGTACTATATGCTGTTTTAATAAAGCCTAAAGCTCTTTAATTGACTGTCAATAGTTTCTGTGAGAACAGGAGTAGAAGCAGCAGTTTGTCAAATAAATTATCAGATTCTAATCTCAGTTTTATCTGGGGCTTTCCTCAGCATAAGATCAACTGTGAGGGCTGTGGTGCAGGGTTTTTTTGGTTTTTTTGTTTTGTTCTGTTTGTTTTGTTTTGTTGGTTTTTTTTCATTTGGTTTTGTTTGTTTGTTTGTTTTGTTGTTGTTGTTTTGTTTTGGGGTGGTTGGGGTTTTTTTGGTTAGTTTGGTATTTTTTTTTTTTTGCTCCTATACACTTCGCATTTAATTTATTGAAGAAGTCTAAGCCAGGGGCACATCAAAGTCACCTGCAGTTTTAAGATTTTTGCTTTTTAGCAAAGTACCGTTCTCCTAAGTATCCACTGAGTTTCTTTTTCGTTCCTTGTAGAGTCTGATATGTGAATAGTCTAAACAAATATAGATGTCTTCATCTAAACTAGTCATTAGACTCCTTTTATGGTCTCAGTAGAGAAATCGTCACCTCCGGATCCAGTTGTCTCATTCTAAAGTAGATGCCTAGGACAGGAGCTTCAAAAATGCAATTTCTGCAGCCTTTTTCTTGCTTTCAACAGCAAATACAATCTCAGATTTCCTTGCTGTGATTTTCTGAAAGGAAGTGAAACGAATCCCACTTTGGGTGCCTGTTCCTTTCTCTGCCCCACACATGCTTCTGACCTTCCTGCTTTTTTTTTCCCTTCTTCTGGTCTGTCTCTTCAAAACCAGCTAAAATTGCCCTTATATTTTCGAGAAACTAAGTGTTGGATTTCTACATCTTTGGATTATTTGTAAGTATTCGGGGTTTTAAGAAGTCTTTTATTTGACTTCATGGATATCATTAATTTTGGTAGCTGTTGTGTCAAATGTCTGAGCACAAGTATTTTGTTTTTAGGCACCTGATAATAATGTTGTTATTAAACAGCCCATGGACCTTTTGGCAGTTCTCTCCAAGACTGCATCAGTGCCAGAGATTTTCCTAAAGGGTATCAACCTTATCTGTAGCAATGCTTTAGAGTACAATCCAGATTAAGGTCCTGGAGGTGAGGGGTTTTTTATCCCTAATTGGGAAAAATTTTAAAACTTGATAAATGCCATCTGTGGACAGTAGATATGGGATTAAATAATTTTAAACACCCACAGAGAGCATTTCTTGCCAGTTTGTAGATATAGCATTAAATAAATTGTGCATGGAAGCTTTTGTTTTAATAATTAACTTTTCTATTGTTATGCTGAAAATATTCACTGATATAACCTTTCAGAACCTACCTATGGAAAGAACAAAATCATTCCAAGTAAAATAAAGGGTTTCATTGTCTGGTAGAAAACATTTCTGAGTGCAAAATTTCATATTGTCTCCTTAGGCGCAGAGCTCGTGCTTTGAGAGATGCTGCATATTCCACGTGAAGATTTTGAACAGTGCTGCCAAGAAATTAAAGAATCTCTTAAATAAAGAAAGAGGTACATTTTTTTGATGCTGAGGATTTTGAGATTTTTTTCACTATTTGTAACCAACCACGCAAGACACAACTTTTTGCTCTTTCTTCTTTATTGCAATGTTGTGGTCCTTCAGGCTATGATTCCTCTTACATCTGTGTCATGGCAAAGGAGGACTCTGTTCCTGGGTGGAAGGAAACATACCCAAGTGTAATGAAAAGCTGAGATGCCAGCAGTGCCTGTGGATGCCTATATGCTCTTCTCTAAAGGCAAGCTGTGTTTTATTCACTTTCTCGGAGAAGGTGCTCAAGTCACTACTACCTTCTATGCTCCCATGATCCAAAAGATTCCTGTGATGCCTGGTTCTTCACAACAGAGGAATTAATATGCTTCAAAATGTGAGATAAATCCAGAGGTCATCCATTCAGTGTGGTTACAGAGTTCAAGTGCAGTGGCTGCTTGACACTACAAGACCCTGACTTTGATGACCCAGATGACAATGGCTCCTCTTGAAGTACAAAATGTTGTACATAGCAGCTTCTGAATGTTCAACTAGATCTTAGCTATATGAAAGTGTTTTCCCCTTCCCTGCCTACAATATATCTAAGAGCAAATTGGCCTCATTAACTTGCAACTTTTTCTTTAGACAAATGTCAGGAAATGGACAATGGTACTTGAGGTCCTGTGGTCATTTTCCTTACTAGTCAAGTAGGATGAGGATGCTGCATTGTGAAGGAAGAACTGTTTTGGTGATGTTCTCAATTATGTTTTCTCGTATCTCTTTGTAGGTAAGTCAAAAAGAAAATGCAGAAAATAATGGAGACTCTTCAAATATCACAGCAATGAGGAGGAATGTTCAGTTTTCATCCTCCCAGGATACTTCTATGGAAGAACATGAAAATGTACTTCAAGAAAGACAGAAAAAATGGGACAGAAATTGGAAAAGAGAGAGTGATCCTTGTGGCTAAATCTCCTTCTGGAAAGAAGAGTGTCATGCTTCTGAACATTCAGACCTAAGAGAGAAGAGTGAAATGCTGTATTGTCAAAGAGCCAGAACTTCTGAAGACAGAGGTTCAGATGGTGAAAGGTAATACAAGTCACTTAGCTCCTTTTTCTTCCTGAGGAGGGCTGCACTGCTTATTAGGTTTTAGCCTTCTTGAATCCATTCTATTAACTACTGCTATGTCTCTCTCAAATCACCACACAGTGTTTTTTGCACAATGGTGCTGCCCCTCTAATTATGCTGGCCAAACTCATGTTTTTCTGTAGCTGGTAGTTTTTTTTATTCTGAAGTTTGTTTTTCAAATGGCACCTAATTGAAAAACAATCACTGACTTTCTTTTCGTGTGTGGTAGCTTCCAAGTAATAAGCAACATAAGTTAAAAAGCTGTACTTCAAGCAGTATAGACCCAGAGTGATGTGTGGAATAGGAGAATTATATCCTAATGTTTGCTGTGCAAAATGTGTTTCCTAACCTAAACTACTTTAGTGTTTTACCATGTAGTGCTATAATGGCAATATGACTGCTTTTATTTTCTGGTTTTATCCTGTGTTTTTTCTCCAGTGCTTTTTTTGTGTGTCTGAACTTCTTGTTTCTAGCAGTGACTTTTTCCTGAAAGAAAGTAAAAGCCAAGCATTTCTCAGTGGAAGAATGTTAATAGTTCTCTCTGTTTTTTGCGGAGAGGTACCTATCACAGGTATGGGATACTTCACTGATACTGTATTCCAGATAAAGAGAAACCCTGACTTAAGAAATTTGTGTCATTCCAGATTCATGGATACACCCTATGACTCGTGTGAGATGTTCTCTGGTGGATGAAAAACCATGAATATGTGATGGGAAAGCAATGAATACTCACACATGAGGAGCATTTCTGGATTACTCTGGGCTTGGAGTAAGTTTAATTTCAATTTTGTTAAATACTGAAGTGGGACATTTTCTTGCTACCTGTTCAGTTGTAAATTCAATTGATTGTTAACCAATGCCAATTCAAACAATTTATGGGAGGGATATTTAGTTTGTGAAATAATTCAATATGCAATGTACTTTAACTGTTGTTTCCAAAGCCAGTATAAACTGCTGCTGTTGCTTTCGGTAAACTAAATTTTTGGAGACTGGGTCCTCTTCCTAATTATTAATGTAGAAGGGCTTGCTAAATTTTAAAATAGCCCACTGACAACCTGCTAGGACTGTTGATTCTTAATGTCTTAGCAGTATGTGGTAGATCTGTAGCCCTGTTTCCAAAGACACATTTTCCAGGGCCCTGTATTGCATTTCCAATGAAACGCAGCAGTGGCTTTGCTGTGGCAGGTACTCTATGACAATGGGGATTGTGTTGTTCCCTGCTGTTCTGGAAGCAGTTGATTAGCGATTATGATTGCTGATGTCTTTGACTGATGAATAAGAAAATATTGTTTGGAATTTAAACTTTCCTTTTCTCTGAAGTATGAAAAATTACCTCATTTCTCCAGTTAAATCCTGTGAGACGTTTAAACAGTTGCCTGAAGTACCACTTCTGTTTAACAATATAAGAATGTAGGATGGATGTATCTTGCACTATTCTGAGCTATAGTTTCTATTTTGTCTCGAGATACTTTGTGACAACTCTACCATTAATGCATTTTGCCATCAGAAAAGTGCTGAGTAAGCTTATGCTGCATCAGTGTCTTACTGTTACACACTATTCCACATCTGTCAGGCAGAAGAACATAACTAAGCTACTGACAGAATGCTCAGGCAAGCAGCTTTTTACAAGTGAAGCACTCATGATGATTTAATGACGAGTTATATTCCTTGCTTTGAAACTCTATCCCTGCATATAAAAATTACATTTAAATTATGCCATACTGCTCCAGGCAAACATCAGAATACCCCTTTGGAGGCCAATTTTTAAATGAGATCTCAATTTTTTTCTTTACCCTGTATGTCAATAAAGCAGCAAAATTCCCAGAATATAACCAGAAAGTGCTATTGTGAGTTAAGTGCTGAATCGACCATT
Source organism: Cnemophilus loriae (assembly GCA_013397755.1). Classification (NCBI taxonomy): domain Eukaryota; kingdom Metazoa; phylum Chordata; class Aves; order Passeriformes; family Corvidae; genus Cnemophilus; species Cnemophilus loriae. The sequence continues at coordinate 985,251 of VZTF01006535.1, read as the reverse complement.
TTGGAAACTCTGTCTGACCTGATTTTAAATACATTGTTCATAGAAATAGATGAAAGTTTACTATTGTTGATAAAAAGCTGTAATGTGGGGGAACTTCCCCTATTATATAATTTTATTAGGTACCAGATTTTCCAAGGAACCATAAAAGGTTTGATCATGAAAATCAGTTAGATTTCCCTTCACTGCAAAGGAAATGTCTCTATTCATAACAGAGACTCTCTTCCAGTGATTTTATAGCACCAAAAACATTAATGCACTGGCACTGGGCCCTCGAAAGTACTCTGTGAAATGGTTCTTTTGGGAATCACGTCTATGCTAATTGTATAATAAATTCAGGAGTATTTTTAGGAGCTATCACAAGCAGTTATTGCCATGACAGCATGTTCTTAAATATTTTTAAAATTTGCAGATTATAAAATTATTAATGCTTTCTTATTATCTCTTCAGCAGCCAAATGGTCTTAAGAGGGTCAAATAAATCTGTACAGAGGCTAAGCTGGTATATAGCATATGTGTAGAATCTGGAGATGTAGATTTTTCAGTTCAGATGCTGTGGACTGAAAGCAATCAGCTAATTCTTCTGTTTAAGAAGCAATAAAGAATTTTAAAATAAGATAGATACTCATATATCACAGAACATGAGTTAGAAGGGATCCACAAGGACCATCAAATCCAACTCTTAAGTGAATGGCCCATATATAAAATAATGTTTTGGCAAACTGTATCATGTAACACAAAATACCTGAAGGAAAAAAAAAACCCATTCATGTCATAAAACTAAAGAACTGAAAGACTGGCGAAGACTTTTTTTTTTTTTTTTTCTGGCAGTAATATGAAAGCAGGTCTTACGGTAAGTGAGATGATGGCACTTCTCTAATTGCCAGTTTCGGTGTGGCTGCGTCAGTGAAGGGAAAGGCTGACGTGCTGGCGTGTTGGGGCACAGCCCTGAGCTGGGGCAATCGCGGGGCTGGGCCGGTGCAAGTGAGCCGGGCGCCCAGCACGCCACGCTGCCCGTTCTGGCACGGCCGCGCTGCCGGCTGCCAGCTCATCCCTATCCATTAGCAAAGCAGCTGAGCAAGCACTCAGTATCCCCCTGACGAGCCTCGCAGCAGCGACGATGGGACATGTTCCTCGCCTGGCAGGGTTTGCCTGCTGCAGCAGGCGGGGCTGGGAGCTGCTTACCTTGCACTGGGCAAGACTGAACCCAGCAGCTGCCCCTCCGCAGGGACACTCCCCAGGGGCAGCACCTCTCTGCGGCTCTCTCAGGCGGGAGCGAGTTCCTGTCAGTCCGCAAAGCTGCATAAACTCAAAGTGACGCTTCTGACAGAGCACCACCAGGAACTGGAGTGCGAGTAACTCCAGTAGCAATAAAGAGATTTTTGTGACAGACATAAGCTCCATTATAAAGTAAACTGTGTAGGTAATGGGATTAAAAATACAGATTCACTCTTTTGCTAACATTTTATACTTCATGGATACTGCTACATTGCAGTGACGCTAAGGTTGAATATATCCTGCCAGAAAAATTTTGTGTGATTGATTAAATCTAGGTATATCTAGCTTTATAGATAACATCTTTTATTAAAATAAAATTTAGCAATTATAGCTTCAAGTTATAAGTGTTCATAACAGAAAAAATAATGTAAGCAAGACGCAGACCTGCATACATATGCCTTCTCGGAAGATATTGCAGTAAGTACATGTAAGCTAAAAATTCTTACAGATAACTTCTTAATCAACATTGAAATACATGTACTTCCATAAAAAGATTAGAAAGGGAGCTTTTTCTGCCTTCCCCTCATCACTGAATAACAGCATGGAGGGTCACAGATACAGGCATCTCCTGGCCTGCGCATTAACCTGACCATTTGCCGCCAGGAGAGCCCATGAAGTGATCCCATGCTAACCGGAACTACAGCACTGTTTATACTATCCTTTTGAGAAAACTTGGTCTCTTAGAACAGAAACTTCTTCCTGCTACCAGCTCCTATTTTGTTTTGGCTTTGAAGAAAACATTGCCTTCCAGTTCAATTTTAAATGCTAACATCATCTGTACCTCAAATAGATTGGGACAATACATACTCTCTCAATATTTTTGTGAAATACTTTGACTTCTTTATCACAAATGTTTTTTTCCTTGGGCTTTGTATTTTTACTCACATCTCCATGCTTTAAGAACAGTCCTGTGGAATCTTTCCTTAACTCATCAAGTATTACAATTTATTGCGAAGTTTTCATGCTGCGTATTATTTCTTCTGATTTGTATTTTGCTGACTGAGCTGCGTATGCTAAATTTCAGACATATTTTTTAATTGTTGCTCTGAACCATGGATACCTAGGAAAGCTGATCACATATACTTCCATAATTTAGGGTCTCTTTCAAGGTATTTGCACTTTGGTTTAAATCTAGCATTTCATAAACATGTTTTTCTTATTTACAGACAAAATGTCAAATTTCATTTCAAATGGCTTGTATCCAGATGAACATCTTTTTGGTAAGAAATATCACAAGATCACTAAAATTGCAACTGCAATTAGCAAAAAGCTAATGAATATATCCCTCTCACTTTGGTAGCTTGCTTTATAGCACTGTATTTTGAAGAAGCATAAACATTTAGGCACACTCTGAAGAAGTAAAAGGATCACTTAGTTATATGGTGCTCTTTTCTTTTATTGAGGGGTTCAGATATCCCAAAAGAAAATTTGGTCGTGTTGTTCTACATGCGTGCAAATGTGGGAAAAAAAGGTTTGTGCTCTGAGGAGAACAACTGCTGTAGCAATTAATTTAAAAATCTGTGTAGACACTGTGTGCTTTTCTCACATGTATTTTCTATAGTTGATTCTAGAGGAAAATGAAACCTAAATTATAACTCTTTCTAACTAAAAAAATCTGTTTAGGTATACATACACAAATTGAGTGGTAAAGTTAAAAGCACAACAGTTCATGTAAGGTGTTATCAAAAAAGTAAGAAATAAAAGCAAAAACAGTTAAGCTAATAGATGTTGGGCATGCTGGGGCATTTTACTTTGCTATTATATATTTTTCCACAATACATCAGAGCAGAGAAAATGCAGTATGTAGTCAGAGCAACTGTGCAAGGAATGAAGGCCATGCCATGCTTTTTCTGAAAATGGTAAGATTTCTGCCTGACTGGTAGTCCTGCTGAGAAGCTTAATTAAAGTTTATGAAGCACATCAAGATCTTTGGATAAAAGGCATGGTACTATGAACTTGGTAATTTGTTCTTTCCAGCACTAAAGAGTGGAAGACTAAAATACGAATGCTTTTATCTTGACATGCCACCTTTGGTTTGGTTAGAATTAATTCTGCATATGGATTTAACCACAAGGAAATACAAAGGGGCTTGTAATTTTTGGCTTTATTACCATTTATGTAAGAGTATTTGTGGTGGTCTGAAATATTGTGGTAACCTTCTCTTTGAGTTTAAAATATTAATATTAATATTTTTTACCCCCTTCAAAGTTTGTGCTTGAAATAAATAATCATTACCACTGTACAAACAAAATTCATATTAGTCTACAGCAGGCTCTCAGATGTAGTTCTTCAGTCAGTTTAAATATTGCCTTTTTTTTTTTCCTGGGTAAATTTTCAAAGGCTTGTGCTGCAGGAAAGATGTAAGAATTACACATGACCATGACTGAAGCCATGTTTGTTTACATATTTATTAACAAATCATACAACTCAGAGTGTAAGCAAGTTGTCCCATGTACCTTAATCTGGCTGTGCAAACTCAGGAGATGACAAAAAGTTTTATGTGTTCAAGAATCCTGTGGCTGAGCATTAATTTTATATTACTCATTCCTTATGCAAACTTGTAAATTTTTAGTCTTGGAAATCGCCCTCTTCAATGAAGCTCATGTTTCATTGTTGATCTGGGGGGAAAAAACCCTTGTGATTAAGGCAACATGGATGGGGCTGAAATCAATGTGATTTGAGGTTATATGCACCTCTTAAGCAACTATGGATAATTCTTTTCAAAGTAAAAGGTAAATCAGTGCAAAAGATAATATCTTTCGCTAGCTTGACAAATTTTACAAAAATCAGTAAAATAAAGTTGAATTTTCAGTAATTTCTTGATCTATTATACCTGATGCAATCATGATATTAGAGTCCACACGATGGCAATACAACATACAAACTTCTCTTGGTGGTGTGTTGACTCAGGAAGAAATTATATCAGTGAAAATCAAGGAAAAATCGAAAAATATTAGGAAGTTGAATTATCATTGTAGTCTTACTTGTAGTTTTCTTAGTTATTTAACTATCATAATTTTAGTGTTTGTCTTGATGAGAGTTTTACTGTTTTATCCACTTTTATCTTCGTGGTGATGTAAATCAACCTTCTGCATTTCCTTAAGTTCTCCAATACTTCCCTGTTCATGTATTAGTTTCACACTAGTAAGGTTTCTCATAAATGTGTTGGTGTAACTGCTTCGAAGCCTTTTCAGTTTTGGTGTATCTTCCCTTGTTTCCACCCAAAGTCAGCACATAGAGAGTGTCCAGCCAAGTATACTCAGAACAGATGACTGATAAAGCTGCCTTAGGTTAGGCAAGGTAAATACAAATTATTTAATTACAAATCTATTTCTTTCCTAGACCTTGCTCTGTTAGTAGATCTCATCCTCAGAAGTTCTCTCCCAGAACCTCAAGGTGAGTTCCTAAGGAATATAAATCAGAAGCTCATCTAACTACACTCATATATCTCAGCTGAGACTGTGGCCTTTCATCTTTATTTTCATGGTCTCTTCTTTCTTTTTCCTTTAGAATCAATAAATGAGCTTGGAGAAATTTATGCTTTGCTTAGCAAGTGTACTTTCTGTAAGTCATTAAGACTAATCAAGGTGTAAATCAAAGTCTGAATGACCACATTAAAACAATGGCGAAAGATCGTAAAATATTTCCACAGTCCTGAAAACAGTATCTGAGTATACTTTTATATGCCAGGAAATAGAGTATACTGAAGTTACACCATCACCACCACCACCACAACAAAGGAAAAAAAAGGACAAAGAGCTCATCAATGACAAATCTGATGCTTCTTATCAAGCCTCTAAGTTAATCTTTTGATCTCTTATTTTGTATTGTGGCTTAATTTAGCATCTCCCCTAAAGCTTTGCTTGTTTCAGTGTTTTCGTCTTACCCTTTCAAAAATCCTTAGGATCAATGATGCCATTAGTTCTATATTTGTTTTCATTCTCTTATTTCATTGTGTTTTCTTCCCAACATTTGTCTTCTTGTATCATTTGCCATTTCCAGCATTTGCCTTATTTTACTATCTGTCATTTGTTAGGCAGCTCGTATTTCCAGTGCTTGTCATTTCCCTTTGCATTCAATTTCAATATTTGTGACATGCCTTTTTTTTCTTCCCATGACTCATAACTCATTTGCTCCCAGTGCTTCTCCAAATGGCTACAGGATAGAGGCACAGATAATGTGGGAACTTACGAAGTCCAGAGAGGTGGCTCTCACTAACATACATCTTGATTTTCACTGAAGGGCAGAGGAGAACAGAGTAATTTTCAGACAAGACAGCTTTCTTAATTTGACTAGAATTAAATTATTGGCATTGTACAATATTTCTTGATACATCTCTCAGTCATGTCAGAAATATCTAGTAAGAATTTGATATCTGAATATGCTCAGTACTGATTTTCAAAATGCTCTTATGCCATTGTTAAAGAAAGGACACATTTGTAAAGACTTTCTCCATTGTGCGTATTTCTACATAGAGTTCTGCTAAAGTATACAAGATTTTCTGTTTGATTGAGAAAGAAAATGAGGACTTCCTTATGTATAAATAGCTTTTGAGGGTATTACTCTACAGTGTATTGCTTCAAAGGCATACTTGACAATACTTCATGAGTGTGGTATATGTTATATGCTTCTTGTCATGAATTTTCAGTTAAACCCAAAAAGAAAAAACATGGAAAGAGAGAATTTACAATGAAAAATAGCTATATGAGTATCTTATAAATATTCTTAGCTCTTAAATAGTATTTTCTTAAGCACTCACTGTCTGTTTGAGAGGTAGAGGCAGAACAAGGACTATGTTAGTGAGGAAAAGGAAGATGTAGGCACCCCCCAACCCAGTGTTGAGGACACAGTCTCCTGGAGGGTACACATGGTAATCAACTGTGCACCACTCAAACAAAGCAGGAGATGGGGTTTGGATGCTGGAGGGTGGACCGTGCAAGATTTCAGCTCCCCAGCTAACCACTGTGCTGGTTTCACTTTATTGGTGTTTCATTTCAGTCTCAGGGAGGACAGTTCTAGCCATTAGCACACTGCTACGTCTGCCAGTACTGCTGCTTCTATAGACCCCTCAGCATTTTTGAATTCTTTTCCCTGTTGCAGTCTTTTCCTTTCTTTGGTTCACTTTGGAATAGAAAGTAAGCAGTGATCCCCTCCTCCTGCATCAGGTGATCTAGTTCTGTTGGCTTTTAAAACACGTGCATTTGTGCTCTCTCCATTTGAACCATGTATTCTGACATCAAGAAACATGAGCAAGCCTGCAGTCCTTGGGAGGATATATGCTTGAACTCTGGAACATCTGCTTTTTTCTGTCTCTCCTCAGAAGTAAAATGTCAAGCTGCCATACTTAGTGTCGCTTTGATTTTTTTCTCCATGTCCAGAAAATTTTCTGGGTACCGATAGATGTCACTGCAGTCAAAAGAAAGTTGCCAGGGGATTTTCACTATGAATAAAATTGCTTTCCTAACAAAATACAAATTATTAAACATTGTTATTTCTAATACTACTCCCAAATTTTTTTATTTGGCAGATCAAACTCTTGAAAGGATGAGGTATGCCTCAGGAAGGAATTCAGGATTTAGGTCCAAGTTATTAACTTATTCTGAAAGTCAAGTGGTTAGAAATTTCTCAGCAAAATGTGTTTTCATTGGAAAAAAAGAAAGTGATTCATTGAAATAGTTTGTTGAAGTGTGATGCTCTAATGAAAAAGTTGTAAAAAAATCCACCGTAATTTCTTTAGTGCGCAGTAGAGTCTGTTCACCATTGGAAAAGGAGATCCAAGGCCAAAATACTTCAAACTGCTTTGTTTATGGATACGCTTTAGATACAGAGGACTGGATGATCTATATAATTCTCCTTTCCCTCATAGACAGCACTTGAACCCCTCTCATGGAACAGAAGGAAAGGAGAAAACTCAGGATAGATGAAGTGAAAGAGCATCTTTCCCTTCAATTCTAACTGTGATATCTTCAGAAGGAAGAACAGTTTTTAGGAAATAATAATATTGTAGGTAAGGCTAAGATCTATATGTTTAGGTTCTTTTTGCAGTTCTGCCTATGATTTTTTATTTAGTATGGAGAACTAATTACCTTGATGCTAATTTTTTCTCAAAATGAGGATAATACTTACCTCAAGGAATCCATGAACATGAATTTATTAGCTCCTTAAAACTGAATATGAATTCTCAAAGGATCGCACAAGTGCAAAGCAGTACTGATTTTCCTACTCCTGTGTTACAGACAGTTGTGTTAAACTCAGTAAAAAGTCTTTTCCATCTTCCATGGTGATTTTTTTGTGCAGATTTTATGTGTTGAGGCATATGTGGATATTATACATTGAGACAGCATTAGGACATTTCAAAGTTGCCAGTAAAAAAGACAGTCCATGTTATGTAATATCTCAACAACTAGCCCACTAGAAATCTAGAGCTCTGTTAAAGGGTCTGTTCTGCCAGAGGTTTGAACTTCTTTCTCTCTCTTTCTTTCTTTTTCTTTCTTTCTTTCTTTCTTTCTTTCTTTCTTTCTTTCTTTCTTTCTGTCTTTCTGTCTTTCTGTCTTTCTGTCTTTCTGTCTTTCTGTCTGTCTTTCTCTTTCTTTCTCTTTCTTTTTCTTCCTTTCTTCCTTTCCTTCTTCTTGCTTTCTTGCTTTCTTTCTTTCTTTCTTTCTTTCTCTCTTTCTTTCTCTCTTTCTCTCTTTCTCTCCTTCCCTCCTTCCTTCCATCCTTCTCTCTTTCTCTCTTGAAACAGATATTTGAACGCTAAAATGGTAGATTTTAATTAAATGCCTGAATAATGTTTTTGAGTAAATCTCTGTGCCTCAGTCATTCCTGTTGGAGATACTCCACTTCACATGGATAACCGCATTATCTGTTTGGAGAGAGCATAAGGGAAGATGACTTAATAGTCCAGAAAACAGAAAACCTTCTGGGTGTGTGGGTGTCTGAGTTTCAGATCCATGGACTGACATACACAAAGCAAGAACGTCATGGTTGGATTTTTACCCCCACGTGCCTGCCTGAAAATCTTTTAAGGTCAGTAAACATCTGTCTTCCGTCTGAATTTGAGCAGTCCAGCTTTGTCTTTTAGAAGTAGAGTGAGTACTTCTCAGTAATACCTTTCTATTTGGACACATCAACAGTTTCTGGCAAACAGTTATTTAATCACAAAATTATCTGCCAGCTTTACTTCAAACAAACCTAATTTGTAATAAAAATGCTCAGTGGTAGAACATATAGGGAGTGATTTGCTGAATGGAAAGTACATTTGTTTAACTGATTCTCTCTGTTGCCCAATATCATCTAGGTTGAAAGTTCCTGCTGTGTGGGCTGAGGGTCATCATGCAATCACATTAAACATTAAAACCAAAGAATGCATCATTTTTGCCTGACAGTGTATTTTCATGTGCAGCAGGCACTTTCCTCTAGGGACCTGCTTTTCAGTTAGAGGAAATGAACCATACCCGTTGCAGCAGAGAAACTGCTGAGTGAAAAGGGATAAGTTCCATGGACAGAGATGTGGCTTTTGCTGTCAGTACTTTACTGTGTTACATGCCTCATGATGCAACAGTGTAAGAATATAGTCACAGAGGGAAGAACAGCGTTAGACAGACCAACAAGAAGCATGGAGCAGTTTTGGGTTTCATACAGGTGAATATTTGACTATTTCTTAAATGTAAATAGTATTTGTAGTAGCTGTGAAATTACACTATTGTCACGCCTTGGGCTAATGGAGGAAAAAGAGCAATACAAAATACACCCAGTCATGGCAAAAGTGAAAAAAAAAGATGTTACTGCGGAGAGCAGTAGATATAAAAAACTGATACAGTGCTTAAGGTCAGACTTTGCTGCAACAGCTGCCAAGGTGTTGGTGTTGGAAGGTGTTGGAAAAGCACTGGAACTACAGAAACTGTAGTTGGCTCTCTACCATCTCCTGTCTTCTCAGCAGAAAGAATCTCTGCTCCTACCAATACAAAATAAGTCCTGCACTGATTCTGAGACAAAACAGCACAACAGAATAACAATTAAATTCACTTAAAAACCCAACTGAAAGCCACTGAGTGAGCAGTTTACCTGAAGGCTGTTCCACAATTGCTTGAAGTCATCAGAAAGACTTTCACACAAGTTCAGCAGGTGTTCAATCAGGCCCTTAGCAGAAAGGAAGATATGACTGTTTTATGGGCTACCATAAAATCAGAGCCAAAGAATGTAAGAGCTATTGGGTCATAATAACTTAATAATGGTATATGTGCAATTGAAGGAGGCTGGGAATGTAGTCTCACAAATGTGAATGCCCTGAAGATACAGCTGGGTAGACACTATAGATTAAAGGCAGACACATCTATAGACCTTGTGTCTAGGTGTTCTAGTTTGGATAAGGAGCAAGAGTGTGGATTCCCCTGCTGACCTCAGAGTTCACACTTGGATAACGCAGACTAGATTTCTGTCTTTTTGAAACTAAACTGGTAGAAATGCTGCAGGAAGATACCTGCCCTCCAAGAGCTAATGGGTGTTGAATGAACAGGATCAGACTAGGTCTAGTTTTCAGGAAAACATTCAAAACCGAATGTGGACATCACATCCTTGTCGCCAACTCTTCTACCTCCCAGATTCTCTTCTTTCAAAACACACTACAGCCCAGGTTAGCTCATATGGCTTAAATTCAGTAATTTGTCTCTGATCCAAGAGATCTGACCTGAACACCTATGCATGAATTAAGGTCTGTGAGATGTCAGCCTTCATTACAGCCTAACTTTCCCTGTTGTACTTTATATCTGGTCTTTATTTGTGGCATGTGGAAGCAAACATCTGTATTGTGTCTTTTTTTTCTCTGTGCTTACTTTTGTTGCAATAAATGTAAGCTCTAGATGCTTTTGTAGAATGAAAAGAGCTGGATGCTGCTTCAGTCTAGAACACTGTGTTTTCTGTCATGTCATTTCCATGCGTTGCATGAGTACATCTAGCCACTTTCCTCATTGTCTGGTGAGTACTGCTTTTGCAGTTGTGGTATTCGTTCATTAAGAACAATGTAATGACTAACACCTCCTAACTTAAGTGGTTCACCATCAGTTGTCCTCAATAACTCTGCCTTCCAGAAGTCAGCCTTTTATTTCTAAGGCTGATTCATGCAACCATCAGCTGGCAAAACAGTAAGGCCAGGGATGTAGGTCTGAGGAAAGTGGTACCATGAAATAAAAATTGAAGTACAAGACAACTGTGGCATTTGAGAAAATACGGCTCGTGAGATGATATTTGTATAAGTAGCCTGCTACTCATTGTTCTGCCAAATGGAATAAGAAATTCCTAATTTTTTTTTTCTTTTAAAATCACGATTGATTGTGGTTTTTTATTAAGGGATAAAATACATTTGTGACATACGATGGCTAATATGACTATAAAGATATTTAATTGCAAGGAGGTAATTCAAGAATACAAATTCTTTTAAGTTTCAAAGATGTTTTCCTTTGCATTTGATCCCCCTTTTGTTTTACACAGTGTTGTGAGGTCCTGAGTTATAGCTTTTCTTTGCCTGTTTCCGAATTCAAGTTATAAAACTACAACTTTAATACATAGAGAAGACCATGCAAGTCTTTTTACTGTTTTAGCTGATACAGCAAAAACAATATGAGCCCTACTGTGCCCTTCTTTTATATAAGATTTTAGTGATTATCTTTCTGAATGGTCCCATGGTTGTAGGATAGTAGTAATGATATAAGCACTACTTTGGGGTTGACAGGCAGAACCTCCTCGGAGAATGAAAGAGAAGGAAAAAAAATTCAAGCTGTGGGAAAAACAGAATGAACTAACTGATAGAGCAGGCCAGGAACAAAGTTCCTACATGTGATCTGATTCCTACTTTCCCAGATGTGAGAAAAGAGGAATACCTCCAGAGATTCAAGTCTATTTCTATCTTCAGGCTATGTTTACTGAACTCTGTTTCTGTATTCCTAAAAGAGATGGGCACTGTTCTACTGGACCTCTTTTCACCAGAACCTGATGCAAAAAAGCACCTGATAGCATTGCTTTGGTGAACTGAATGCACAAAAATGCCGATTAGATTGATCCTGGAGTTAGATATGGTTTTCTTAACCTTTTACATTCTCAGAACACACAAAGTTGGTTTTTTTCTGGAGAAGATCTATAATAACAAAAGCGCTAATTAGAGTTGGAAGCAATGATAAAGACAAGCTCCTTTAAAATTGATGTCACCATCATGAAGAAAATAGAAGGAGGTGTCACCAGTTTCCTTGAGAAGGCACCATATAGAATGAATCCATAAAAAATGAGTTGTTATCTTTGTTAGCAGAAATTTTACCAGTCTTTCACTAAGACAAAGTTGAAAGGACTTCTAAAATAAAGTATATAATCTTTCCACCCATACCACTCTCTGATCTCGATGAGACTTTAGAAAAGGTTACTTGCCTGGAATTGAATCCAGTGGTTCTTACACATTTAAAAGAAACTTTGGATATCAGATGCCTGTGTGCTAAGCTGGGATTGCTTCAGCAAGCCTGAAGAATGTTATCTACCTGCTGTTCTGCTCTTGGGAGCTGTGAACACAAACAGCCTTTTTAAGAACCTGTTCACAATAACACTGCATTACGTAGGAAAACAGCAATAAAATGATCCACAGTCTATACACTGCCATCTTCCTACACACAGTTCAGCACTGTCCAGCTGTTAGCCAAACACAACTGTCTCCTTCAGACTTCTTCTGCCCTGCCTCTGTATCGGAGGATGTTGTAATAATTTTATGACTGAACCTTAGCCCTGAGTTCAGTCATCAACATACCTGCTAACGTGCTAAATTTGCATCTGGATTTGGCCTGTCAGTGACTGCAAAGCCCAGACTTATGCATTCAGTCAGGATCTCCATCTCAACTCGGCACCAGAAAGCAAGAACCTGAGGTCTTCTGGATCCTAATGTGTTCTAGCTCATTTCAGGTACAGGTCAAGAGAGCTTTGTACTACACCTGAAACTGGCTTAAAACACAGCAGAGCAGAAAGCAAATTCTGCCCTCTCAATTCAGGAAGGACATTGAGGTGCTGGAGCACGTCCAGAGAAGGGCAGTGGAGCTGCTGAAGGGTCTGGAGCACAGGTCCTAAGAGGAGCAGCTGAGGGAGCTGGGGGTGTTTAGCTTGGAGAAGAGGAGGCTCGGGGGGGCCTTTATTGTTCTCTGCAAGAAAAAGGAGACTGTAGTGAGGCGGGGATCGGTCTCTTCTCCCAGGCAACCAGTGACAGGACAAGAGGACATACTATTAATGTGCATCAGGGGAGGTTTGGGTTGGACATTAAGAGGAATTTCTTCACAGAAAGGTTGATTAGACATTGGAATGGACTCCCCAGTGAGGTGTGGAATCACTGTCCAGTCTGTCCAGGGAGGTATTTAAGGAAAGACCAGACATGGTATTTAGCGCCAGGGTCTAGTTAACACGGTGATGTTTGGTCACAGGTTGGATCTCAGTGATCTAGGAGGTATTTTTCAACCTAATTTATTCTGTGATTCAGTGATTCAGTGACTTCTACCTGTGTACACTGGTTTCAGCTCCAGCAGCCTCTATTTCTAGTGACAGGGCAAGGAACTAAAATATGAGACAGGATACCTAGTAATTCCTGCTTCCTTTAATATATTCTTACATGCTGTGATTGTAGCCAGCCTGTTGATTTTGGCCTGGAGTCAGCTACCAGGGTGACAGCTGTGACTAATGACAGATACTGGAAAGAGTAACTACAGCTCTCTGCACCAGGATCCTGATTTGCTCCCTCTCATGCCCAGGCCAGGAGGGTGGTAGATCAGTGTCACAGCTTACATGCTGGCTCACTTTCCCTGGTAAACTCACACGTATCCTAAACTGGGGCATTTCTCTCAAGAATACTCTGACTCAGAATTGCATTCCTGTGGCAACTCAGATTCTCACCCAGCCCCCTCCTGGGGAGGACAGCAGCTGCTGTCTCAGGAGGTAGTTTTGTTATTTTTCTCCCAAAACCTCTCCCAAGGGGTCTTTTGAATATAAGGACTGAGATTTGAGACACTAGTTTTTATTTTCTTGGGAGAAAGAAGTCAGTTAAACATTTTTCCTTAAATCTCCCATCTATTATGTTGAAGGTTTTTTTTACAGCTGCATTGTATCGCTAAATGTTTTATTTCTTGCTTTTAATTTCTACCTGGCCATTTATACTCACCTCCTCATAACCACATAGCAGCCTCAGGTAAAACAACCGAAAACTCAGATGGCACATACAATGCTCACAGCTTAATATAGTATAGGTTATGTTCTCTGTGCATAATGTTATTTTATACTTACAGTTGTGTGGATACTTTTAAATATGTAACTTTAGCTGCACACCTTCCTGAGAATTTTTTCAAGTATATGCAATATGTATGAGACCTTTATTAAAAAAAGAAAAAAACAAAAAAAACCCAAACCAAACCAACCAACCAAAAAAAAACCAACCCCAGCCTCACCTGCCCCCCTCCCAAAAACAACAACCAAACCAAACCAAACCAAAAACAAAAAACCAAACCAAACCAAAACAAATACAAAAACAAAAAAAAAACCCAAAAAAATAACCTCTAAAAATCAATTGAGAGGATTCTGGAAAAGACTGCAGCAAAGACACTGAACATCTGAAATAAAATAGCATGTATTTATTCTGACACATGGAAAAACATGTCCAGGAGCTCGCAAATCAGTGTAAAAATACATAATGCTAGCCTTCACAGAAAATTCAGAACAGCATAATGCAAGTTCTCTCCTAGAATTCATCATTGATTATTATGCTAATATGGCCATAAAAATAGGAGCATATGGCTGGAAGAGACAGTCTAGGTCATGATCTAGTGGACAGTCTGGTTCATGTAGGTTAGAACACCCAGAGCTGTGGGCAACCGAGGGAAAATGTCTAGTTCCAAAGGCTGTACCAACTCCACAAATAACTGGTACCCTAGACTGCAAAGCATCTCCATCAGCCTGTACTGAATTTGTAGTTTTACACAGGCTAAGTGTCACAGCTGTGCCATGGGAAGCATGAGTGAGAAACTGAGAACATCTCTCTACTCGCATAGTATATATTAAACAAAACTCACTCGAGGATTGACTACTTTCTTCTCTATATAGAAAGGCAAGAGAAAAATGTCTTATAAAGTAAAACTTGAGAGAAAACCCCCTCTCCTGATCAATAACTTCTTTAACCCTTAGCATCAGCCTGAAGCTGTATAATGCACTGTGACCCTCAAATGTATCTTATAAACTTCATCCCTGCAGTTATGGTGAATACTTTTCAGTTGAAAACTGAAAGCAAATTCTGCCTCCCCTAGAAACTAGAGCATCCACCTGGGGAAATCCTCCCTGGCCTTCATATGTGACAAGTAAAATGTCTTGAGTACATGTTATAAATTCAGTACCATAACATTCCAGGTACTTAGGGTATGTCTCTGCCTGTGACATACCTGAAGTCTGATTGTCCATGCCCAGAGCCTGACTCAGAAGCTTAAAGACCCCATGCCATTTGAGACCTTATAACTTGGCAGAAGAATCTACACAGATCTGGCAAATACTACTCAGATCTCGTAGAAGAACTTTTCTCGATTGGCAGCTGGAGGCTAGGAGCAGTGCCTGAGGACACGGTGCTAGTTGCTGCTGTCTAGTGGACTGAATTGAGCCACCAATGTCCGAGTCCCAGACATTTTCTTACTCAGTTTTATAGGTCTCCCTATACATCAACTAGAGTTCATCTTAAAACAAATTTAGCTTCACTTTCTCCCACAGCCTATGTGGATACTCTTAAAATTTTGCTTCTCTGATACTAGGAATTTCCAGAATAGATTTATTCATGATCAATATACAGTAATTTGATTTTCTTTTAGTGCATGTATTTAGCTTAACCCATTCTATTCCTCCAAAGGCATATTTCTAGACTCCTTATTTATCCTCTTCCATTTCTTTTTTTGCTTGTCTAAACCACCTTGGCTAAACAACCTCTGCAAGGTCTCATTGTAAGTCTTTCTTTTTACTTAATCATTTCCATAGATTGTTTCTGCTTCTCTTCCAGTTCAGTTTTATCTTTTTTGAACATAGATGACCAGCCCAGCCCACAATATTTCAAATGACACCTCCAGCAATTCTTTGTTGTAGTGGCACTTCTGCAATTCCCTATCTCATATTAGCATCATGCTTGTGAGTCTTTTAGCATAAACAACCACTTAGGTCTGGAAACATTTTATAAATTTTGGGCACTTAAAAAATCTGAAGAATAAAACATTTAACTTGCAATTTCTGTAGAGTTAGGAAGGTTGATATAGGATTTTTATGCAGGCAGGAAATTTTACATGGACTGTTTCTTTTGTCTTTTGTTCACTTCCCCATTTCCTCACATGCTGCCAAAGAGATTTTCCATCAGCACTTTGCCATTTCACTGTAAACAGCCTTTGGTTCTTCTGATTCTCTGTATATCAGTAATCAAGGACACTCTTTTACCACTTTTTTTTTCCTGTTAGTAAGGAAGGAAGTTTATATTCATCATGTATTTGTTTTTCTCTTATCTACAGTCACCATCATTTTCTGGTACATGTTTCGAGTAGGTTGGTTGCCAAAAGGCACTGATGTCAAGGTCTGAGACCATTATCAAACTACTGGCAGACTCTTGAGAGAAAGAGCTGTCACAGTATGCCGTAAACCTATGTGACTTTAAATGATGCATTCATACATGTTATGTGATTTATGTTACAATGTGACAGAGACAGAAATCCCAGTTTGCAAAATGTAATCAAGATACCTACCTCACTCACAAAACCACAATGCTTCACCTCGGACTGTCAGGAAATAAACTTTATCTTTATAAAACAGAGATGGCCGTACGTAAAGGATATTATAACAGAAATTTTAAGTTTAGTTAAGATGTCTGACTAGGAGAGGAATATATACAAACTCTTTCCTGTCACTAAATGCTTATAGAATCACAACCCATCATCCAAACTGCAAAGGGCTTGCTCCTTACACTGTCTGCATTTAGGTCCTGGAATGTGAAATAGTTTTGCGTTTCAAGTTAAATAAGCTACTTGCAGAGTGAATAAAGCAGGAATAAGTTCAAGCTAGTATAAATTGGTGTCACCTATCTTTATAAGCACACCAACATGAAGCAGAGGAAAACAGGGAGCAATGCTAAATAGGAAATGTAGGCAAACTTATTATCAGTGTTTATGTGCTCCACCCCAACATGAATATCACTGTTGTGCAGAGAATATAGGTGGAAGTTTTTACTCTTTTCTCTTGCTTTGTTCTATAAATATCCACATTCCTAATGCTCCATTTAGTGCCTACAAACTCTATTAATTTTTACCTTTTCTTTGTTAGCAAAGGCTAACAAAGAACAATCTTGTTCTAGCCTCAGTTGTCTTATTTCCTTGGCCAGCTCTGCAGAGTCTGTCATTATCATCTGTCCCACATTAACCTGTGTAAGACTTTCCTTTGGTAAGAGCACCTGAAGGGGCTTTGGCTTCTGTGTTATCTTACCCCTCACTTACATAACAGAGGAATTACATGAAGACTCCTTTTTTTTTCTTCAAAGGTAATGGCGAAACTCTAGAAGAATTAATATTTATGCTGCTTGCATTACAGTGATGAACCCCAGCTTCTCTTTTGAACAGAAAGTGCAAATATTTCTGTGGCAGAGAAGAATCTGCTATTCAGCCCAAGAAATGAAATAGTAAAGCCAGTACTAGCAAACTGTTTTGGAATGGTGACATAGCACATGAGCAACCCACGAATAATATATTTTTGTGGAGTTGGTAATCCAGAGATTGACAAAATATCTCCAGTATTTCTGTCACTTAACAGTGTACTTAGATCTCATTCAGTTATAGACTTGTCACCTACCATGCAAGTGCAAGGGGCTGAAGCTTATCTTCCCCATTTCCTAACCACTGCTTCTGATATCCTTGTGCAGGTTCTCAGAAGCCTTCTCTTCTGTACTTGGCTGTTGTAAGAATTGTCTGTGGACGCATAAGGTTCACCTCAACCCTTGACCCCTGTGAATTTGGCTTCTGGCTGGAATCCTGGCAGACAGATACGTGTCAGCAATTCACTGGAAGGATCCTGCCGTGATCTGTTTCAAGCTCTGAACAGGAAAACGAGAGGAGGGTTTTGTATTTCAAAGGACTATAGAGCTCAGGGATGGTTTTTAAAATTGAAATTCTGGCTGCGAGCGTCATTAAATATAGTTCTGCTTCTCTTCTAGACTGTGAGATCAAACAGCCCAGGCAACAGGAGGAATATTTGCTGACTTACGGTACATGTACAATTTTTGCAGATTGGTTGGCTTCATTCTGCAACTTACTATGAAAAGGACATAAAAATGTCATTGACATGTCTGGTTTTGGGCTGAAAAAATCCTATGCTGAAACATTTTTCCAAATCTGTTTCTGAACTTTTTCTTCATGGATATTCAAGTCCTAGAACTTGTTTTTCTGGAGTCTGTTGATAGGTTTTTAAAGAGACTATATGGTTTGAAAGTTATCTCAGTTTTGACTTGCTGAACAGTATTTGATCTGAAGGATCTGGTAGGAAAATTGTTAATTATAATAATCCTATATAGTAATGGGGAAAAGAAACCATAAAAAGTTATGCATAATTTAGTAATGTCCAAGACCATAATCCAGAAATCTTGACTCCATGATCACTACAGAACCGAAATTGTAACTACATTCACCACAGCATTGTCTTTCACCCTATGGTAGAAACCACATTACAAAAAAAAAAAAATCCACAACAACAACAAAAAAACGAAAAAAAACCCCACAAAAACCCTGCCTTATTAATTATCTACGAGGTAGCCAGTTTATATTCAGTTTATCATGTTTCAGCTTCACAAAACTGAACCCCCAAAATATGGGAGCAGCCAGCTAAGGTAGTAGAGTATCCCTAAACTGAAATTCAAGTTGGTTTTTTTTAGGATGCCTAACCAGAAGTGCACATGCATGCATAATCTTCAGTTTGAGTGTGTGGACAGTGCTGATTTGCTGCAGTAAGAAACGTGGAGTATTTGGATACAGTTTCATTACTTAAGGAAAAGTCTGTTAGTGGAGGTTAATGTTTTGCATCTAAAGAGTCCATTTCACAATTATACTACTTATGAGTGGTTGGTAGCCAAAGTAAGAGAGAGAGGATTGTTAACTAATACAAAATATTAAAAGAATTTCTGGTACTTCCTAGGAATTAAGAATGTCTCTGAATAATCAGGATCTATAAATGTTTAGACCACTATTTCTTTTATTTTCAATGAAAAGAAATTATTCGTTTTGTTTCCAATAAAAAGAAACCTGCAAACTAATGGAATGCTGAATGTTTCCTTGATAAATAATCCTAGGATTAATGAAGAAATATTAAAATATGCAAGATATGCGTCCTTTACATAGAATATACCAAAAGAATCTGCAAATTTTTGAGACATGGGACTGTCAAGTGTGAAGGACAATTCTGGGATATATCAAAGCGGTGGAACCATAATAAATAGATATGGGATCTGGTCAGAAATGTGCAGAACGAGGTCATCACAGCACAAACCCCAGGAGGCTGTTTACTGCACCACACAGAAAAAAACACTGGATCATAAGAATTCATCAGCACAACAGTTTGGTGAATGGGCCATTGCAAGGACCCTTGCAAGAAAGATTTGTGGCACCATTTAGTTGACTGACTGTCCTTTTTGAGAGGTTTGATTCTCTGTGTGAGTGCTACCCTATATGAAGACCCTACGAATTTGTTTTCTAAGCAACACTGAGTGTTTGTGCAACAGCTGACATGAAGGAAAAGAGAATTTAAAATCTTAATGTAAATACTTCTAGCATAGTTATTCAGCTCTTTAGGTGAAGCTGATATTTTTGTGTTGCTAGTTCTTTGTGCCTCTTCACAAATAAATAGATTCATATAATCACAGAATCATAGAATGGTTTGGGTTGGAAGGAATCTGACAGGCAGGAACGCCTTCCAGTAGATCAGGTTGCTCAAAACCTCATCCAACCTGACCTTGAACACGTCCAGGCACTGGACATTCACTGCTTGTCTGTCTGAGCAACTTGTTCCAGTGCCTCGCCACACTAGTTGTAAAGAATTTATTCCTTATATTCTTTTATATACCCTCTTTCAGTTTAAAATTGTTGCCTCTTGTACTGTCACTTCAGGACCTGATAAAAGGTCTTTCTCCATCTTTTTTAAAGGCCTCCTTTAAATATCGAAAGGCTGCATTAAGGTCTCTCCAGAGACTTATTTTCTCCAGGCTAAACCTGGACAGAAACGTCAGAAAAAGTTCTGCTACATTATTTCAGCAAAGGCATGATAGAATAACATGGCTTACTGCAATGCACAGAACCCTGGAATGAACTTTCTAGGAATTGCACAGACGTACATGACCAAGGATGGTAGTTCTGACTCACTTGAAGCTCAGATGACCCCTCAGAGCATGACTCCCTCAAGATTAGGTAGGCTTTAGTGGAGCAATTCAAGTGAGGGATTAAATTTCTGCCATGGAAATGCACATGTAGAAAGAAACCTTCTAAAGGGAACTGCAATATCATAGCTGGGAAGCCAAATGATTTCAGGAACTACACATAAGAGATTCAGTACTTCTACAGTGTCAGAGCTTTCTATTAAAAATTTAGAACTTAATAAATCCCAGGCCTGGTTTCTGATGTTGAGCTCTCACATTCTTTTGGGCTCAAGGTCCACTTTGCCCTGAACCATTTCTGGAAGCTGACTTTTGTCACTTCTAGGGCTTTTAAAAATGGGCTTTTAAAAATGCTGGACCACCTGCTAAGGAGTAGTGGGTAGGTCTTACTGTTCTTCGTAGGCCTTTGTAACTAAGCATAATAAAAGCTCTCTTTCTGAGATCATGTGTAGCAGCTGGATAGAAGATCAGAGCTGCTACTGGAGCAGTGCCATCTATGCAGAGTGAGAAAGTAGACTTGGCAAAGGGCTCTGGCTGTACCAAGTGGGTCCCACTGGCAGATGAAACTTTAGCAAGCTGTCTGAGTTATCGTATTATGCATCTGCTCCTTGTAGTGTATCAAGGCACCCAGGGCATTTGTTAGTCTGACAGAGCTGTGAGATTCAAGGTAAATTACACCCCATGCCAGCACTGTCTATGCTGAAATAATAGTTCTTCTTCGCCTATTATGGGATTATTATGAGATTTAAATTTATGTGTTATTAGAATTTGCTTTTCAGATAATGTTCTATTTTAATGGGTTCACTAAGTAGTTTTCATGTACTTCGTAATCTCGGATGTCTTTATACAGCAGAAACAATAAGAATGGCATTGATAATGAAAGCTTTGCAGTACTTGCTGTCCAAAAATATTTACATTTTGAGAAGGTACTTCTTCTAGTGAAATTTTCACAGGGTTTTTTTTTCTTTTTAATGTTCTTTCTGCATTTCAAAGCTTAATGGTTTTATTTTCTGAGCCAATTATCCACCTTTGCACTTCTTGTGAGGCTGTGTACTAAGCAAACCTATTTGCATTAAAGATGATGACATTTTAACAAAGTTTGGCTGTAAGATTTGTTCAGTACTTTTGCCAAGCAGCAGAATACATTGCTAGAAGAGTTCTTAAAAATACTTTGCAAAATTTTGCTTTTGGTGCCATACATCTCTCCAGCTGTTATTTCCACTGTTCTGTTGCAGAGTGAAGCCTTGCTATCTGTTTGCATACTTGTCTCATTTATTTGGAGAAATCAAGACATCTTTGCAGGTATAGAATGGTTGTAGAAATGAGGTTTGCGTGCCGGACCACAGCTACTCCTCGTACCAGCCTAATTTTTCGTCATAGCAGTTACATCCCTCCACATCAGTTACAGAGCATGTGAACTCCCTCAGTCCATCTAAACACCTACCTTCAGTGTGGCCCCTCATACTGTGAAGCCTCTGGTGCTTATCCTTCCTAAATGAGCAGCTCCTGTTGTTCCAGTGCCCCTCACCATATGGCCCAATGTGCAATCCATATTCTCAGCATCGACTCACGCATGTTGCATGGGGTCTAAAACAATCAAGGGTCAATTCACTCCTGGCTGCTCTGCATATCGTTTTGGCTGTGGCTGAGATAATTTCTGGCCTCGCTGTTTCCTGGGAGTGAGAGGGATCCACCAATATGGATCTCAGTAGGAGCTGCCAAAAGAATGTTAACTGGTGTTAAAGTGGTGTCAGGGAGCATGGAAATGAGCCACGGGGGCAGCTGGCAAGTACTGGACCTTCCACATTCAAAGAATAAAGACTTCTGTGTGTGCAAGCCTGAAAAGGGAGTGCAAAGAGGTGAAGGAGACATTTATCAAACCAAGAACGTGAGAGTGCTCAGGAAAAATGGCATCAACAAAAGGGAGCAGCACTTATTACACTTAAGATTTGTGTTAGAGAGGTCAGGGAGCAGCTGCTGGATGAAAAGGTGCCTCCATCATAACTCTGATACATGGCAGAGTGTGCATGCAAAGCAGTCATAGTACTATGGGTATCCAAGGGTGGTTAGTATGACCTTTTTCACTGACATGACCTAAGTTAAAATGATCAATTAAAACATAAATAAAAGCTTATTTCTTAGAGATTTTCAGGAAAAAGGGTCAGCTGTTTGTGTGCATGATGACTTGTCCCCTTTTGGGGGATAAGTAGATAGGATATATATGATAGAAAAAGCTTTAATTGGTAACATGAATTAATCATTAAACTTTATGATTTTTTGACAGGACATTGAAATCTTAAATTACTCTAATTTGATACTTGAAAGATCAAATATATAGAAAAGGAGAATTCCTAAATTTTGTTAACACAAGGGGAGGAATTATTTGTGATTTTCGTAATAAGAGTCATAAATGAGTATACAACAGACTTCAGTTATGGGTCTGTGGGTCCTTCTTTGAGCAGTGGCAGTCATGAGATCTGTCCAGAAGTAGCAAAGAGGCCAGGCTAGATGGAGCAAATACTGTGAGGCAAGTCACCTCAGGCTAGGGCAGGTGGGCAACGCAAAGAAGCTGATGATGGAAGATGAGCTGTCTGGGTGAGGGTCTGATGGATGGATTTAGAAGGTACTGTGTCTCTCGATTGCTTGTGTGGCCAGAAGTTTTCTAGATGTTAAGGAAGTATCGTGGTGGCTGGCATCTGGGATGTGAATGAGTGTGTTAAGATTTTGTGAAGTAAGTTGCATTGAAAAGATCGAGGACTAGCAACTGGACGTGTGAAATCTTATTGTGTAAAAAGGACAATTTATTTTCTGAACTTAAGGGGAAATTTTATGGTAGGACTCTGGATCTCACTGGATTAATAAAAACTACAAAGAAATTTGCAGGAGTAAGCAGACGCCCTACCAGGAACAGGAAAAAGTTCTACTCAGCAATGCAGTTATGTTTAGAAGATCAAGTAGTATGGGGATAATGTGAGACATGCCAAAAGCCTGTCTGGGCCAGACTTTGTGAGGAAAATTAAACAAATAGCAAAATGTTATTCAGCTGTATAAATAAAAAGAACACACGAAGGTGTGAGTCCACTACACAATAATGACAGAACAGAGATTAAAGATAACCTTGCTATGTCCCCAAAAGTAAGTG
Source organism: Cnemophilus loriae (assembly GCA_013397755.1). Classification (NCBI taxonomy): domain Eukaryota; kingdom Metazoa; phylum Chordata; class Aves; order Passeriformes; family Corvidae; genus Cnemophilus; species Cnemophilus loriae. The sequence continues at coordinate 962,402 of VZTF01006535.1, read as the reverse complement.
AACACAAAGCCCTTGGAGTCTAATAAGGGCAATTTTTTCTGTAGGCTGGCGTTCATTAGCTGTCATTGGTGGAAGAATCAAAAATGTGATGTTTTAGTCAGCACCAAGTCTTGCATGGATTCCAACGAGATGTTTATCAATCATTAGTAAATTATCAAACTCTAATTATCAGCATGTGTCATCAACACAGGTGAAGAGCTGAGTAATATTGACATGAAAACCATCATCAGCTCTACATATAAATGGCTCAAATGTAATTGTGTGAAAAGAAGAGAAACTGTAGGATTGAGGGGTATTGACTACATGTGTGTTGTAGCTTTGGAAAAATCATGCAAAGTACAGCTATTTTAGCAATAAATGAATAAATAACCACTAAAAATGTACATAATATGTACAATCTGAATTTGGATCTCTCTTTTCACCTCTGATTGCCCTCATGTGACAAGGTTTTTGTTGCATGGCAGGTAGAGATGCAAGGCTAGAAAAAGTGTTCTTCTTTACTGAGTTTGCAAAATTTTCGGAGGGTGAGAGCACTGACTTTTCCAATATCCAGAGTCAAATAGGACTGTTTCACTTTGGCAGTGCTTGCTAATTCCCACCTGCAGGTTTTCAATTGCATGAATACTGAACTGACGCCACCAAGTTTGCCTTCTTGTAGCATACCTTGTATAGCAGCAGATTTCCATGCTGAATCAAGTCCCTTTCATTTTCATAGTTTGAACAGAGCATTGATAAAACTGACATGGTGGTTCCTGTTACCTGGACATAGGGAAACAGCCATATTGGTATAGGGAAGAAAGGTAAAGAATACTTAGAAAATGTTTTTTGTATCTCTCCATGAAGATGATTTACTGTCCTCAATGCATAAGCTCCTACGCAGTGAATCAGTATCCGGGTCTGAATGTCTCACACACAGGATTCTGTGTCTCAAAACCTGATCTAAAAAATGCTGAAGTGAATTAGAAAATTTCTTCCATTTACACGAGGTGATTTTTCGGTCTTGCAGGAATTTGGAACAGGTCAGGCATATGAAGTGTGGGGGAGAGAAACAAAAATTTCCAGTCCTCATATGGAGTTAGTGGGGTTTAAGAGGTTAAGTAATTGCCTGAGGTTACACTATTAAGGTTGTTCCATTGAGAAGGGTTCATATCCAGTCCAGGATCCTATGCCCATAAGCACATCTATTCACTCAAGTAACATGGTGTTTTTAATTCAAAATGGTTGACTCTTTAGTAGGGTAGGCTAATCACAAGCAAAACACTAACACAAGCACTGAAATGCCACTTTAATTCCTGTAGGCTTCCATAAGGATCCAGTAGTTCCGACAGGGGATTATAGGAAGCACAAAGAAAGACTCTAGTAATCTTTTGGAAAATGATTCCTAGAATACTTCAGCTTAATATTGTGTAAAGGTAGCTGTCATTTGAGGAAGTCTATTCTGAAATTGGTAAACTGAATAACTGATAAATTTTTAGTAAAGATCTACGCACCCGAGAATCTGAGAATTGGACTCAGATATTCAAAGAGTTAAATGAAATATTTTGTCCACAGGAAATGTCTCTTTCTTTCCAGGAATGCAAAATTCTATTATTGGATAGGAAAGGACTTATAGGATAAGATGTCTAGCTAGGTGTTCACAGTAAAGCTTACACAGCTAACATTAACTAATTAATTAAATTACCTATGAAGATTTTACATCTTAACTGCGTTATACATAAATTGTTGAGTCCTAAGAGACAATGATGTCCTGAACAGAATAGCAAGAAAGCATAGAAAGCAAGTTCATTCCAAATATGTCCTTCTGGGGGACATAAGGCAGTTTATGTTATTGTGAATTTTTAGGGTGTTTTATTTTGTGGTCAGACACTTTGTTGATGTGAATCTTCAAAGTTTCTGACAATAAAGAAAAAATCAAAGGCTTTGGAAAAATTATGATTGTTCAGTGATGGCCATCATGGTGTAGGGCTTTTCTCCTGTGTCCTAATACTGCTTACAGCTATGAATAGTTTCATTTGGAAAAATGGCTATTGTTAACTTGAATGAAAAACTTGTTGATTTAAGACAGTGAGACATACATTTACTTGATTAGCCTGATGTCTGCGCTTTTGAAGATAAGTTTTCTTCCAGTGGTATGCAAATTAATTTTTAATTTTTTTTCTAGAACCAAATAGTTCTAGAAACCTTAATCTTTTTTGTATTTATGAGGATCACTTTATACTGCTTCTTCATGCGGCATGTTCCTGCTTACCTTAGTCATCTCTTTCTTTTTTTCACTTCTGACTTTTGGAAGGTGTGCAGAGCTGACACAGCACCAAGACCTATTCTGCTTTTCACACCACCCCACCAGTCAGGAGGCTGGGGGTGCACACGGATTTGGGTGGGGACAAAGCTGACGCCAGCTGACCAAAGGGGCCGTGTGATGTCACGCTCAGTCTATATAGCTGAGGAAAAAAAGGGGGGAACATTTGAGATGATAAATTTTGTCATCCCAAGTAACCATTAGGCATGATGCAACCCTGCTTTCCTAGAGGTGGCTGAATATCTGCCTGCCCATGGGAGGTGGCAAATGAATTCCTTGTTTTGCTTTGCTTTACCTATTAAACTGTCTTTATGGCAATCCACAAGCTTTCTCACTTTTGCTCTTCCAGTTCACTTCCCCATGCAACTGCAGGGGGAGTGAGCCAGTGGCTGTGTGGTGCCTTGTTACTGGCTGAGGTTAAGCCATGACAATCCTCTTGGTGCCCAACATGGGGCTTAAAGATTTTGAGATAACGAGAGGTTTGGTTGGAATAAGATAGATCAAATTTATAGCTGATATTGCAGTTTAGCTATGAATTGACAGGGTTTTATGCTTGCCATGGGATTTGCTTGCTTGTATATTACAGTCTAGTGCTTCTTAGTGACTGCTTTTTTTGCTTTTATGAAATGTATTTCACTTTGAAAAAAATAAAGGCTTAATAACATATCTGAAACCACAAAAAGAAAACCCCAAACCAAACTACAAACAAACCCACAATAAAATGTTCTCCTTGTTACAGTCCTCCTTGGTTATTTGATATGTTTACTCTCTTGCATTGTTTTTATTTGAAAGTCAAGACCATTGCAGAGACAAATATTTGTAAAAATAAGGTTGGGTTGATTATAAAGTGTTGCTGCTATTTCATTTGTAGAGGAATGGGCCTGCTGAAACCTGCAGCAGTGTATGGTAATGTCTACATTTCATCTTGTGCTTTTAGTGCAGAGAACCTGGCAAAGGCAGGTTCGTGTCTGCTCCTTTTCACAGAAAACCCCATTTGAGTCTGTGTTTTCAGACAGTGAGTCATCCCTGGCTATGTGAAACTACAACTTTCTTTCTTTCTGTTAAGCACTGGCGTGTTCACATTGTGACAGATGAACCACACCTACCTCATAGCTTGTATAACTTTCTGTCCTTTTTTTGCCTTACTTCAGCAAATACCGCACCTGTGCTTCTGTGTTGTGCTTTCTAGTCCAACATACACTTGAGTGTAATGGAACCGTTACAGAAAGTAAAAGTGTGAAAAGTTTTTAGGGAGTGGTAACATCAAATTTTCCATTCCTCAGCAATGAATGGGAAGGGGTTGAACACAAATAATGGTGTATAAAATAAGGCACCTGTTAGCAGCTGCTGCTCTGCCTCGAGTCTGCAGCTCTGCAATGCTGACGAATTACTGCTTTGTGTTGCTTGGTGCCCATCAACTTGCTGCAGCTAGCTGTACTTCAGGCACTATATGTGTTTACCCTGAGAAAGAAATATTTCAGCACCTGCATGTTAGAAATATGGAGACACATTCATCTTCGTTTTGGGATGTGATTGCCTTTTGTGTTAAAAAATCAAACACCTACAGCTATCTTTCAAGAAGAGGAATTAGAAGTACCTTTCTAAAGTACAACTAACTCACATACTTATCTTGTTTCATTATTTGCTGTCACTGTAGAGACAGGCAGTGCTTCAATCAAGTGATACACCTGCCAGAGTGTAATACCCTCTATAGTCAAAATTTCTCCCCTAAGTTTTTGTCTGTAGGTAGATTCCCAGAGTGCGGGAATATGTTCAGTGGTGGGTGTTCAGTGTCCTACGTTCTACCCCAGCCACAGTATGGTGACATCCCTTACCCACTTCTGCCCTTCCCTGCACATTCCTGCTTAGTCTTAGTTCCTCTCCACCACTAACTTGACTTTTCCTCGTTACTTAGGGCACTGCTCAAACCTTTCTATCGTGCAGTTTAAGGGATTTTTTTTCCCCCATTTTTCTTCTTTAGCATTTAAATTTGCCTTTTTTTCTAGGACTCTCTTTTTACTCACATATTTTTACAGCTATGCCATCTGGCTTAATGTCATTTTTCACCTGAGACATCAAGCTTAGTAGAATAAAAATGCTTGGAGAAACATCAAAACTTCATCTTTGGCAAGGCTGTGTGCTAGAAATTTGAATTCAAGTGCTTGGATTTTAACTTCGGCTCCACAGCCTTCAAAGAACTCATTGAACTTGTGATTAGGAGTCCTGAGTTGGATTGTCATGGTCATTTTGGAAGTGGGGGCCTTCAAGGATAACTAGAATCTTTCCCCAAGTTCAACAGAGTCAATATCAGACAGCTCCAAGATGGACCTGCTGCCAGCCAAGGCTGAGCCCATCAGTGACAATGGTAGCGCCCCTGGGATAAAGAATGTAAGAAGGGGAAAATAATCTGCACAATTGCAGCCAAAAGGAAACAGTGAGAATATGTGGCAGCAACAACTCTGCAGACACCAAGACCAGTGAAGAAGGAGGGGGACGAGGTGCTCCAAGTGCTGGAGTGGACATTCCCCTGAAGTCTGTGGTGAGGCAGGCTGGATGTGCAGCTCCAGATGTGTCTATAAAGAATTTTTCCATTTACAGGCTCAGCTGAAGGAAGTGTTGGGCCACACCTTTCCTTGTTGTTATCAGTTGCAACCCGGTATTGTAGGGCAGCCCTTCAGTAATTTTGCTTTTCAAAATTCTTCATTTCAGGAATCTCACAGTTTTTCAAGCTGCGATGCCAGAATCCAGGAAGAGTGAATGAGGAAATAGATACTTATGTGAAGACAGAGGTAGGGTTGTTTATCAGAAAAGTTTTCAGAAAAGTGGTCTCCACAGCCTTGCATAAGCCACAACATCAAAGACTGTAGAGGACTTGAAGAGGCTCTCCTACTCCTGAAGCAGCATCAGGTCACAGAGCTGACTGCTCATTGTAATCCAGCACAGATTCATCTGAGGAAGTCTGTCTTAGAGACTCTGAAGTTTGCCCACGAGTAGCTCATTTTCCCTAAGATGTCATCGACAACCTCCCCCTAAAAAATAAGTCCTTTGTTAGACTGATTTTGTAGCAATGTGATAGAGTTCATGGTGTCATCATTACCCTAATGTCATGCACAGATTATATTTGGCAATTTAAGGTCTGAAAGCCATATTCAAGAACCTGTACTTCAGGCAGAAACATTTACATTCCTTAAGTCAGTAAGCGCATTTTTCCCTAGGTTGATTAAGTCTTTTCCAAAGATTATTTTCTAGAAAGATACAATCTCCTTTTTTCTGACTTTCCACTAACAGCTGTGCTGAATTCTAAATATTCTTTGTATCCTTGACTTCCCTGAGCTTTTTGATGAGTCCACATATTTTCCACCTGGAAAAGATCATAGTTCTACCTCCAGTGACTTGGTGAAATTTGTAGCACTCTCTAAATTGTGATGCACAATTTACCTTGTCTTCATACACCTCTCAGTTGATTCTCTTCTAGGCCATCAGATGATGATTTTTATTTGTTTCATGATTTTCTTTGGTAATAATAATATCCACAGTGCAAACGAAAACACAAAAAACAGTGCCCTTTTAATCTTACTTGTCAAAAGATTCCTTAAATGCACATGTTGGTGACATCCTGCAGAAAAAGCTGAGCCAATAAAGTTGTATTGAAGCACTGTGAGAAACAGAAGAGTGTACAAACAGAACAATATATTTCACCAGTAATATTCAAGTAACGCAAAAGATATTTAATGTTGTAGCAAATTATTTTACATATGTCATGGGACACCTGCCAAAATATTGCTTGGCAATGAATAAGCTAAAAGAAAGACAATTAAACTTACATGCTCATTCAAAAGGTTATAAAATTAAGTCTTCTGGGTGTTCAACTCTGAAAACATATTTTATTACCAATTTTTCTATAAGAATATGGAATTAGTTTTGAGAAACAAAAGCTATATGGATGCACATGATCTGTTTGAACAAAATCATGTCTTGAAAGTGAAGATTATGTGCATATGTTATGTTCCTCATTCTGGAATATGTGTGCATGTTATCCTACCATTTGTTTTCCCATTCAATGGTTTTCAATGCAATGACTTAGAGAAAAGAAGAGCATCCATCAAATCAGATTTTGGGTTGGAGTTTCTCTTAGCCTCAACCTGTGAAATAGGAACAACTTTCTTCCTTATTTTTGTCGAGACAGAATACAATTTTTTCTAGTGATAAATTTTTGCAAGTATATTAGGAATAGACTACATTATGTAAAGTTTCATATCTGACTTTTAAGTGCAGTTTGGGCTGGGATTTTTTGTTTGTCTGTTGTTTGTTTGGTTTTGTTTTTCCTTTGACAGATTATCCTGTCTCTGAAGAATATCTGGATCTTCTGGTATTGTCACACGCAGAGCATCAGTGAACCAAATTTCTTTGTCTTGCTTTACCAAAAGACATTTTAATCAATTTATGTATGAACATTGTTTTCATGTACCTCAAGGATGGCATGAAAAACAACATGATTGAAACAAAACCAGGACTTATGAACTACATAAAATGAAAAAAACAGGAAAAAAGTAAAGAGATTGTGAGAAAGAGAGGAGATGGAGGATGATCCTGAAAGTCTGCACAAAACGAGGCGCCTGTATCCAACCTAGCTGACAAAAAAAAAGAGAAGCACTGGAGGTGAGTCATCCAGCCTTCTCTACAATCTTGGATTCTGCACATATGTAGGCATGAGTGCGCATTTGTGACACATGCAAAGTGATCTACCTCACACCGTGGGTCCAGCTATGACAGCAGTCACTGAATGCGCTCCAAGACTGAACATCAGGGAAGAAATGTTATTATATCTGTTCTGCATGTCAGGCTCATGGTGACATGCTGAAATGTGTTAAACTTAATGTGAAAGCCATAAATGGCAAGTCCATCAAAACCAAAAAGAGTTATAAATCTTTCAGTCAAATAGAAGTGTTTCATTTTTTATTTCTTGCGAAGTCTGGGAAAAGAGTCTGCTAGTTTGAGAGACGGATTCAATAAGACAAATGTAGTTATTAAAAATAGTATGCTTTTGTTTTGAATCACACCTCACACACAGGCATACTTCATTAGTAATCTTGTATTAGAAAGATCGATCAAGCTCTTAATTAGGGTCTTAAGACATTCTTTTTTCACTATATTCCAGCTAAAACATTAAGGTTTCTGTCTTTTTATGTTTTATAGCTCCTAGTTAAAATACATATGCCACTCCCTCTAACCATAAGTGAGAAAAAGCAACAGTCTAAAAAGCGCATTATGACTACAAATCCTCAAATAACTGACATTTAACACTACCAAAAGAAAAACAGGGCCAATTTCAGCTCATAAGACCACAAACTAAATTGAGAAATTCTGTCAGAGCCTGCTGTGCACAGGAGGTACAAGCCGAGGAGGTACAGAGACAACTCTGACCTGTGCAGAGTGCTGCACTTCGATCACCTTGCAGGTAAGATCAAATACAGTCTGACCTGAGTCCCTGGTACAGCCTCCTCCGCCAGGGAGAAAGATCCAGTTCTTACATCTGCACTTTCAGGTAAATGAACTTGAGGAATTAATAGGTTGTTACAGTCTTTAGGTAGTGGGAGTCTAGCACTGGTGGAAGGCTTGTACTCGGTTTGTCAAGCTTGTGTGCTGAGTGATCATGAGTAAAGAGCCAGTTTGAAACTTTTAGGATGTGGTCCTGACCATTTCAGGAGGAGTTTTCCTTAGAGGCATGAAAGCTTTATTTTTATTCCATGCTGGTCTTAAATTCCCATCCATCTCTCTGGAAAAGTACATATAAACTATGTTGCATAAACTCAGATATATCTGACTGAAAACAATTATTCACAACAAATTGATGGCCGTTAGAGTAATTTAGTCCAAGAAACACTTCTAAGGTTCAATAACTTTATATCTGCCATGCTTACTCTCCTGAAATATGAAAGAACTAATCTTCATTAAAATGCTACCCATAAAATGAAACCTTAACTTTTGGGTTGTTTAGGGAAATTATTAAACAGTGATACAATGACACCTGTGCCAATGGTAGCCTTTTTTTCCTGATGCTTGATGCTGTGTACAGATCATTTCGACTTCTTATGCTGCTTGATTAAAAGAAATGGTCTACTACTACACTAATGCACATTACTTATTTCACCTGTTGGAAGATACAAGATATTCAAATTTTGTTATCTGGAATAAGCCATGGTTTCATTGCTACAATCCCCTAATTACATGATGTTAGAAATAGAAAAGATACACTCGAAAGTAACAGCCACCATCACCTATTCTGCCCCACTCCGCCCCCCACAAAAAAAGAAAAGCAAAACCATAATTTGGTAGGCAGTAAGGACTTTAGTCTTAAAACATTCATTGGGTTTTTTCTACCTTTTCCCAGGGAATTTTTTTATCTCAAGAAAGTGTATGGCCACCCCTGGAAACAGTTGGTTTCCATTTTTGTTCTACATATTCCTACAGCAACTAATTAAAGTCTGGAAAAGATGTTATCCTCCTTTTACAGGTGAAAAACTAGGGTGCAGGGAAAGCAAGTGATCTCCTCGAGTAGTAGAATCTGTTTCAAAATGGGCTTAAACTCTACTCTAACAGGTCTAAAGTCTACATACCGAATTAACCGTAAAATAGCTCATTTGTCTAAGCTAACTAAACTCATTTGTTAGGATAAATAATTTATGATGCTCTTGCTAAGTGGTGCCATTACCTAAAAAAGAAAAGCTAACAGTTCTGCGATAAGATGCCCTGCTGAATGGTTATGATTAATTATATATTTGTACTGCTTTATTGCTAGCATTTAGGCATATATTTATTATGTAGCATTTTTTAACACCTCACAGAATCTTTGGTCTAAATAGATGTTACACAGTCTATCTCCCGGATCCAAAACAATGTTAACTGCACTTGTTTTATCTCTAGATAAACACTCACATCAGACTTCCAGTGGTGAAAATTTCGCAACATTTCCAGTAATCTATCCTGTTGCTTTTCTACCTTTACATTGCAAAGGTTTTCCTGATATCTAACCTCAACCTCCCTCACTGTCTTTTGAGATTCTTCTGTTTACTGCAGACATGAAGAGTATTTAATTCTCTTACTGCAAATTTTTTTAGTGATGTGTATACCAGTAACTGCCTTGTTCTCCCTCCAGATTCCTTTTCTTTAGGCCAAACAACACAACTTCTTTCAATCCTTGACACCTAAAGAGTTAACCATCCCTGTTGATCTGCTTGGACTTCCTGCTTTTGTCCCACATCCTTCTTGAATACAGTCCAGGAGAGATCGCAGTGGAGATAGGTGAAGAGGAAGGACTTCACACACTGACCAAAATAAAGTGTTCACCACAGGAAGCCATCTCTGTGTTGAATAGCTATATAAGTTAGCCATCCAAGTTAGCTATCCTTTTCCCTGCCCAATAGTTTTGTCACTTTGAAAGCTGTCCTGTGAATGCTAGTGCATGACAGAAAAACTTGGGGGAGATGGGGTTTTGTGATGAGAAAAACTGTCTCGTGTATAATTCACTTACAAGGCTGAGTGGGTCCTGCTCGCATTTTTTATTGGCATTTGAGGCAGTGTTTGCACAAATACATCTTTGTTTCCAAGGCCTCAAGCAATTTGAAATTAGCCTCTGTGACTGCTAGCTCTGGAAACTAACCAAGAAAATGGTTCTTTTTAAAAATCTAATAATGAAATGGAACCTAGAGTGCCGGGAATATTTTATAAATGGTACAATGCCCTGCAGCATTATTTATCTTCATGGCTGCTATACATTGCTCCCAAGTTATCCCCCTCAGTGTTGCAAAGATAAATGTCTCAGCACAATAGTTTATTATATATTCACTCTCTAGGTATACCTTATATAAAATAGAGATGCATTACCCAAACATTGCTGATGGAAGACGATTTGTGAGCAGTTGCACATTTTTTAAGAAAATGGCAAGTAGAAGTGGCAGAGGATGCAGAGGATGTTTGGTACCAAATCTACAGGGCCAGAGCTGAAGGCGAGAAACATCTCTAAGCTAGAGGGGGTCAGACACTTGGCTCCTGTAACTTGACAATGGCCAAATGACCCAAGGTGGGACCCTGAGCTTTGCTGGTTCCTTGAGATTTTTTATTTCTGGTGTCGTGTCTTACTCTTAGGGGAGTGAATGTTTTCCGTAGTGTGATTAGAATTTTTTCATTTTTAATAGACAACAGTGTCAAAGAAAACACCATGAATGTAGCAAGAGCTCTTCGATGCGATGCTCTATCACAAGCCTAGAGTGTTGGGAATGGAGATAATGAATGATAGGTCAGATAGCTGCAGAGACCAGCTGTCCCCTAGAAGACAGTGTAGCTAAGTCCTTCTGTGATCTCTGGACCACATCAAGCTGAAAGGTGGACCCACAACTTGGAGAATGATGAGCAGAAAACGCAGCAATCAACTATTTTTTGGGACATGAGAGCTAAAGGTTTGTCAAGGTATAAGCGTATATATGCATATCCAATGTTACTAACAAGGGTGAACAATACTTTTAAAATCACATAAGAGTTCCCCCAGATCTCCATTCTTGTTTTAGAAAGTGGATATTGTTGCAATGGACCAGTATCTGTTCCAAGATTTCCATCATTTCGTGGAATCTCTGATGAACCTGTATGCACATGGGAGCTTAAGTGCTTGAAATAAAGACATTACCACCTTAATGGGTTCATTTTCAGACAGCTAATTCTACAGTTTCTAAATTAAGAAAAAAAGCAAGTGCTTCAGCTTCAGGAATTTCAGCATATTCTGATTATCTGAGAAAAAATATTCTAAGGTAGAAAACAGACTTAAGTGTGGAGGGTGAAACGACGTGAACTTAGACAAGCTTTCTAATTATGTGGAATTCTTGTTAATGATATTTTTAAAGGCGAAGGTACCTCAGTACTTCCATGGTAAACTCAATATAGCTCTGAGGATTTTATTTTCTATTAGCTAAAATAGTATTTTAGAATGTCTATTAACACATGTGTGATAAAAGAAAATTTCTTTTGGAAAAAAAGTGGTTTGGATAATATTCAATATTCTCAGTCATGTTCACATGCCTCTGGTTTGTGTAGCCAGGATGCTTCTTTTATACGGCCAAGAGATATCTGCATCCGAGATTATTACAGCTAAATGTGGTGCATCATGTAAAACTTCTTACCAGCAGTACTCCTTTTAACGTGATACCTAGCCATACAGCAAGCTTACCTTTTTTTTTTTTTTCTGTTACAGGACTCTAATATCTATTAACAACCAAGCAGAAAAACCTGGAAAAGAAAGCTCATATCAATTGTAATCAGCAAAACGTTTAAAATCAAGAAGACTGTTTAAAAATTGCAACATTTTGTTGTACAAATCGGCATATTTTATTTGAATCCTGTGTATGGGAGCATAAAAGAGTTAGTATTTCTGTGAAAAAATGTCTTCCATAGAAGAGATTATCAATATTATTTTTGAAATATGTTGTTGTTGTTGGTTTTGTTTTTGTTTTTGTTGTTTGTGATACTGTTTGGTTTTATTCCTGGGGATCTCAAAACACCTCACATAAACTAGTTGAGCGCTGTCACAGCTGAGTGCTTACATAGTACAACATTCTTTTTTTCTCCAAATATGATTAAGTACATTTATTTGCATCCAAGATGATTAATAGGTGAATCTTGCACCAAAGGAAAATGAAAGTAGAATCCTGAACCATGTCATACCTGTCAGATGAAAATGTCGCCGAGATATTAATGTTTGTTGTTCTGTCTCCCTCTGTAGTTAGTACACAAAACCACTACGGCTTTTAAGGAAGAATCATTACAAAGAATGTAATCATTTCAGTAAAGGTGATAGGTTAATACAATCCCCTCTACCACAGAAATCTATTTGCCTTTCCTGATATCTTATTTGGAACTTTTTGCCAGCACATTCCAGATTACGCAAAGAGGATTTTTTGCTGGGTCAGAGCCCCAGAGATTATTGTGCCAGGAAAGATATCACTATTTTGCTCTCTTTCATTTCCTATTTCTTGCTATTTTTGATAGCACCTTCTAAATTAATAAATATCTCACTTTAGGGAGCAAGCTATATGACCTGAAATGTATTAGTCTTTTCCAAAGTGAAAATGCTGAAGTGTAGAAGAAGACATTTATTTCAGTGCACTATCTCAGCTCTTATCAAAGTGTAAAACCTGCATGAAAGGTTGATATTTACAATTTATTGCCCATTTTACCAGTAGTCACTTTGAAGCCATGCTAGGTCTCCAGCAGTAGGACTGGATTGCCTGAAGAGTCAAACAGCTCTAACAGAGTGATTGCAGAACACATCAGGATCAAAACGGTTCATATGAAATGGGAGAGAAAAAGCAATTTATCTTCATTCCGTTGAACTTCTTTACAGGATTTGAAACACTTTCTGTTTTGAGCATCTTTCTGAGCTCTTGAGCTTAGCAGCTACCAAGGGTCCAAGTAAAGTAGCCAAACATCCCCCAGACACATATGTCCGTAGCAGGCAATGCTTGATTAAATCTTGTATAATTGGAAATTTTTTTGGGAGGTCTGTACAATGTATATCTTTCTTGAGGATGCTTCTGCAAGCAGATTTTTTTTGCATTTATTTTCTCTTCATGAAGCCAACAGGTACACAGTACTCTTTCAAAGCAAAGAAAAGCTTTGTGATGGGAATAAAGTTAATAAAGATGTTACTGCCTTTTTAAAATATAGTTCCTGGCATTTCCAAATCTACTTAATGGATTCTACTGTGGGAAACAGTTAAAAGAATTGAGTAGCAAAGAGAAGGGAAGAAATCTTCCTGATCACAGATCCTTAGTGAGGAATGACTCCTAAGAAGGATTTTATACTTGCTGGCACATTTTAAATACCATGGATCTGACAGGTTTGTCATCCTAACATGATGGTGATTTCCTCCTTAAGAAATGGGAAAGATGTATTGATTTTCTCCAAATTAGATCTGCTCAATAATCTCAGCTGTCTTACTGCCATGGTTAATCCAACTTGTGAGCAGCTGCAATGAACTGTTATAATAAAATCAACTAAATGTTTTCCTTCAGCACCAATTAAAAACACATAATAAAAGCAACCAAAATAAAAAATATTCTTCGAGCATAGAACATCTCTAATTTTACAAGACATTTTTCTTGCCTTCCTTGAGTACAGATTTTCCAATTACAACCTTACTGACCTGAAGATCAGTGTAAGTAATAATCTGCCTCAGAAGAGCGCATATTTTAAGGTTCTGCATCTTGCTAACAAGTGGGTTTTAAAGTATCTCATTCCAATAAAGAGGGTTCATAACTGGGTTGTGTAAAGAAAATCAGTTTCTGGTCTCCTGCCTTAGCAGAGATGTTAATATAGACATATTGTCAGGATAGATGACTTTCCATGATGTTCAGGGCAATGACTAGATCGGCATATATTAAAATGTATCAGCTTAGATAATGGCTTTATTTTTACCATTATTTAAGTTATGTTTCCAGACAACAGTAACCTAGATTGGTAAAATTGAAAAAAGTGTAAAAATTTAATTTGTTTTAAACTCTTTTCTATTATTTTCCTTTAAACTATTTTATATTTTCTCTATTTTTTATATATTGTGTATTCTTTTCTATTTTTTCTTTTCTATTTTTTTAAGCTTGGCCACTGAAAATGGGTGAGGTTTTTTGGGGGGTTTTTTTTTGTTTGTTTTTGTTTCTTTTTTTTTTTAATAGTAAACACAGTGGAATATACAGAATTTATTCAAAATCCTGTAACATCATCTAAAACTTGTACAGTCACCACTTGTAGGTATGATTAAATACCAGAATCAAAAGCGTAAAATATATGATAGTATAGTAGCATGCTCTCTGTTTTTCTACTCATGTATGTTATATCTGATAAATAAGCACTAGCATTTTGTGCAGAGAGGAGGCCCCACAGAGGCTGAGAGCACTGGGTGCTGAAGCAGTCCCTTTCGTGCTTACCTATGTCATGTGGGTAGAAACATAATTCATGGAAAAAAGCAGGCCAAGGAGTGGCAAGGTAAAGAGCAGAGGAGTGCACATTATGAGTTGTTCTGCTGTACACAATTCTTTACTAAATAAAACCCCAAAACAAAGTAGATATTCAGAATTCACATTGCTCATGAGTCTTTGTAGTTTCAATCTGTTCAAAACCAACAAAACAAGAAAGAATAACACCATGTCTTTTTAAAAATGGGATTTACTTGGCAGGGGAAAAGATGGAAAGAACAGAAAGGAGAATAAAGATTGTTTGCTGGTTACTTGTAGCAACCAAGTATGAGAGTAAATAAACTGTTTTGCGTAATCTGGAAATGACCCAGAAAAGTTTTATTCTAGAAGGACAAGAATTAATTAAATCATTACATCAAAATCGAGAGCATTAATCTGAGATTATCAGTGTTTTGAAGAATTGTCACACAGCAATGCAATTTTACCGTGGCAGCCTGTGCCTGATGTTAGGGGTTATAAATGAACAATTTGTTTAAGCCAACATAATGTCATACTAATGCCTTCATTTAAATATAATTACGGACAATTTGAAAAACAGTTTTTATTGGTGCAATGTGGTACGAGAATAAAATATTTGCAAAAATCTAAGCTTTATTCAAACTTTTTATCTGACATTTTACAAAGGTCATTAGAGTTTTTGTTGTTTTGTCTCCTTGTCCTGGAAGGATAAGAATGTCCATTCATCCTGTAGATCAAACTGATTTATGAAAGAATTTAATAACAGCAATGGGGTCCAATACACCTCCTAATCAGTGGAAAGATAACCTTAGTTTAGTATTTGGTGTTGAATGTACCCTCAGTTATGGGAACACAAAAATGGAAAAAGCTGTGTGAAATATACTGAGTTATAACTGACATTTCAAAGGACTGGTGTTTGGTAGATTGGTGCCACTCTTGTTTTCTGGGATCAGAGCATAACCTGTATTCCTGCAGTTTGTGGAGTCTTGGAGGCCAGGAGAAAATACAATGCAGGTAAGGAATAGGGGTGCAGATAAGAAAATGAACACAATGCATTGTTCCAAGGTCCCATTGTTCCAGGGACCAGCTGTGCCTGGTCTTTCTTACTTGAGTCTCTCAAGGCACTACAAGTTTCCAGACAACAATTTGCTTCCCCAACTTCCATACATGGGTATGGGCATCTTAGAGACATCCATACCAGAGGACTGGTGATGGAAAATGCCAACCAGCCTCCGAGGCTGAACTTGCCTTCTCTTGCCCACTTGTTGCCACACACTGGTAGAAAGGGCGTGCTTTCCTTAGCCAGGGAACTTGCCTTCTCAGCCCGGAGAAGGGAAGGCTCTGGGGACACTGTGTAGCAGCCTTCCAGTACCTAAAGGGGCCTACAACCAAGTCAGGGGGATTTTTTGCAAGGGCATGTAGTAACAGGACAAGGGGTAACACCTCCAAATTGAAAGACTTAGATTAAATATTAGGAAGAAATTCTTTTCTGTGAGGGTGGTAAGGCACTGCAGCATGTTGCCCAGAGAAGTTGTGGATGCCCCATCCCTGGAAGAGTTTAAGGTGAAGTTGGGAGGGTCTTTGAGCAACCTGTTCTAGTGCAAGGTGTCAGGGGGTTGGAACTAAGTGATTTTTAGGGTCCTTTCAACCCAAAATGTTCTATGATTATATGATTGTATTTGATAAGTAAACACTGGTAAATGAGTATCTGGGTAAGTTCAAACCTCTGCATCCCAAATATAAAAATATATCAACAAGTATTCTGCTAGGGAACATATGTTTGAAATTTCTGTTTCAGGATTTTCTTCTCACCTTGCAACCCTTCTTCCAAGAGCTGTATCTGCTCTCTCCCCACAGCCAGAAGTTGAAGTCCTACCCCAGCTTTCCCCCGCTGTGGCCATACTTTTGGGAAGAAATAAAGCATTTATCACATGCAATGAAAACCACTTTTGATGAATAAATACCATCTTGCCACTTAAGGCTGCTTTGTGACATTTATCTCCAAGAGTTCGCAAAGATTTGTTCTGAGTGGAGCAGAAGAGTCTGTTCCTTGCTCCCTGCCTGCCCAAAGGAGAACATGTTTTCGTTTCCATTACCACCTTCCTCACAACTGCAGAGCATTCTCTCTCTTTTTTTCTTTTTTTAAATATAACAACCAAACATCTGTGATAATACTTTTCCTGTCATCTTTCACCTCCATTTTCCCCTCAGCTTGCTCGTTCCTGTGATTTTATACATTGGGACCCACTGAGCACATTTACTTTGTATATTTGTTTTATTTTCTGATGGAGGCACCAAAAACGCAGAGAGCAGAATTCACCTCTACTTAAAAACCAAGGATGAAAGCAACCTACCCTTGTGATTTTCCTGCTGAATGGGATTCAGAAGGTTGAAATACTACTTACTAAGCACAGGAATTATTATTTTGCCAATAAGCTTGCCTAAATTAACTGCAGGAAAAAAGTATAAAATAAAGCTTAAAATATTTGTTTTGCCTTTAGAGAGGAGGTGAAAGCTGCATAATTTTTCATTAATACCACTTGCTCCCCCAGAGGTCTAGTTAGCTCAGCATTTGCAGTTTAAACTCCTGTTTCCAGAGGTTAAAAACTCAGCTGTAAGGCTTCAGTGTCAGTTTAACATTTGGCGGAGTTTCTGCCTTGAAATAGTACCTCTGGTACATGTATAAAATACCTTCTCCCGAAGGGTGTCGTAGCACTTTAATACACTGAACTTGAATGGCTTGTTTCATCCATCATCAAAATGCAACTGCTTTGGAGGAGGAATACAGCTTCAGAATGCAGAGTCCTATACAGCAGTTTAGCTAAGGGAGGAATCATAATACCTGCAAAATTTAGAACATTCTGGTTTTGCTGGTATTTTAAGTGGGTAACATGCTCCTTTCTCTAGACATGCTTTGTAGCCATAGATATAGTACAGCAATGACAAGATTTGAGAGCACATTAAAAGGTCAAAGACATTTTTATACACTTTGAAATCTTCCAAATCATTCATGCTTGCAAAGCCTTTTCTGGTACCTTTCTATTCAATTAGATTATGCTCTTAGTTATTCAATGTTGCTAAAGCACAATGGAATATTCTTAAAAGTACAATAAAATTTAAATCTCAGATTAAGCTAATACAAATTAAACATAGGTATAATTAGCTCAGTACTTCCTACTAAAGAATCAATATTTTGGCACTGACGTGAAAAAAGAGGCTTATTTGTCATTTTCCTGCTTCTGCAGGATGAAGTAATAGTGTTATTGTCAAGAACTTGTCAAGACAGACGGCAGTGATCAAAATATTCAAATCCACATCAAAATATTCAAATCCATGTGGCTGAAGTTAGGGCTTTGTTCACTGTGTGATGGTTTTGGCTGAGGTAATTTTCTTCACAGTGGCTGGTATGCGGCTGTGTTAGAGATTTGTGCTGAACACAGTGATGATAATAGAGATTTTGTTATTACTGAGCAGGACTTACACGGAGCCAAGGCCTTTTCTGCTTTCATACTGTCACACTGGTGAAGAGGCTGGAATGCATGGGAAGCTGGGATGGGACACAGCTGGGACAGGTGTCTCCAACTGACCAAAGGGATATTCCAGACCATATGACATCATGCTCTGTGTATAAACTGGAGGGAAGAAGGAGCAAGGGAGTTTGGAGTTATAGTGTTTGTCTTTGCAGCTAATGTGTGGTGGGGCCCTGCTCTCCTAGAGATGGCTGAACACCTGTCGGTCTGTGGGAAGCAGTGAATTAATTCCTTGGTTTGCTTTACTCGTCTGCATGGCTTTTGCTTTCCCTATTAAACTGTTTTTAACTCATCCATGAATTTTATACTTTTGGCCCTCCTGATTCCGTCCCCGATCCTGCTGGTGGGGGATTGAGTGAGTGGCTGGCTGAGGCTTGGCTGCTGGCTGGGGTTAAACCATGACAACTGTTTAGTCTCTGAAATAAAAACTAGATTATTTCCAAACATGCTGACCATAATAGGAGTGAGTAAAGGAGCTTGAGCTATCCAATAACAGAATGGAATGAATGCATATGCCTATACGAAAAAATTCTTCAGAGAGAGCTGTGGAGTTAGCACACCAGAAAATCACGACACTGGATGGTTACAAGTGAATTTGAGTGACTTGTGTAGTCCACCAGGTTTGAAAGTACATTCTCTGCTTTATTCTTCAGAAAGTGTTAAATGGTTTCCTTGAATGAAAAAGTATGCATTGACAAACTAAGCATCTAAACACCTATCTGCCCTCTTGCAGTAGTGTCTAAGGCTGCATCTATACCATGTAATAACAGAGACGCTTGCAGTCAGGTGAGCTGTTCAATTATTAACGTGTTCCTTGGCACAGTTTTCATTTTTTCCAGAGGAATGGCGTTCAGCAGAAACAGAGCCCAAGAGGCAGTTTAGTCACTGACATGCTGTTGTGGGGAGGGAAGGGGAGCATTTGGGTTTGCGGATGTACTTTGCCCAAAGACTGGAGTTTGGTCCTGGCTTGCTCTGCAGCCATGTTATGGATATAGCCTTGGGGATCTTGTGTGCTGAGCTTCCAGATCTCAGTGAAGCCTTAGCAAGACCAAAGTACAAATAATTGCATCTAAGGCAGTTCTGAGGGAAAAGAAAGATATATTTAATCTGGGAAGGAAAGCCTAGAAACTCTCACAGCTCTGCAGCACCTTAATAGGTGAAAAAATTTGCTTTACTAGGTGCCTAAACTCAGCTTAAATCTTGTTTTATGCCTGTAAGTCAAAACAGATTTAATACGGGGGCATAGTTTGTCTAAATAAATATTAAGAGTAGTGGCAAAGGAGCTTTGAATTGAAGCAGGATCTCAGCACCAAACATGTTAATTTGCCTGCTACTACTAATCAGTTTATAAGGTTGTGTCAGCAGGCTCCAAGTGTAAGCAGAACAATTTTGATTCTGTCCAAGACATACTATTTACAGGTACCCAGAGACTGTGTTGCTCACCTTGTTTTTAGTGGAATAAATTTTAAAAAAATGTAAAATGATTTTATTGAAATTAAAATTCAGCAGATAACAGGATTAAAATACCTGGAGTGTTTCTCTGCTGGTTAGGATAGTTTATAGATACCCTAGATCCAAAATAAAGCTTGTGTCTTGTTGATATTCTTTGAGAGAACACTGAGGTAACAAACATAGGTCTATCCACCTAGAAATGCCTTTGCAACAGTCAATTCAAAGGATATTTGCACACTTTGTAGGCCTGAAGCTGCTGATTCTGAGTGACAGGTAAATCAGATTTGACTTTCCTCTCACAGCTTAATCTCACTTAGTTGAGGAAAAAAAGGTAAAAGGGCCACAGATCAAAGAGAGCTCTAGCTGAGAAAGAGAAAAGACAGGGAAAAAGATGACCTAAATTTTCAAAGTGACTAATGATTTTTGATATTTCAGTTTTGGGACTCCTGATTTGAGATAGTTTAAAGGGTCTTGATAATCAGAGTGCAGTCGCTCAGCATATTGTTTAAATCCCCTCAGAGAGTCTTATAAACATCTCTAAATCCATGTTCAAGCAGGCAGGATCTAAACAGAGACAATTTTGGTAGAAGTTGGCATATTGCATGTTCCCAGATTTTAGAAAGAGATTGGTAAGAGCTGAGGTTTTCAGAGACCCTGCAATAAAAATATTGTTCCTTATGTTTTTGTTGGTTTTTCTTTTTCTCTTTTTTTCAACAGACATCCAGTTCAAAGCTGTCTAATCCTCTATGCTTGAAGCTCCTTGGTCTCCAGGAGCATTCAGTGTGGTTTGATTACCTACATTCTCCCAGCATGGTATGGGCATTATCTCCTCCAGTGACAACAGTGAGCTGTTTCTGCCCGGCTGCTTTTTGTTTTATATAGGTACACTCACAAGCATTCAGGTACATACATATAAATTAAGTCTTGCCTGTTCCATCTCATGCTGCAGAGGTGGAACAGAGGGTTCCTCCTCTCACAGAGGTCCTGCCTCTCTCCTCCTGAAGCCATTCATTTAGTTCTTTCGTGCCAATAGCACACCCTGATTTCCCTTGATGCTGCTTTCTCTCCTGGGATTTCTGCCAGGCCAGTGCCTGCCTCCAGTGGATGGACCACCAGAAGGGGCTTTGGCTCCAGCTCAGCATGTGGAGGCTCGTTTCTACCCCTCCTGCTCAGGCTCAGACCAATAAGTACCTGCATTTCCATAATGAAGAACAGCTCCCCTTGGCTTCCATCTCAGGGCTGTGGCTTTGCCCCATGACCCCATATTCCTACCTCCCAGCCCAGCATCAGCCCACACTCAACACTTTGCCCATCAGCAGGACTCAGGAGCATCACTCATCTGTTTGCTGCTGAGATCACTGCACACTTTTCGAGCTTTAGGCTCCCCACATACTGCACATGGCAAGGTAAGTGAGGTTTGGAAAATAGAACAATTTTATACTGCCCTTTTGCATAACAAAAAGATGTACCTTTCTGCTAAGCTGGCACACTGGACTCCACTCCGTGGGACATTAGAAGAGCTACGCAGCATTTGTGTGTGTTTCATAAACAAAGAAAACCCGGGTGCTTTTCCCCCCGGTTTAACTCTTGCAAGGAGAAAAAGAATAATAAGTTTTAACCCCAAATTATATGTATTTGAGACATGGTGTATGGTGGGAAATTGTAGAACATTCATGTTTCGGATTTTCCTATTTTCTTTACCCTGAAAAAATAAGATCTGATTTTTCAGAAAAATCCAAACGGCTAAAAGACTTTTCCTGGTGATTTTTGAAATTTTCTCTTCTAAGAGATCTTTAAAGTCTGGTGAAATGGCTTGGGAGTGCATATAGTGGGTTTGCTTCAAAGCTACACATTCTGGAAGCATTGTGATTCTTGTCAACCCTATGGTGACCCTGCAGGAAAACTTGTAGGGCTTCAGTGCTTACTTGCTTATGCATCAATGAAATGCTTGACGCTTGAGATCTTGCTACAAGAGATAATTTTTGATGAACTGTAATTTTTAATTAAGGAACTCATTCAGCAAAAAGCATGCAAATAATTCTGATGCTAAATCAACACATGATTTTACACAACTGTGATTGGATGAGGGCTATGGAGCTCTCTCTGTTTCTCATGTGACTTGCTGTACACCTAACTCGAGGCTTTGTTTCTTTCATTGGAGCTTTTCCCCCCCCCTGGTTTACCCTAAGCAGGGTGTTTTATTGCTTAAGTCCAGATAGAACCACCTTTCATGAATTAAAGAGCATATGAACACTGGGATTATTTTATTGCTGGATCAGGGACATCCATTTATTCTGTCCTTAGTATGCCCTTTTATTATGAACAATTACAGATGTCTCTGGAAACTGTATGATTCCACACAGGATACGAGTGGGCTTAATGAGGTGCTTTATGGACACAATTCAAAATTAACTTTGAATTTCCTGGCTTTTGTTGATTTTTGTCACAGCCTTAACATTTTTCAAACATAGAATCATTACATTAAAAAATAAATCTGTATTTTAACCAAGATTTATTATACCCTAGTGAGATAAACCCTGTTTTCAGTTTTCAGCAATAACATGATTTATTTCCAAGCAGCAGAGCAGTAAAAATAAAAAAAGAGATAGATCTGAATGAAAAATAATACTTCCTAACAAAAAAACCCCCAGATTTTTACAGGATCTTTAAAGAAATTTCAATGAGCCCCAAGAATGAATATATTTAGTGTCTCATTCTGACAGGTTTGTAATATACTTTGCTTATTCTTAAGTGCAAGTTAACATGAAAGAATTGATCTGAATTGCTATTTTTAAAGTTTTCTGGAAGATCAAGGATCTGACATCCCCTTGTGTATTTGGCTGCTGAACAGACTTAGAATCACTGACACTAATTGATCAGCTACCATGAACTCCTTAAAGGGGTTGCTATTATATAACTTACTATTTTGCCATCTCTGGTCTTTGTGCAAATCTACTGAGACAGCAAGTGTTCAGCAATCAACTGGTGGCACATGGCTCATAGGACTTTCTAACAGAGAGAAAATGATAGATAGATACATAGATAGATAGATAGATAGAAATTTTTGTTCCCTGACAAGAAAAGAGAGTAGGAAGACAGCAGTCCAGATAAGGGCACTAACTGGGACCTGATTGCTCTTCAATACGTCTAGATGAAGCAGGTATAAATACAGAAAGCCACTCACATCCGTTCAGTAGGCGTGGCAGAGTCCCAGTTTGCAGCTGGTGGTGCTTCTGAGCCATTTGGATAGCAAATGTTTTTTGCTTCTTTAAATTTCTGTTTTCCACATTTCTTCCTCAGGAATAAACTTGGCAAACAGTCATTTTTATCCACCTGGAAAGAGACTGTGGTTTATCCCTTTACTGATTAACTGCTTTAAGACTTGCCCCACTCCTTCCCCGTCGGTGAGTCTCTATGTCTCCCCTGAACACCATCAATTCAGCCTTCCTATTTTGAAATAGTTACTTTGTGTTCAATGATTGCTATACCATACTTCTGTAGGTTTTCTTGCCCTGCTTACTGACTTCCTTGTTCCTCTCAGTGCACAGAATCACAGAATCACAGAATTACAGAATCACAGAATCACAGAATTACAGAATCACAGAATCACAGAATCACTAGTTTGGAAGAGACCTTCAAGATGATCGAGTCCAACCCATGCCCCAACACCTCAATTAAACCATGGCACTGAGTGCCACATCCAATCTCTTTTTAAATGCATCCAGGGATGGTGACTCCACCACCTCCCCGGGTAAACCATTCCAGTACTTTATCACTCTTTCCGTAAAAAACTTCTTCCTAATATCCAACCTATATTTTCCTTGGTGCAGCTTAAGACTGTGTCCTCCTGTTCTGTCAGTTGCTGCCTGGAGAAAGAGACCAACCCCCACCTGACTACAACCACCTTTCAGGAAGTTGTAGAGAGTGATAAGGCACATGCCAAGACACAGAGGATTGAGACTAGAATCTTGTTTCGCCCTTCCTTTCTTCAGTCCAAAATCTGATATCCAGTGTTGCATATCAATAGCAGGGGACTTTTTCCCCATCCATAGTTTATTTCTCCTTTTTGGGAAAGAATGTTTTGTAGAGGCTTGTTTGGACTGTTCTTGTCGAGCAATTCTCATTTTAGCTCTAAGTATGTTATGCTGTCTGAACCTACACGTTTTGGGATCATGACCTCAAATTTGTTAACTACTTTTCTAGTATATTGCCAATGAGATCACCTTTTCAGACTCTCATACCTGTTACCTTTTTCGTGGTACCTATTCCTAGCATGACAGAACTCTCTGGAGTTAGATTGCCTTCCAGAGT
Source organism: Cnemophilus loriae (assembly GCA_013397755.1). Taxonomy (NCBI): domain Eukaryota; kingdom Metazoa; phylum Chordata; class Aves; order Passeriformes; family Corvidae; genus Cnemophilus; species Cnemophilus loriae. Next base: position 938,835 of record VZTF01006535.1, on the reverse strand, counting down.
TAGGCTCTGCACTTTCTGAATTACCTCATCAATTTTCTTATGATTCAAAGAGTGCTATGGATCTCACCATCCTGTCAGCCACAGCAGATAGTAAAACGACAGTGAAATGGATTGAGGCACAGTGACAACAAAAAATAATGACCCAGACATTTCTCTATATGTTAGTATCTTGCCCAGTGATTATTCATGTAGAAGATATGAGATCGTGTATCCACACATGATATAGGACACCTCAGATGTAAGATACCTACTCGCCCAGACCCAGTAAATTGCAAGAGATTCTAGTTAAACTTCTCTGCAGGATAAAAGTCTGAGTCAGCCCCCTTAAGTGTCTGATCTTATTATCAAAAAAAGAGCAGACATGACAGACTTCTAATGTAGTGGGTGATCAGACCACCTAAGGAAACCTCCTACTCTTATCCTTGAAAGCCTACCTCTCCATTGACTTTGAAGACAGTTGGGAAAGATGAGCCTTAGTAAATCAAAATTAATTTCTGTGAAAATCCCTGGGGTCTATTCAGCCATTTCCAGCAGAAGGATAAAGTTTTAGCCAACTATAAAGATTTACTTTTTTTATATATAGATTGCAATTGCCTATTGGAAAAAAAATCTGTTAAGAAATCATGGTAGTGTTTTAATGAACTGAAAAATCCATTCATATGTTTTCAAAGAAATTTTCCTTGGATAATTAGATACTTTATTAAATCAGTCTGAGAGTCAGACAAATTACTGGCAAACCAATACATAAGAGATGACTAATTCTCATGTAACAGAGTCACCTAGGCACTACTATGAATAATGCATTCCAAAGCATAAAATAGAAAGTACCTGAATTAAACCCCATGTCTGAGAGTATCTGAAGGAAAAGAGGGGTGAATGAGGAAGGGAAATGAATATGAATAACCACTGAGACTTCTCAATCAACAGAGAGATTTAATCTGTTTGTCTGCTTTGTGGAACTTTTCAGACTGCATGCTCTGAATGAATGAAATAAGCCAGTAGAGTAAAAGCAAATAAAGGACAAAAAAAAAAAAAAAAAAAAGCTAAACAGCAGAAGAAAGAAGAGATGTATTAAATTTTTTATTCTCTTTTGAGGGTAAACTACAACTGCCAACTTTCTCTGTAGAGCATGGTGGCAGACGAATATACTTCTTTTATTTTCACTGTACAAAGGTCATCTTCACTTGAAAACCAGAAACAGACTGTGCACTAGTAGCAACTTGAACAGCCACCAGCAAAGCACAATTAATTTTCTCAGACAGTGTTACAAAATCAGACACTAGCAACTAGAATCGTGCTGAAAGGGGCGTCTTTGTTTCTCCTCTCTTCCCCACCTCACTTCCAGACATGCAGTTCTGCTGCTTATTTTGTACCGACCTTAACATGTGCCAGATCCCTCTGTGAAGCACTTTCACATGCTAAAGCTGCAGAAAGCAAAACTGGAAAACTGTATGGGTTTTTTCTCCGTTTATGAATTAAAGTGATCTACAGGGGATCTGACAGATGCCAGAGCAGGTCAAAGACAGGGGGTAAGGCTGCAAAGTTGAGAAGAAGGGAAAAACACAGGACTGAGGTGTTACCACATCATGTCACCCTTCGGGAAAGTAAAATCATGTCTCCAAAACAATCTTCACATTCTCAGCAAAAGGATTGACTGGGGTACAAAGTTGCTGCTTATGTTTGTCAGGAAGAACCAGGAACAGAGAAGAAATCACTCCCATTTTGCTCAAACTGAGCTGTACAGGCAACTGCCTGACAACGTGGATGGATGCAGGTCTGTATTCTAGGTGGTTTTTCTTTTTGATTATTTTCTGAACACACTCTGATGTCTGATGATTAGACAGGGCAAAATCCGTGTAACACCACCCACATGGTGGGTATGTGCTCCTCTGTTTGTACTTTTGCATAGTTTCTCCATAAGGAAAACTCATTGCCAGGTGAATGAATCACAAACCTTATCTGTATTCTTGAGCTCCTGTACCTTCCATAGCAGGTTGGTTGCGCATGGACTCTCTTTGGGAATGGTCTCCTGCTTGTGATAGTTTCTCTGATATGCCCAGGAATAATCCGGGAATGTGTGATAGTTGACACATGTCAAAGGTGTGCCAAGGTCTATTCTCAACCCAGTATGATGCCTGGCTCTTTTCTGTCTTACATGTTAAAATTCTATGATTCTTACACAATAATTATTCTGCAGCTGTAATAGCTGTCATTCCTCAATAAAAGAGCAGAAAACTAATGGAAATACTTCGGCCTATTCTTTGAAGGTTTTGTGATAGAAACAGAAAAACTTACTTTGAAACAGCTCTATGGATGTCATATCGGCTGATCTTCTGCTTAAAGCAGAAAGATACCCAAACCATCAGTCTGCAAAGTTGCTTTCTAGTCTTTTTCCTCCAGGATCACAGAATCACAGGACCACAGGATCACAGAGTCACAGAGTGACAGGATAACTGAGGACGGAAGGTCTCTCTGGAGTTCATCTGGTCCAACCCCCCCACTCAAGCAGGGCTACCTAAAAACAGTTGCCAGCATTGTATGCAAACGGTTTTTGTGTATCTCCAAGGCTGTAGATTATACAACCACAGGAAAACCTCTGTCAGTGCTTGGCAACCCTCACAGTTAAAAAGTGTTTCCTGATGTTCAGAGGAAACCTCCTGTGCTTCAGTGTGTTCCTATTCTCTCATAAAAATTCCAATAAAGTCTAAAACCAGTCTCCTTGAAAGAAATAATACAGACTGTTGGAATAGCTAGTGGGTTAAGACATAAATAACACGTTGGTCTAGATAATGTCTAGATAATGTCTAGAAGTTCTTTCCAAACTCAATTATTTTATTATCCTACGATTTAAGCTAATATATGTGATTTTGCTAATGTGATAAAGAAGTTCTGGGGTCGTGTCTTTCTTAAGCAGTCGCAACTGTTTAATCAAACTGTGATTCATAGCTGTGTGAAATGTAATTGAAGGCATCATTAGCGTGAAATTATTGTTTTCACTGATTTCTCAAAAGGTGTTGGCTGTGTTAATTTAAATACTTGGTTTGTCCAAAAAACTGTCTCTAAATTAAAGTTCAGACAGAGGGCAGAATAAAAGTAAAACTTGTTTAATTATTATTAAAATAGTTCTGTGATAGTGTGTGTTAAGCAGAGCTGTTACATAGACATAAAGGGTCGAAGTGTCTAGAATCATTATGCAAAAAGATGAGAATGTTTCACAACAGAAAAAAACCGATTATAAATGCTTCTCTTTACTCGCAGTTCTGTTCCTTCCTGTTTCTCCTTCTAATAATACCATTTAATTCAGGAAAATACATTTCTCCTTGACCTTTTATTTCCAGCTATGCTGAGCAATTTATCCCAATGATGTCACTACTGTATCTGGTCTCAAGAAATGGTAACAGATGACATTGAAACCATGTCATCAGTGCATGACTTAATTTTTCATTCTACCTGATGTATCAGCTTTTTGCTAATCCTTTTGTTTTGTTGGTCTGTGATTGAACAAAATGTTGAATTGCATTCAGATCTCCCAGGCATACCCCTTTTGACTTCTTCATAGTGATCCATAATCTCTGGCCTAACAGAAGAGGCTGTTTCACTTGACAAGCCTTTCTTTGCACAGTCCAAAACCATTATTTACCTTCAGAGGAATAACCAAACCATAGGAAGAGAGAGAGAGAGAGCGCTAAAGCAAATGACCAGGTCTAATTGACTTTAACCAAGACTGGGTTTGGTTTCCTTGTTTCTCTTGTGAAGGCCCTCAGTTGTTAAGCCATGCACATATAAATAAAGCTACCAGTTAAAAGCAGAGCACATAGAACAGTGGATATTCCAGAGAGATGGGTTTGATGACTATGCAGGACGAAGATGAGAGTGATGAGATGGAATGAGGAAGATGAGATTACCTTAAAAGTCCAAGTGCAAGGTGCTGCACCTGAGTTGGAGCAGTTAGACTGGGAAAACTCACAAAGAGCAGCCCTATAGAGCAGTTCTTGGAAGTTCTGCTGGGTGAAAAGCTGGACATGAGCCAACAGTGTGTTTGCAGCCCAAAAGGCCCAACCATATCCTGGGCTGCATCAAAAGAAGCATCATGATTTTACCCCTCCATTCTGCCCCTGTGAGACTCCCCTCGGAGTACTGCATCCAGCTTTGGGGTCCTCAGGACGAGAGACACACGCAGCTGTTAGAGCAGGCTCTGAAGAGAGCCACAAAGATGATCAGAGGAATGGGGCATGTCTCCTGTGACCACAGGCTGAGAGAGCTGGGTTTGTTTAGCCTGGAGAAGAGAAGGCTCTGGGGAGACATCATCGTGGCCATTGAGCTCTTAAAGGCGGCTTATGAAAAAGAGGACTTTTATGAAAAAGACGAGCCACAAAGATGATCAGAGGAATGGGGCATGTCTCCTGTGACCACAGGCTGAGAGAGCTGGGTTTGTTTAGCCTGGAGAAGAGAAGGCTCTGGGGAGACATCATCGTGGCCATTGAGCTCTTAAAGGCGGCTTATGAAAAAGAGGACTTTTATGAAAAAGACTTTTTGCGTGGGCAGATAGTGATAGGACAAGGAGGAACCATTTTAAACTAAGAGGAGAAGTTTTGATAAGATGTTGGGAAGAAATTCTTTACTTGGAAGGTAGTGAGGCACTGGCACATGCCCAGGAAAACTGTGGATACTCCGTCTCTGGAAAAGAAGGCCAGGTTGGATGAGGCTTTGAGCAACCTGATCTAGTGGAAGATGTTCCTGACCATGGCAGGGGGGTTGGTCTCTTCTAACCCGATTAGTTCTATGATTCTGTAAGTGTTATTTTATGACCTACAAATGTATAACTGGGGAAGCCAGTCCGGTTGAGGTTGTTACATTTGAAAAATCCTGCTCTCCAGATCTCACTCCATGAGCGTAGCTAATTCATGCCTGTGTCCATGTATGTGTACGCATGCGAAAAGTACTGGTGAAAAGAGCAGCTCCTCATTGTGCTCGTGCAAAGATGATGAACTGAACAGATTTTAATTTCCATTATTTTGGGGTCATTTTATTTCTGTCTCTGAGCATCTACAGGCAAATTTTTACACTGTGAAAAGTGTGAGAGGAATCTGACCAACAAAAGTAACACAAATGAATTATGTTGTTAATCTGTAAATGCCTGAGGGCAGTTTGGGCTTTCTGTACGTATTCTACCTTATCACTTCTCTTCAGAGAGAGAGACCAGAAGTCTATAACTTACATATGCCTTCCTCTATCCTTAAGTGATTATATAAAATTTTTACACAGCAGTTGTTGTACGTAAATGGCCTGAATGAAACAAGCAGACAGACCATTTGCAATGAGTGAAACTTGTTTCTCTAAGTATTGTATGTTTTCTAATAAAACTTCTAATCTTCAGTCAATAAAAGGAGAGAAAATTGAAAATTGCAGTTCCTGACAAAAATGTGAATTATATTCACATTCACAAAAATGAGAAACCACAGTAAGAGCTCCCTGAAATGCTGAGCCACATTTTGATAATTCTTCTGTGATATTATCATTATTTGAAGAGGTAATTCAAGACTGCCTCAAAAATCTGGGATTGTAAATACTCTGCCAGAATTAATCCTCAAAGTTAATGCCCATCTCAGACCCACCAGCAATTAGTGGTATAAGATTTTACCTCAATTTCTGTATTTTGCAGAGGAAGATATGGAAAGCATTAAGACATTCTCATTGTCTCTCATTTTGTGAATCAGAGGAAAAAATAAGAACAAGAATAAACCCCTTAGTGAAATATATGATTAAGGGCATAATACTAATTTTAGCATTTTTAGCAACTGAACCAGGATAAGGGTAAAAGTGCAGGCAAATTTTGACCTTATCAACTCTGGAAATTTAACATTAACCAATTTCTTGTTAATATGAAAGGACCAGTACTAATGTTGGTGAAAAGTGATATACTGATGATTCATCCCTCTACAAAACACAAAGTAAAGGTTGAGAGGGTTTTTGAATGAAAAGAGGAAATGTTGACGAAGGCAGCATTGAAAAGAAAAAGTAATGTGACATAGACGTGAAAAAAACAGTATCATAAAAATTACCTAAAATGATGATCAGAACTGACTAATTTTGTGTTAGGCTTGTAATGAAAATTGTTTCTAGAGCTCAGCAAGCCCAGTACAGGGACACAAAGTACTGGGATGCCAACACATACTGCAATTTGATTGAATATTTTGAGCGATGTCTCTCCCCTCACTGAACCCGATGATATGGAGAACAGCAGCAACGGAGATATAGATAAGAAACACGCCGTTGTCAGGAACTGAGGAAGATGAGGCTCTTAGCATAGACACACAAAATGAGTCAATCATGACAATGCGTTTGTTCCTCAGTAAATCTACCTTGAAGAATCAAACTGTTTGGTTCACACCCACCTTTATCTCCTTAAAACTTCCAGCAAAGGAGGAGGAAAGTCTGTCTTCCTTAGATCAGGCTCATTGCACAGCAAGTATGATAAAACTGTGAAGTGCACCTTTCAGCAAAAACCTGTAAGATTAAAGAGTTTAAATTTCGAAGTTTAAAAAAAATTCAGTGGCAAGCAACATTCTTAAAATGTGATCATAAGGCAAATTTTGTGAATGGAGACTTTGCAATCTGTTATCTCACAGCTCATCCTTTACAACATCCTAAGTCCTTTTTTTGGACAAACTTTGTGTTCATATTTAAAGGGCAGCTATATGTGGGGTGTTGAAAAGGTAAGGGATAAGAAATGCTAGGAAGGTGTGAAAACGAACTATTAATGGTCATGAAGAAGGTTATCTTGACTGCAAGCTTCTGTGTGATCTTGTAAAAATAAGATTTGCCTATGAAATTAGATATTTTGTTATCTCTGGGTGGACCCATGAGACAGGAGAGGAGAGGAGAGGAGAGGAGAGGAGAACGTTAACATTAAATTTGAGAAACTTGTTTTCCTTAAATTTTGATTTTTGTAAATTTTTTTTCCACTAGTCTCTATCCAACAAACTCTATACACAATGAAAAGTATGACGCAGCTCAACTCTTGAAATTCATAAATGAAATATAAATGGTTTAAATATATGACTCAGGCAAGCAAAAGCTCGTCTGCTGCCAATTTTGAAAAGGCATTTTTTCCCTTGCAATAATGTAAGTGCTTCTGACCAAAACTGACAGATGTCTCCCAGAAAGTGCAGCAATATTTTCATATTATCACTTTTTGCAATAGGGATGAGCATAATGATAAGGCAAACTCGTATATAGCAGGGATTAATAATGAAATAGATTAATTAAGACTCAGATCTGAATCAAAAACCCTGGCTCCAAATGCCCTCTAACTTGTAAAAGGAATTCACAGTCTAAATCATAAACCTCATGCTTGTCACTAATTTTGCTGCTCTAAAACAAAATTATCAGTGATATTTCATTTTTTTTAAGCATTTCATTAGTTTGATTTACTCTGATGATTACATAAGAGACAATTTAGTAGGCAAAAAGTTAACAGGAATTATGTGTTGTTCTACATAACTTTGTCAAGAGTGGCTATTTATGTCAGGGTTTGGCTGGAAACTGGGCCTCATTTAATTCAGCCATAGCTGGAACTGTGGTGATCTGCGAAGATTTTGTTTAATGTAGAATAAAAAGATAAAAAAACCCAGCAAAACAACACTTTGTGTTTCATTCTATTGTATTATAATTCAGTCACTAATAGAGATGGGGGCTATTTCATCATATTTTTCAAAATAATGATCCACTAGGTACTTAGCACAAAAGAATGAAAGAAACCAAAGGTATAGTTTTAGAAATGTATCATACCATGGCATTTATTGAGATCAGCATCTTGTTCTTTCAGTCAATGAAAATAGTGGAAAAAGTTTGATACGAATTTGTCAAATATTTGAACTAACATGAGATAAACATCACTGATGTGATCAGAGGGTCTGGTGAAGCACAATCCTAAGCCAGAGACCAGAGCCATGAAGTGCATCTTTGTGGACATAATGCAGATCCTTGTAATGTCATGGATCTTTAATACCTTGGTCTCTACATTTTCCAGGACAATCACAACAGTTGTTAAGCTGGATTGAAGCTTCCCCTTGTAGCTCTCCTGGTAGCCTCCATATCCCTGATGTTGCTGGCACGGTGGTTCAGCTCCAGCTGAGCTTTTTTCCCTTGTGCAAACTGCAGTGCCTGTTTGGGATCCATGAGATGTGGTTCGTGCAGAATCCAGTCCAGGACACCTGTCTGTTCGTAGGATCTTCAGTTCTCCTATAGATGGATTTAGTTGCAGACCTTGCCGTGGGAAATGGGCTGAATATTAGCTAGCGTCTCTTTGCTTTTACTTGGATAGTTGTAGATAAAAGAGAGACACCCAATTGTCCCAATGCACTTTTGGCATAAGAGCTCGGGAAAATTTTCGACTAAACAGGAAGGTATTTCAGGTGATGTAAGCAGATGTAAAAATGACCTGTTAACTGAACTGTGTGTACCTTATGAGGGTTGTACTTGTGTATACCCACTTCAATCAAGGTCATAAGGTTTCCCATATTTTAACATTTCTTGTGTATACCAGGGCATCATCAGAACAGGGAACCAAAATCCGTTGTTTTTCCTCTTTCATTTTTCTAACCAGAAGACCAGCTTTTCTTACTGAGACCTCTTTTCTGATTACTTTTCCCTCTTGTTCTCTGTATATGTATTAAAAATCTCCTATCCTTTAACAAATCCTTTATCAAGGCAAAATATATTTTTATCCTTCAGTTCTGATCTGCTCAAGCTGACATGTACTATCATGATGATGATGATTGACTGTGCAATGACATAAATTGCTGTGTTTTCTTCTCGGAACGAAAATGTTGACAATTGGAGCATTTTTTTTTTTCTTTTTTAATTCTACTGTTGAAAGAATAAACAAAACATAACAACTCTCTGTGGTGAGTTGATTCTGGCTCGTGGTCAGGTGCCCACCAAAGCTGCTCTATCTTTTCCCCCTGCAACTGGACACGGGGAAGAGAATATAACAAAAAGTCTTGTGGGCTGAGAAAAGGACAGGGAGCACTCACTCATCAGTCATGGGCAGGACAGATTCAGCTTGGGGCACAAATGAATATAATTTATTGCCAATCAAATCAGAACAAGATAATGAGAAATAAAACCGAATCTTAAAATTACCTTCCCACCACCCCTCCCTCTTTCCTAGGTTCACCTTCACTTCTGGGTTTTCTCTCCCTCTCCCCTCCAGAGGCACAGGGGGATGGAGAGAGGGGGTTGCAGTCAGTTCATAACACCTTGTCTCTGCTGCTTGCTCCTCCTGAGAAGGAGGAGTGTTCTCTCTCCTGCCCCTGCTCCAGCATGGGGTTCCTCCCACAACAGACAGTTCTCTCTGAAGTTCTGCACTGTGAGTCCCTCCTGCCAGGCTGCAGTTCTTTGTGAACTGCTGTAGCGTGGGTCCCTTCCATGGGATGCAGTCCTTCAGGAACAGGCTCCTCCATCATGGGCTTCCCACAGGATTACAGCATTTTTCAGGCATCACCTGCTCCAGCACGGGGTCCTCCAGGGGCTGCAGGTGCTCAGCTTTGGACCTCCATGGGCTGCAGGGTGACAGCCTGCCTCATCTTGGTCTTCACCAGGGCATGCAGGGGAATCTCAGCTCTGACACCTGAAGTACCCCCTCTCCCTCCTTCACTGGCCTTGGTGTCTGCAGAGTTGTTGCTCTCACATTGTCTCACTCTGCTCTGCTCTGGTGGAAATTGCTCCTGCACAGTAACATTTTTCCACTTCTTACATGCATTATCCCAGAAGCACTATTCTCCTCGCTGGTGAACTTGGCTTTGGCCAGTGCCAGGTCCACCTTGGAGTCAGCTGGCATTGGCTCTGTTGGACATGGAGGAAGCTTCCAGCAGCTCCTCACACAAGATACCTCAGCAGTCCCTGCTACCAAAACCTGACCATGCAAACCCAGTACTGTTCCTTTTTTTGAGCACTTAATGAGAGGCAGCGAAGTGAATCACTTCCCTCAGCCTGAAGCTTTGATTCCTGAACTTTACATGTAAGTGCTCTGTTACATTTTTTCTTCAATTTGATGGCAGTGTCACTGCAGATGAACACAGTGAAGGGGAACAAGAGTTCAGAAGTACAGCAGTACGTACAATTAATTCTGTAGTCTAAGTGCTCAAAGACTCATACAAGTAGAAAGTCTGAAGCAGATATTATTTTTGACAAAGAAATTAAACCTGAAAACACCACCCTTCTGTTTTCGTTAAGAGCCCTGTTACAACACTTTTTTGGTTTCAGATTCTGCTGCTGCCAGCTGTTACAGATGAAACCTCACTAGGATCATCATTAAACACTGCGGAAGTTTTTATCTTCCTCTGCTGCAGTAGCTGCTGGTCTTACTGGAGAGAGGGTATGAGACTGGATGAATGAACAGTTTGACTATGGCTTCAGGGCAGTGCCTACATTGCAGTCACCTTGATGTGTCTCTTGAAGGAACAGAAGATGCCTTCACTCTTGAGGGCACAAGAGATGATCACGCCCATATTTGAAAACAATAGTGCACCCAGGAAGCACATGGATTCTATTTAATTCAGTATTTTGGTGACATTTCTGTTATAAAATAATCTCTCTTTTGAGCTCCATGTTTTTGCAGGTTTCATTCCATAATAAATTGCCATTGTGAATGGACAGGTTCAGCTTTCAGGGTTTTTAAGCAGAACTGGTTCAAGTGCTTTGTTTAATGTCTCTGGTTCGAGTCATTGATGAAGCTGGAATTTACTTCTATGAAGAAAACCAGGAAGAGGGTATCACAGTTTGTCACTTCAGTATAGGCCTTAAATGGTACAGAGCCTTGGGACAGCTCTTTGCCCCTGCCTGAACTGTACTTTAATCACGCTAGTAAAAAAAAGAAAAATTAAAGGCTACATTAAAAGACAAGTTTGGGGAATGTTCTTCTTGACTAAGGATAAATCAAAAGGTAAATAATATTTTTTGATTTGGTTAAAAGTCAGCTTGGGAAGAACACTGGCTGCTTTATCAGAAGAAATGACAATTTCCTTTAAGTGATTCCTAAAATAGGCATGAAACTACTTGATCTAATTGGAACCACTTGATAGTAAGTATATACATTTTTAGCTTGGGCAAGAAGTCTCATCAGTATGGCTAGAGAGTTTTATCAGGAGAATTTTTTGATGACTAGGTGGGAATTCCTGCTACTTATTACTATAGTTGTGACAAGGATAGTAGTAAACTTTTATATGTTTCTTCTAGTGGCATAGACATATAATGTCACTACATCTATGTTTATCACCGTGCTCTAAGAATCCTGTAGTTATTTATAATTTTGATTATTTAGTCTGAAGCATTTGAAAGAATAGATGTAGAAAAATTGTGCCTAGGTTGTAACTGTTCCCAGTTGTGCTCCTACAAAGCCAGTGCTTGAAGTAAGTACTTGGAGTTCAGCAATGTGTTTCTCTAGTGTTGAGGGTGGTGCTCTTACCTCTTTCCTCAGTATTAGTTCACATTTGATCAAATCACAGTTGCTGATGATATCTTTGGAAGGAATCATTTGGGTCAGATGACTAACAAAATTAATCTGAAATTGTATCTTGTTGTAAATTTTAAAACAGAAATGGAAAATTATGTCACAACAAAAATACTGCTTTTTTTATTTTAATATGTGAAATCTGACACACATCCCCTCTTCTCTACTCCTCCTTCCTGCCTGTCTTTTTAGGTTTGCCTTTACTTGGAGTGAATTATATTGCCTTACTAAGATCAGTGAGTGGTTTTGGTCCGCACCTTGTGTCCAACCAGGTTCAAACCACCACAATCATTTATTAGCACAAATTACAACTAGGTGATTTATATTAAAGAAACATTGAATTTAGGTGTATTAATTTTCAGCCATATATCAAGATTCTGGTAACTGCAATTTAACAGTACACAAATGCAGACTGATCTCCAGCTAGCATGTACTACCACTAGCAATTATATCTGTGAGTACCACATGAAATACATGGAGCTCTATCCTTCTCTAATAAGTTGCATTAACTCTAACCTGCAGGAAATTTATACAATATGTTTATATTTTACAAGTGTTTCTGATTTTAAGCTGCACTTAGGTATTGACTAAGGAATTTTAGTAGGAGGTAGTGTGCGTTATAAAGTTTTAATGGGATGTAAAATGCCTCATTAAGCATTCTCTAACATGTCTAAGACAAAATGCAGGCTAAAGATGTGGTGCCTTGAATGTTATTATAATTTCCCCGAGCATCATATGTATAATTACAATCCCAAATGATTAATTTCCACAGTTAAGTGTGAGCAGAAAATGAAGATCTCAGTTTGACTCCAGAATACAAATATATGGCAGTGGTTGGAATTATCAAGGTTCTGATGTACTGATGTACTTTCTCACAGTTGTTTGGGGTCCTGTTAATCTTACTAGGGTTCATGTGGGAGAACAGGTTACTTGGGCAGACTGCACTGTGCTGCTGTGACTCAAACGGTGTTAAATGTGCTTGTGTTCAGAGCTTGAGGAGTGCCTGTGTCACTACTTTATATTTCTTTGGGGGCAAGGAATAAAGCTTTTAAAAAGACTGTATTTTGAGATTTGAGGGTTTTCAGGCACCGGGCCAGACAACTCCCCCTGACAAAAGCCATGTTTCACAGACACTATTTTCCAACATTTTCTCCATTTTTCTTTCTCATTGCTGGAGGCAAGTGAGTGAATGATTACACTGCCTTATAGTGATAAAATAAGTAGACATAATGAGTTATTCAGGTCCTCAGAAATATACCTGGAAGTCATGGGGTTTTTTATTTCTTAATGCTTTGGCACACTGCTAAGAGGTGCTTGAAGCAGGGACTAATCACCTTCCCTTACAGGTACAATCTTGAATGCTTCTGTCCATATTTTCTTAGAATAATTACTAAACTCAGCTGTATCCATTAAAAATGTTACTCAGATCTTTCCTGTCTTGATAAATATACAGCAGTGGCCTGTGCTTGCTACTACCAGTCTTTTGTGTGTGCATGTGAACTTGCTATGAATGAAAGGAGAAATGTATGGGATTATCAGAAACTTAGAGGAAAACAGCAGCGAGACCAACCTTATAACTTTGATCCATAATGTCAAGGAACACACAAAATGTTAAAAGTATGCTTTAATCCTTAGAGCAGCGGGCTTTCAAACTTGCCCATTAGTGCAAATCATCTCAGTACAAGAAAATGACTGATACTCCTATTTCTTAACTTGTTCCAGGAAAAGAAAGTCTGAGCCTTTGGCTGTGTGAAGAAAGACAGAGCACAGGTACTCACTTCATACCTCACAAATATAGCAATCTGGGTGGTCACATTGTGACCTGTGATTCTAATCTGTGTATCTCTTCTCCTTTCTGTTGTTCCCCAAGATCTTTTTTTCTAAAGGAAAGCAATTGTGCAGTTCTTTTTCCGCAATATTTAGTAGTACATATGTAGACTTTGTATAGTATTTAGTACTCAATCTGATGACCAGCTTCAGTCCTTTAGAAGCTGCGTAGGAAGCCAAATGTTTATAACAGGTTTCAACTGAAGAGTGCTGAGATGGGAGTTAAGTGGACATGCAAAATTTACTGATCCAAAGTAGACATGGGGATGAAACTGGAAGTTGACTTACTAGATCAATACAAGTTGCATACATTTTTTTTTGTTAAAAGTCTATATAATGGTCAATTTTACAAATAGTGCAGATGGGTCAGCTGCCAAGAGGCCAATTGTACAGGACTGGAGAGCAGATAACAACTGAGCCATGGAATAAAGTTAATAGGAATAAACACATGAAGAATTTTGAGATAAATGGCCTTGGTTCCTACACTAAGACTGCTGCCTAATCAAGGTTCAACCTGACTTTTACTCTTTGCAAATGTGAGTACTCTTGTGTACCTAATCTTCCTGCTACCAAGTTGTTACATTTCACAACGTGAACAGTTTTTTAGGAGAATTTTACCTCAAAGAGTCCTGTTTGTGTTTTTGAGGGAGAAGTGTACTCCTTGCACAGGGGAAATCATCAGAGTATCAGTCCACTTCTCTGTTAGGTAAATCCAGGAGTTCTCCTCTGGATTTCTTGTGGCTTTAGAAATGGTTGCCCCAGACAGAATCTAGTCCTGTGTCTAGACAGGAATGCAAAGTGATTTTGGCTGAACTGATCAGCATGAGTGCATTGGCTGCAAACATTGTCCAAAAATGGGAAAAAAGTAGTTTCCTTGCATAAAGGTGGTGACAGTCAGGAGAGTGGAAATAATTCCTGTTCATTTTATTATTTTGTGGCAATTCTGAGCGAAAAGAAGTAATCTGGGATAAAGTAAAACAAAAGACTCGTGTATGTATTAAATTAACATATCACAGATAATTTAAAAACAAACCTAGTTTCACTGGTATTTACAATGCATTTGTTATTAAACAAAGAAAATAAAAAAATAGAGGTCTAAACAAAGAAGGAGGTTCAGCAGTGGCCCTTTTGAGCCAGTGATAAAGGTGAAGAAGCAAGGTTTTGTGGAAGGCTGAGGAGCATGACCAAGGGGTGGCAGGTACAGCTTCACACTACTTCATTTTTTTGGAATAGCAGCTTGAACATATATTCTTGTCTCCAGAGCAGAACACAGGCACCAGCTGCAGAGCAATAGGAAATTTAGCACTGCCTCAACAGTTCTGGGTGAAATTATGCCATGCTCTGAAATGTTGTCCTGGCACTCCTCAGACGGTCACCTGCCACCCTTTTAACAGCCAACATTCAACAAACAGCAAATGCTATATCAGCAGTACAATTGGGTCATCTTCAGAATGAAAAGATAAAAGCAGCTTGCCCCAGGCTACCTGTTTGGTCATGAAAAAGTAGTTTCCTTGGAGAACTGAGTCCTCCTCTAACAGACAAATTATGGTCTCGAGCTGGGTTCTCCACATCTGAAATGAGCAATGTGCACTGGAGGATCACTGCTGGGCCCTGTGCATGGCATCCAAGCTCATTTTTGAAGCTTATCCCCCAGAAGCAGGAGAATGTGTGAGTATACATTTAGACATTTATCATTTCCCCTTCACATCCAGTCTCTTCTCTTTGACTCTAGTTCCTTCTCCTCCTCTCTTTCAGCAGTGGTAACACCATGGAAGGGGCAGGCTTGTAGGTCACTTAAGCTGTTGGAAACTTTTGCTACTGTCATCAAAATAATTCTAAGCTTGTTCTTATACTGGAAGTAGATACTGCATTATACTTCCCTGAAACAACTTCAGTTCTTGTTCTGTCTTCATTCACGATATATTATTTGTATTTTGAATATATCCTTCCGAAACATATCTCAGATGGGTTTCTGAATTTCCTTTGGCAGAGCTGGATGCTTTCAGGCTACTTTTAATTTATTAATAGCCATTCAGAGTCTGATTTTACTAAAATACAATTCCTATTTACCTTTTTACAGTCTTTCTGGCATTTCAGCCTGGGTATTACACTAATTAATGTGTTATTCTCACCGTCTTTGATTGTATTCATTGTATCTGCTTTATTTCTAGTCCCTACATCCACATTACCCTTTTCCTGTACAGGAAGCAATCTTGTATTACTTTCAAAATCATGCTTCCTTCCTACTTTTTCCCCACTAATATTTTCCTAGGAAATGTCTAGGCAATTGAACTCCTAACATAATCATTATGCTAGGTTTGATACAGACTTCCTTCATCTGTAAAAACATTTCCTGATAATGCTTTCTCATTCTCTTCTGAAGTTCTCTGGCAAGATCCAAGGACTAACTTTTTCCATATCTCATTCTTCACTTTACTTCAAATAGTCCCTATCGTGTCAGCCAAAATCCTAGTGTCATTTATTTCTGTTTATTCAGTATTCTCCCTGTGTGCAAATTTCTCCCTCTCTCATTACTTTTGTTTTACCTCACCTATCTGCAAACTTTATATGTTGGTAATTTTATCTCCCAGTTGATAGCTTGATTTAAGCAAGTCTTTGTCATTCCAATATACTCATAATTTTCCCTCAACATATGTTTCTAATACAACAATCTTGTTACATATGTTTCTAGCATTTGTAAAACACATTTATCCTGTTCTTTTTACGTTCACTTTTTAAAAAATGTATAGGAAGAAATGGTTTCCACACTGACTTCATTTACAAACTCAGCACTTTTTTATCTAATCATTAAAGTCCTTTTCTATTTTGCCTGCATGAACTCTTCCTGTTGAGCCATAAAAGGAAATTGAGACTCTTTCAATTACTCTTTTCATCTCTACCTGAAACAATTTCGGCAAAGTCAATCCTTTTTGATTCTAGTACGTTGTTAGTTCTTCTCTTCAACCAAGAGGCCTTAAGCAGTTTCTTCTCTTTATGGAATATTTCAAACCTTTTAATCAGTTGTTAGTCTACAAGATCAATCTGCTGCCATCTTGATTCAAAGGTTGCCCTGGAAAAATATTTAAATGGTAGACCCACAGGATTTGTTCTTTCCTTTTCAAGCAGTCACCCATGCTGTCAGTCCTCTCTGGGTGCTAATGTCTTCAGCCTGAAGTAAAATTATCTGGCTGGAAATCAGAATACTTAATATTTATCTGGGTTGCATATATCACAGATACCATTTTTTTTATCAATCAACTTTATTGCTCTCTCTTTTTGACACAGCTAGGATGATACAGAAATGTTTGGATGTTTGTCAACCTAAGACCAATCTGATTTTGGAAATTGATTAAAAAATCACTTGTCTCTCTGTTAAAGGTAGAGAGCAGCTTTCCAGCTATCCTGCAGCTGCCCATGGAAAGTAAAAGTCTGGGCTCAGAAGACTGGAGTAATTACAGGCTGTCCCTGTTCTGATTTGAACCAATCACCACTCCAGCTGCTTCTGCCTAAACACGAGGCAGCACCTTGACTGTCCAAGTAGCTGATTAGACTACAGTTTTACCACATTTCCTAGTATGAGAAAGGCACAGTGCACCTCCTATTCAAAAATATGTCTACTTGATTAAGGCATGAAGTAAAAGTGATTCTGCTCTAATTCAACAGATTTATAGATTCAGTCTTCCTCTCCTTTTTCACTTCCATTGTCTATGTTCTGTTGTCAGCTGTCCCACTTCTGTTGCCTTATTTTACAACTACTGCTTCACACTTCTTTTGATGCATTTGCCTGTAAGCCATGTCTACGTCTGCACACCAACCTTCTCCTGTCTTGCTGACCAAGGATATATTTCACTGCAGTTCTCTAGATGCATTAGCACTTATGATTCTGCTAGCTGAACTCTGATGATGGTTGACCAAGTGTGGAGGGGGTGAAAAATTGGAATGTCTTTTCTCATCAGTAAAACACCTGCTTCTAAGCCTCCCACTAAGAGAAGGGAGAAAAGAAAACAAACAAACAAAAAAAAAAAACCCTAAAGAAAAAATCAAACCAATTCATTACAGTAAAACTGCAGAGTGCAGTGAGATTGATTTAGGCAGTATGTGTTTATTCAGACTGGAATATGCTTTGAAGTCTGAGGATCAGGGCCATAGACTTCAAAGAGCTGAAAGGATTTACGGGGTAGGTAGTAAGTCTGAGAGTGCCATGTGAACCAGGCAGTGTGGACACAGACCCAGGAATCTGGATAGGAGTGTTTGGCACATGGACAAACACATGAAACACAAATAACATTGGTCCTTGCCTGTAGGAGATGGGCCTCCAATGAGTAAGGATAGCCAGCTTTTGCTGTCTCGTGGTGGAGAGCATGCGAGGGTTCAGAAGCCTCTGCTACACGGGGTGGACATTGCTGACTCTTGTGTAATCTATTTGCTACTTGGAGAATCTATTATCTACTTGGAGAACTCCCTTCTGAGGTGAGATATACCTTCCTCAGAAGTAGGTGGATCCAGATTATTTGCAGGCTAAAAAAAGAATAAGCCAAGATAAAGAAGGTCCTATGCCCAGATCAGCAGATCAATGAAGAAAAGGTTTATCATGATGTAGAGAGAGGGAGAAGTGTATCATGGTATGAAAAAAAAGGTAAGTAAAAATGCAAATGAATAAATGTATAAGAATGAATAAAATGAAAATATATAAAACTGTGTTGTTGAAATGGATTAAAGATACAGACATAAAAGATCAGTAATAGAGTGAAAATATGATTACACCAAGAAGAATGTTTAAAAACAAGAATTTGTGTATCTTATTACTTCAGCTTACAAAATAACATGACATCAGTGCCAAAAATTATTTTACAAATGTTAACTTGTTCAGCACTAGAAGAAAAATCACGCCAGTTGCTTATTTTCATGATTTTTCATTTGTCCAAGAGTTGAAATGGAAATCATCCATTATGTATGAGTATGATTTCTGAACACTCGAGAACAAATACTGCGGCTTAACCTTTAGAATAGAACCTCCAAGGCAATAAATCTGATGAATTTTACTTTACATCATCAAAGAAGAGGATTGAGGGCAAGCTGATATTTTTGAGGATGTGTTTATTTTTGATATATCAGATGACTAATGATTGCATGCATGAAATATTATGTGGATCCCTTCAAACTGGATACAAGCTGATTGTAACGAGCCACATGATCTTGTCTCACTCAAAAACTAAACGATCTTGCACGTGACGTGATCACACATTTGGTCAAAATCTCCTGTCACCCCCTGGAACTAAACGGTAACAGAGGGAGCTTAGCACCTTTTCTAAGAGTTGAAGATTGTTAACAGAATCAAGTGAAGAATGTGCAGGAGGTGAATCAGGAATGAAGTGTTTCCAGGAAATATCAATGGCTGTTTTTCTCATTCTGTACAAAACATTTCAGAATAAAGTTGTGCAAATCAAGATGGCAATACAAGCAAAAAACTGACTTAAGGTCTGATTGTATGGCTACACATTACCATAAGTTAGAGCTGCAAAATTTGCCTGTAGGGAGAGCTTATGCTGTAAAGCCCTCACTTAATGATAACTCTCACACCCACTTTAGAATATTCAAATGTTCTACAAACACCCGTATAGGCATTTAGAACAAATACAGCTTTTCTTCAAAGCTCAGTTGATATTCCATATCGGCTGTTTGCCATGAGATGACTAATATACTGCAACCTTGCTGTTCTGCATTAAACATCAGGAAAATGTACATCTGCACCAGATTTTTTTCTTCCCTTTGTTTCTAAAATGCTGAGTTCTGCTAAAAAAATTGGATGGAAATCAAATATGAGAAGCTTAGCCAACTTTAGTGAAATGATATCAGAGTTATATTATCCCTTAATGAAACAAGTATAGAGGGCTGATTGATTTATAGAGCAATTTTTTGCACCATTACCTAACTTGATTGTGTACAAATAGTTTTCTATATTCACTACCATCATGTCCCTGCATTTCTTTTAGTATGTACATTTCAAAAACTGATGTCTTTTTATACAGGACTGAAAGATCTGAAGGTTTTCAGCTGAACAGTGTTGATGTCATGTGAAGCTGTTTATTGAACTGTTATACATTTTAGCACTTTTCTCTAAGGATGATAGACAAATAGATTCCTTTTTCCTGCTGTGATTAATATCTCTTTGGAACAGAGGGAAATTTCAGTGCTTAGTGTGTTATTGCATAGTTGTGATATGATATTCCCACTTACACTCAAAAGGGTTGTGTCTACTTTAAATAGGCTGAGTGTCGTTCTGCTCAGATATTTAGTTAATCTCCATCCATAAACACTGTAAACTGCACCTTCAAGAAGTTATTGTTTTAAATGGCATTTCACCTGGCTCCTCCTGATTGCTTCACCTCTGCTTTTAGGTCTAGATCTTGCAAAGAAATATTGTTTTGCATAGGTATTCACAGAAATGCAAGATTTTTTCCTTGAGGGTGCACTGTGGGATTATGACTGTGAGACCATCACTTACAGAAGTGTCAGACATTCAGGTTCTCATGCCTTGCCTGCAAAACATATATGTCTGGCTCTTGACTCACATCCCTGAATCTAAATTCATATCAGGAATGCTTTTTGATCTACTTTCTCTGCAGCCACCTCTGGCAGTGTTGGGTGAGGATACATAAGGAAAGTTGTGGTCTTGCTCTTCGCATAGAAGAAACCCATGCTCGGGAGCATCTGAGCAGTGGCAAAATCTTATAACTCAAACTCCTCTTTGTTCCATTAGTCAGGTGAACAGAAAGCATTTTATTGATGAGTGACTGAAACATTAGTACAGAGAAAAATAACCCTCAGGTGTCAGAACCTGGGAATTTATAGATTGGTTACCTCCATCTTCAGAAATGAAACCTGTGTATGCTTAAAAGTTTTAATTCTGTTTTGGATTCATAACAGATCCTGTTTTCTTGGTAGTGTAATAATTTACTGCAAGGAAGCTTTTTGAGGGGAAAACCTCCTCTGCTCTGCTATGCATGACTGAATATAAAATATCTGCTCTCAAGAAATTATTTCCAAACCATTTAATTATGACACATCCTGTGATTTTGGTGGAGGCTTTCTAGTGCAGACAGATGTTTGAAATAATGAATTTTTCCTTTTTCTCTATTCCAAGAAATCTAATTTGGAAAAAGAACCCCCTACCCTGGCTGATTTCCTCTCTGTGGGGGCCTAAGTGTTATTGATAGTGTACTCCAGTACAATGACAATCAGCTTGTTTTCAGCCTCAGATCTTGTATATCTAAGCAAGAGAAGGAAATATTTAAATGAGGGGGAATGGAGGCTATATTCGCATAAATATTTAAATATAACAAGCCAAATTAATTTCTGGTGCAATTACATGGATATTACATTGGTTACATCTATAATTCAGAAATTAATCTGGTAAGTACTATTCTCAGTTGAGCTAAAGCACAAATTAATCAGTGTTAGAAAATGCCCAAGTAAACACAATCTGAATTGCATATTACAGAACAATGAAATAGGTGTTTCTGCTCTTAGACCAGTCTAGACACTGAGGAGTGAGTGGCAAGCATAGCAAGGCTGCAACACCATGTGCAAATGAGAGAGTAAACCTGCACATCTGCCTATCCAAACACAGCACCTTCCCAGTGCATTCCCTCTTCCCGAGTTCCCTTTGACATTCATGGCGAGACCTGGTGTTCCTGCTTCTGGATGCGAAGAAGCATCCTCCCAGTCTTTGTGATTTATGAAGCCAACTCAGAGCTTCACAGAAGTAGAGCTATTTGCTGTAAAAAAACCTAAAAATGTAAAGCAACAATTTCGACACAACCACCAGCAGTAGGTTCACAGGAAAGCAGTTTGAAGCTCTCTCCACAGTGAAAAGCTGGAACACTTGGTATGTTGTTCTACAAGCTTAGAGATACCTGCTGTGTGTAACACAGAATCTCTTAATGTCCTATTTGGCATCTTTCAAAGAAAAAATTCTGCTGACACTTTTACCCGTGGTAACAGCCAAGCAAAATATGATGAGATCTGCAGAGGTGGAAGTCTCTCATAGACCACACCCAGCAACAAGGACAACCAGGAAGATTTCCTTAGAGCACTGTTTTGAAGGGCTTCCAGGAACAAGAGTTTGCTGTGAATGATTATCAGCAAACAAAAGAGTCGCCAGCTGGAAATGATCCAGCCATTTCCGAGTGTATCTTCCCACTGATTTGAAGGCAGGCCTCTCAACTCTTCCATAAAGGGCTTCAATGCAGCTTTTTTTTGCCAAAAAAATTGCTTCTGTTGGACCGGAATTCTTTCTAATGTAGACCTAGTCAAAGGTACCAGGTCACATTTCAGACCAGCTCTGCAGTCTCCCAGCAGTATTTGCTAGACTTTAACAGTATCAGCATCAAGGCTGATATATTCAGAAGAGACTTTAGGATTGAAATGTTAATAGTGTGGTGTTATGAACCTGGTGACTTAGCGGAAAGCATTTTCTGCACTTGAGTGAAACCAAGGAATGCAGCGCTGTAAGGCAGAGCTGAGATCTGGGGACAAGGAGCCAGACCAGGGGCCGGAAAACAGTGAAAGACTGAAACAAGTGTGGAAACCTTGGAAAGACAGTATGGTTTCCAATGGCTCACATACGACCAGAGCATTCTCTTCATTAAACAGAAATCCCTAGCAAGGTGTTGCAGCTTTAAGGACAAGAAGAATGGAAGCACCCGGGACTGTAAATTCATCTAGACAGCTTTAGGAAATCTATTTAATAAAAATTACCATAATCAATCTTGGAAGAAATAAATGTCTCACAATAGGATCTCTGCATTGGTAGTGTCAGTTTCTAAATAGTGATGTGATTCCTGAGATTTAATGAATGGATGCACTGCATATTGCCTTAGAAACCAAGCAGATGCAGAACTGACTGAAATAGTAAGTGTTGATAAATGTGAGGAAGAGATTGTCAGTAGGAATTCTGAGGAGATATGATGAAAATTTCTTATTTTATAAGAGGTAACAGCACAAAATTGTCATAGCTGAGAGTGAGAAGACAATGTCAAAAGATTCAAGTGAAAAAACAAGTTTGCTTATGCTTTTCAGTGGTTCTTGAAACCAGGATGACATTTTGAAAGGACAATAATGGTCTCAGAAACAGACTTCAGCCATCAGTAGATAGGTTCATAGTGTCTTATAAGAGTTTACTGAAATACCCGTAAATGGCATCAAAATTACGACTCTAGATGGCTTTTAATTCTTGTTAGCTCTTCCACAATATTATATTGTTGTCTGCAGGAGTAGGGAAGGTCACACAAAGAAGCTAAATAAAACTTTTATTATGTCAGGCACGAAAATACATTTTTGGCTTTCAGGTTTTTGCAAGCTTTACTTTTCCAAAATCATTCTCTTTCTGATGAGGAACCAGCAACCCCTTTCAAGCCATTTGAGTTGAAATGCAGTTTCATGTGGAAGGACACTTCCATTGCAAGTTAAGATGATTCATTGATGTTCATGTCTACAACCTATCGATTGTTTCTCAGAGTACTTTCTAAGACCGAAATCATTGTTTCACCTCCTATCCTAGCATTTTTTCTTGAATCTATCAAATGTAGTAATAGCACAGACAGTAAATTTTTGCTACTTTTCTATCAATATATATTTTGTTTCAAAGGAAGTTTTTTAACATAAACAATTACTTCTATTTTAAACAAATAAAATGTTGTTAAAAAACAACTCTTACCTTACAGCTTTTCTTTCAATGATCCTTATTTTCTTTGTCACTGAATAATAATTAATGTAAATGTGTAAATTTTAAGTCCCGAGTCAAAATGAACTCCCTATCACCACAGTTCAAGCTGTTGTACAGGTCACCTTGAGATGTTGCAGTTTGGAAAAGTACGACGTGAACTCAAATTGTTGACAATCTTTAGGCCATCTTTTGTGTACTATGCTGAAGATTATCTAATTCACAGGTTGTTTCTACCAGCTTCTCACCTTTCTTTTTTTTCTCTCTAGTTTTTCTTCAAAGAGCCATTGCTATTCCAATTCAAATGTATTTACATTCTACCAAAAGTCATCACTTATCACCTTTTGTTCTCTTTCAGATTAACGAACTCTTCAGTTCTAGAGGTTAAGTTCTTAAAGACAAATTTCTGTCCTTAGTTAAAATCAGGAGGGTAATTGAGATGCGTATGAGGTCTTTTAATTTTTCTTTATCAGGTGTTTCTTTCCAGTTTATCTTTCCTAACCAATTTACGAGAAAGGAGCTGTCTGGGGCTAAGAAATATTCATTGGATGACTGTAGCCCCTTTATGTTCAGACCAGTCACATTTTGACCTGTTTTGGAGACTCCCAAGTCTCTGTCATTACTTACTGGACATTTAAAGACGTCCATGGCTCTGAAGCCACTGCCTGTGAATGCTGAACCTCAGCAGCAGACAGAGAACCATGCAAGGTCCCAGACTGGTACTGTTTATTCCCAAGGACAGACTTACACAACACTCATGATTTTTAAATCTTCCGTCTTACTGGATTGTCTGCTTGTGCAAATATTGCTTCAATTCTTCCTGATCACCACAAATATACAGCAGTTGACCCTTTGTCAGTTGAACAGGCCTCCATCTTCTTGTTTTATCTAACCCCTGTCTTGCTAAGAATCCTTTGTACACTAATGACAGAATTATGTACTTTTTTTTGCATTTTCAGATCCATATATGGAAGATTAAAATAATTTTCTTTGGCCACCATTACAATGATCATATAATATTCAGGTATGTCCATTTTTAATAATGTATGTATTAATTGATAATGTATTATCAACTGAAAATATATTATCAAGCATGATGTCCCTATTTGGTAATAAAAGACTGGTTTGGATTTTGATAGCACCATGCTGACATTTGGGGGATAAAAAAACAGTGAAAGCAACTAATCACTACTTGGACACATTTGTCTCCTTTTATTTATCTTAGACGTTTTTCCAGTGCACAGAAATTTCAAGTGTCAAATGTATACAAACACCTTTTCTTCCTACCACCACTTCTGTCAACTCGGAAAGGATCAGAATAGTGTCCCTTGCCACAAGGCGTATAAGTATTCCCAAATAATCTGCTCTCCCTAGCTGTTCTTTTGTTGCATTGTTCTATTTATTCCACTATTATTGCACCTCATTTTTCATCTGTCTAATAATCCTGTGGGACAGACCTTGCTTACACTCCTATTACATACTGCCTGCAAATTAGAGATGCAAAAAGCAATTTCCATGGGTGTGGAGAGCTTGGTATAATAAATGGCAATTTACAAGCGTGAGGCTTTGTCTGTTCTCTTCAATTCACTTAATTAAACTGAAAGGAAGGTAAAAGTATAGAAAAGCAAACTACAGGATGCAGCAGAGGGTAAAGATAGGACGCAAAACAAAACAAAACAAAACCCTGCTCAGAAGCATCAATGTAGCTCCCGAAAACACTGACTATGTTTTTTTTATATATATATATTTTTATATATATATATATAAATATATATATATATATATTTATATATGTATATATAGTGTCTGCTCTGTCAGAAGCAGCAAATTAAGTCCCGTGTAGCTGTAGGGATCCCCTACTGATGTTAATAACACTTATAATGATAATAGTTCCAGAGAAAGCTTTTTCAGATTAAACGCAAAATTTGAACTCACATATTAGCCCTGCAGGTGTATGATGAGTCATCTCTCCACATAAACACTTGATTTTACATCTGTATATGCTAAGGATACAAACACATTTGGACATGCTTAGCTTAAAAGTCTTTCAGACGTTGTGACCTAGCTTAAGCCATGAAATGAATCTGACCATAGACATGAGATAGATAACAGTGATGTTAGGGGCAAAATTCCCAGTACCTTCAGTAGATGTGATAGTGTTGCTCTTCCCAAGCTCCAGACAAGGGAGACCACTGCATGGAACCTATGAGTCAAGAGACTTTTTTTCCTAATTCTTACGGGAACAGAAAATCCATATTGTATGTCTTGTTTCCGAGGCTAGAAGTGCAGCAGAGTTCTTCTCAGAGGAAAACATATGGAAATATATGGAATATATCATCTTATGTTTTCCTTTCTATAGACTTTGCTCAGGAGGTTGCAGGAGGACTGTGCTTGGATCAGATCCTGTGAACCTTTGTAAGGAATTTATGAAATGTCTCTGAGTTTAAAACCTGCTGCTCCATACTCAGTGAAAGACTTTAATTTTGATACGGTTATAAATTCTAGATTGATTTACTGTTTCAAATAACCTCCTCTACAAAGATTACAGATGAATGAAATTATTTCCAAATGACTGCATTAGGCAAATTAAAGAACTGAAAATTTTTTTTTTTTTTGTTCTAATATGCATTTCTATCAGGTAAGAAAGGAAAACTAGTACATATTCTGCATTCTGGATTGCCCAGGAGTCCTAAATGTGTCATTTGGGAGGTAGTCCACTAACTACCTGAAGGTCTATTCAAGAAAAGCTTCTTTTTGTGCCTGTCTATGTCATGTATTTTGTAAGTCTGGGTGCATACAGTGTCATTATAATAATGTTTCCCTAAAGGGAACTCCCAACTCTCATGGCATCCATTTATTTGAAGTGTATTCTTTTTAATGAAGACCTTAACCTAAGGCAAGTGTCCTTGGTTGCCAATAGCTGTCAAAGGGAGTGGCATGTTCCCTGTCATAGGTTCAGCACTGGAAAGAGGAAGCAGGTTATATTTGATGGGACTGTACTGAAAATAGAAAATATGTACGAATAGCTTGGATGTGCGTGGTAGTTCCTGGTGTACGAACGTTAAAGGTTTGCTGGAAATGAAAATTTTGACTCTACAACATTTTCTACTCTCAACAAATGCAGCATTCATTTCCTGAATTATTCTCCTGGCTTGCAGGCTGGATACAGTTCTTGACAGCAGGCATCTGAAAATACCATGACAGCCCACTGATTTATAATAGTAGAGTGAGTCACAGAGGCTTCTGGGCATCTCTCAGACCCTGAAAGTGAAAGGAAGAGGTTCATGACCTCCACTCTGAAAATTTTCTCCACCCCTTATTGTGCAAGAAAATGAGGACTTGGCTCAGGAACTGCATCAGATAGATTTAATTAAAATGGATGTAATTAAAGTATAGAGCTCTTTTACAGAAACTTCCAGGTTTCCAAATCAGCACGGGCTCCCTATGGGCCTGTTTGAGGGAAGATTTTAGACAGCAAGGTGGATGGTTCATAAAGATCACCAGGACCCAGCACAAGCTCTGCAAAGGACGATATTGACAGCAAGAGGCTGGGGGAGGCCTACGTTCAGATGACGTGCAAAGGGGCAAATAGACAGCAATCAATCTGATGTGGCAGCAATGTAAATAAAGACACTTTTCCCATTGTGTACAAATATAAGGTAGCTTTCTGAGAGGAGCAAGATCTAAAAAAGCAAAGCATAGACATAGCCAGATAGCTGTGCTTATTTGTATGCTTTCTCATTCCCCTTCACTTGAAGCAAGTTGTTTCACAGAGAGGAAGGCCTTTTAGGACTAAGAGAAGTGCTTTTACTGCCCCATGGTCCCTCTAAATTTATTAGCACTTCTAGAAAAATCTTAATGCAGATAAATTTGGCTAGTTATCACTTTGGATAAAACTGAGATGTTTCATGACACCTATAGACTTTTCTACACTCATCTCTCTGGAAAAGTGGCATGTACTCTATACGCAGCACTTTTCATAGAAAAAAGCTCTTTTGGTGGGTCCATTATGTAATTAAAAACTGCCTTTCAACATTCACTGTATAATTAGCTGAGATCTGGGCAGAGATCTCACCAGATATAATTTGAAAGCTAAAAATCACTCCTGGCTGCAGTCATCATTTTGAGAACTAGAGGAATTTTACCTCATAATGAAAAATAATTCTCAAATTTAGACCAGTCTCCTTTTCCACAAGTTCCCTGATTTGGTCATACCACACTGAGATGGTCAGGTTCCCCGAGACATTACTGACAAAACTCCTAGCTGTATTACGTGTACAGGCCTTTAAATGCAGTTAATCTCACTTTATTCTCTCCACTTTAAGCATGGCTGTAAACCACTCCAAACTAGCTTGTCAGGTTCCCTCTTTATGAGTCTCAAAGGCAGCTCAGCCCTACACAAGGTATTTGTCTAAAATAAGGGCTGGAAATAGCAACCTGGTGGTACCAGAGTCACATGGGCTCAGAATAACTGAGTAAGCTGAAGCCAGATGAGGTGTGTCTACGAACACACAGAACTATCAGTTATTTAAAGTGTTCAATTCACATGTTTTCTTTAATATCCATCCATCATCATTTTTGTGCAGCCTCTGGTTTTCTAGAAGATTGATTAAAATATAGTTCTGTACGGACAAAGAAGTTTTTCATATTATTCAGTCATTTACCAAACACGATTTTTGAATGCCATCCAAATCAGGCACAGCAGTATGGGCCAGTGAAGTAATTTCTTATCTGGTTTTGCAGTTAATCTAATTTTTTTTAGTGCAGCTCTGTTAGTGATATGGTATTATGTGTTTTGGCATAATCCTCTAATCGAAATACAGTTTGGAGCCTCTTATATTTTCTTTTTCCAAATTGTTGTGTATTGTTACAGCAACATTTTTGAAAGACGGATATTAAATGCATCATAGATAAATATTCCTATTTTACACAAGGGAAAGGTAAATTAAGGGCTCAAACATTAATTCAAATTCTACAGTATTAGAGTGACATTTAATCTGTTTCTGAGATATAGTAACACAAACATAAACCAGCAAATTACTAGCTTTCTCTCACATGCTAGGAGAAAAATAGGATCATCATGAAAACCTTGATAGGCAAATGTATGGATATCAAAAATTTTAGCATTATAACAAATACACCTTAGGCCATATTATGCATCTATAGCAATTCCAGTAATGTCATTACAAGAGTTTGTGCTATGAATACTATAACACAATACTATTAGTGAGAGGAAGTGGAGAGACTGCTGACAAACTGTCTCCATTTTAAGCCTCTGCTTTCTCTACGGATTTTACAGAAACCGTGCAGACTGTCTGGAATATGTTGTGGACTAATACGAGTACAATGGTAAAAAAAAAAAGAAAAAAAAATTGTTTTCCAAGGATGAAGGATTTTAGTCCTGCAATGAAATGTCTGGGAGCAGAAATCTGGCAGATGGATACAACTGCTGGATGAGAGGCTGTGGTTTCCTATTCTGTGAGCAAGGGGTTTTTTGCACATATGAAGCTCTGTGTGTAGCAGAGGGATGCCTACTCTCGGGGAACAACAGAAGGGAATTTTTCCCTCAGGCCCTTTGAGTGCCTCCTGGGTCTTCTGAATGATCAGCAAAATACTTCCCCCCCTCTTTGTAGCTTCCCAATGGCCAAACTGTCCTGCTTTGTACAAGGTGGGAATGGTGAAGCAGCTGATATATACATACCAGTGGAGCATCATGGCTTGCCCTGGAGAAGGTTATAGGCTCAGCAATGACCAGATCAGTAGAACTGCTGGCCTCAGCTAGGAGGGTTTTGATCATGTAGAGGGTCTGGGAAGAAAGGAGCAGAGGAGGGAAGACCTGCAGCGGTTCTTTCTCGTATATTTAAGCTTATTGCAGGGCAGAGGTGACCAGTTGTGGGGTCAAGATCCAAGCTGAGAAAATAAAGTGAGTATGGGAGGTACTGGACCTTGTGAGAAGTTGAGAACATTATAGAACTAGACAAAGAAATCATTGATGTTTGTGAGATGTGGTCTATGTGAAAAGATAGGCAAACACATTGTTATTTGGATCAGGACTTGATGGCTCCGGTGCAAGAAGAGAGAAAGGAGCTAATGTCATAACCTTAAGGTACATGCTAAATGCCCATTATTTAAATGTTATGTTTTAAGAAGCCACGTGGCCATCAGTACACAATTACATCTGTAGATTTGGAACCCAGTTAAGACAATATCTGGTTTCTTTTAGAAGCACTGCCAGCTGGGGGTTGTTCTGAGTCCTGCCTGTTACTGGATGCCCTTGGAATTAGATACTAAAATATTAGGCTGTAATAGCCTTGCTAGATAGCTGGAATCCTGCAGATTGTATCTCTAGTTTTCTGAAATAGCCATTTTCACTCCCCTAGGTTCAAACTGAGGACAGCAAAGCGTTACAGCAGCAGCAGCAAATGTAATGTACCTTGATCTCAAGTTCCAAGCACTACCACACTTCTAATAGCTACAGCATCAGTGGAAAATAATTGTCAGAAGAGAAGTCAGTGCAGGGGAATGTCAATGGTATCCATTTAAAATGAAACATTTCTTCATAGTCTTTAAAAGAACTACAGATAGGTTATAGACAATTTCTCAATGAACAGTTTGAGAGCTGCAATTTATAAGATCATAAAATAAATTCTTATTTCATAGAAAAGAAAAATTCTGTCCAGATGTGAAACCTTTTACAAACTGTCTTTTGGTTCATATAGTCTGTTGCCCGATTCAGCTGCTAAATCCATCATGGTTGATACAACAACAACAAAAAGGATGGCTTTTTAAAACAAACAAAAAAATGTTCTGCAGAGTCTAGATTTAATTCTCTGTATTAGTTTGTGAACATCTCAGTTGTTGCTTTCTTTGTGCACTGCTATACATTTTGATCAGTGATTTATCAGTGCAAAGTGATGTGCAAATTCCTATCAGGTTGTACAGGAGAGTGGCGAAGAGACTCTCGTTTGTCTGTTTTAGTGGAAAGATCCCTGTAGATTCTCCCTCAGCAAGTCCAGCTACAGCTTCCAGTGATTTTATTGGTTACCTTGTAGCATGAACTGCAACAAAAGTCTATCCAGCAAGCCAGTTAACATTCAAAACACACTAATAAGTATGTAGAAAAGACCTACAGTCAGTCGATTTCCATCAGCAAAGCTTCAAAAATTAAGTTCCCATTTTCTTAACCTTTGAATAAAGCAGATACAGAGACATGCAGAGGGTTCCTGCTCAGTAACTTCCTTTACTTTTGTTTTATGCTTTATTGTATCAATGTTACTGAGAGGGAGTTAAAAAAGACTACCAAAGTATCAGGGCACAAGACAATTAAAGAAGTGATATGTGAAGACAGTTTGTGTGAAATGAAAGGATGTGTCTCTCTGGAACCACCCATTCCCCGTCTGTTCTCCATCCAGTGGCACTCAGGTGCCGTTTATCAAGACCTCCCAAGGAGCTGCCAATACAGTTAGATACCTAATCACTTTTGGAAATCTGACCACATACACTTATTTTGTTTATAATAAGTTTGTACTATAATAACTATGCAATAACTCTAATTAGAGGAGACCATTGGAGATTTAAACAGAGAACAGCGGGAAGCTGAGCCAATCTAAAGCTTAGAAGTTCCCATTCTTCCTTTTAAATTTTTTTTTTTTTTTTGCAATGGTGCATTACCTGTTATTTGCAGACAGGAACTACCTGTCTCTTCTAGCTGTTCAGTGAAGGCTGGGAAAAATCTGACTTTAAAGGTTAAGCTGAAAAAAAAAATTCTCAAAATTTATAACAAAGCTAAGACATGAATTTACATATCTACAAAAGTCCTTGAAATAACCTCTTACACATAAATTGAAATTCTGTGGCCTGTTTCTTGACACTGTAAGGTTTAACTCTGAGGAATACAAATGCAAAGGATTAGAAACACAATTCTACAATAAATAGTAAATGACATTATCAATAAAAATGAATAACATGAGCAATACACAGTCCTGGGCAGAGTGATAACTTGGAAATACACAGTTTCTTCACTGCTGTTTACATGCAGAACTTGGAGAGGCAAATAGCTAGCTTCCTAATGGACTGTTACTTCGCAGGCCATTAGTGTGGAATTAATGAAAGCAATTAATTTCCCATACTTCTGTAATAACAAAGAAAGGAAAGGAAGAGCTGTACTCCTCCCACAGCTGATAGCTCTGTTCCTGTGCCTAGATCACAGTCTTGGAGGACTGGATGATTTGGGTTCTGTTCCCACATCTTCTGCAATATTCTTCGTGACCTTGGAAAAATCATTTGCTCTCTCCGTGCCTTAAATTCCCTTTTCACAAAAGGGAATTAATTATGCTTCATTGTTTCCAGAGAAGTGTCATTAGGCCCAATTAGTTAATGTCTGTAAAGTGCTTTGAGAGCAATCTTTTGACAGATGATATTCTAAGTGTGAAGTGTCACAGTAAAAATTTGTAGCAGTCTGGCTTAGTGTTATCTGTTTAACACAAACAATGATCTTGGCAGTCTAGAAATGCTAATCTGATGTATTGCACAAAGATAAGATAAAATTACATTTATTTGGACTCTGATTCAGCTAGATACCAAATTAGATGCCTTAATGTAAACACTAGTTACTGAAAGTTGTCTATGCAGTTATGCATTTGATTCCCTTCAACTGAAGTCTTACTCATCATCAGTTTCTCTCACTCCAAATAATTTCCTGACTTCCTGAAAGTAATGTTTTTAATTGGTGGGGTCATCAGGAAAAGTGATATAAAGTAGGAAGAAATGATCAGAAAGAGACCAATGTCTTAAACTTCAGAGTGTGTGTTTAAAAGATAAGATCAGAATTAGGCAAAGGAAAGACCACTTTGGCAGCTTTTGGAAAAAATCAAACCAAACTCAAGCCAACAAAACCACCAGAGAAGATATATTTGAAGGCTAGAGTCATCAACACAGACAGCTAAAATCTTGCTACTTACTAGTCATTAAGACCTACACAAGAGATTGAAAACTTTAATATTTGATGGAAAGAACTGATAAAATTTGGATGCAGTGGTAGGGAAGAAGGAAAAAAGTCAAAGATTGCCACTCTTCTTTTAGACCTTAATGGCAAAGAGTACGATGCTTATAAAAAGACATTAAAAAAAAAAAAGGACAACAGACAATAAAGAAACTTGTCATTGATATATCAGCACAGACTTTCCTCCAAAATTTTGTTCAGGAAACCATGAACACTTTTGCAAGTTTGTCAAAACCCTCTATGAAAACAAGGAAGTTGTACATACTGTTGCAACTTGGAAAGAGATAGGTATAAGATGCAAAATACTGATACCAAAATCCATTTTCTGACAGCTGAATAAACCACATAGGTATGAGGTGATTTGGTTCAACAGCATGTTGTAGACTGAAACTACACAAGAAAATGGCCCTATAGGTTGTTGGAGGTCCATACTGCACTTCCCACTCAGCCTATGCTGGGCAGGAAGGTTAGTGCATCTACACAGAATGTTTTATGGGATCGTGGACTAGAATGACATTTATTATCTTCTACATATGCTACTTTAAAAATATTTTTTGATAACAGCTGATTTAATTAAAATGGCATGAGTAAAATTCAGCAAAAACAAAGTTATTTTTACCTATTACTATCTGTTTACTTACCCTATTTATTGTTACATTTTTATTTATAACCTGTACATTTAGTTATTTAAATTGATTTTGGAGAAACCCAGCATTTGGCTTTAATATATTCCTTAAGGTTTTGAGCAATAGCATGCTGATGTTTTCAGAAGACATTTTTCTGCACTGCTTAAAAGGCAAGGAAGTACAAGGCTGAGATCTTAAAGAACAGGTTAGGTGCCAAAGAGCAGCTTTGGAAGTTAGTGCTCTGCATATCTCCTGCGGCTTGAGGGGAAGAACTTGAGAGGCAAAGTGGGTCATCCAAGCTCGTGCTCTGAACACACACTTTCTGTCCCTATAGACTGACTGATCCAAAGGACTAATGGTGGAATTAATGATCTAACTCAAGCTAAACTTTGTGGTTATTTAGCTTCTCTTTTACGCAAATAGTCAGCCTGTCAACTCGATAATTCAATGAACGTACTTATAAGGTATCTCCTATAATGTCTGTTGAACTTGATTTGGAAATAGAAGCACTTTTGTTTCTGCTTTGGCTGTAAATCCAATTTCAGAGACAAAACTCCTAATGCTTTTACTAGAAACAGTTAGCAATTAATGTAGAATTCAGATTTTGCAGAATGATGCATGTTAAAAAGAAAAACAACAAAGAAAAACCCCAGTAGCTTCCACTTCCACTAAGAAGGAAAACCTCCATTCTTTTAAGCTGATGAGATTTTTTTCACTGACTTCAGGGGAAGTCTGGAAAGCTGTTACAGCCATCACTGACTTCTAGGGGAATAAAAAGAGTACACTGGAAAAAGTCCAGATTTTATGGATTGTGTAAGCTATGTCCACAAAACAAAGACCTATTTGCAAGTGTCAGTTCTAATCACAGAATAATCTGAGTTGGAAGGGACCCAGAAGGATCATCGAGTCCAACTCTTAAGTGAATGGCCCATGCAAGGATTGAACCCACATCCTTGGCATCATTAGCACCATGCTCCAACCAACTGAGCTATGGTTTAAATGTTCTAAATACAGAATAGTCATGGGAAAAAACAAAACAAGAAAAAAAACCCAGCTTGTTTGAAACGACCCAAAGTTCATTCAGATACATATAACTTCACAGTTTTCATCTGGTGTATTCATTGAACTTCCCACACACAGGCTATTTGGCCCCAGTCAGGGTCTAAAGTTGTCCAAAATGTTAATGACACTTCATTTTCAGAAAATTAAGGATTGAATGGCCTCTGTCTGTTTTGTAAAGAGAAATAAAGTGATGCTAGGCCATTCATGGTCTGCTCATTCTGCGCAGCTGTGGCATTGTCACTGCTTCTCTCTGAGTACTGTAATCCACACACATTTGTCTGGAAGCTGTTGGCAGATCAGCTTTGTCTACTGAACCCTCGGTTTTGGGTTTATACCTCCTTTAAGGCCATAAAATGCTCTTTTAATTTCTGTGTTGGCCTTTGAATAGTTACAGAATGGAAGTATCACTCATGATCGGAAGCTAAGGGAGCTAAGGGAACACCAGCTCAGAAATGCACCTTGAAATGCTGATTTTTCCCACATCATTGTACGTAACTTTAATTAATATGCACCTCTTCCAGGGTAGACAGTGTGTCTGGTCTGATTTATAGGTCTGGGGACTCAAATCCTTTCCTCAAAATGAGGTATTTGATACTTGTTACCACTTTGTGGTCTGATGGCTGGGGAAGTACTCACAGTCATTAGGGTCTTTAGCACATTTTAAGCTTTCCCAAAGAGAACTGAAAGTCCTAGGTGTCATGGAATATAATACAAAATAGCCACAAACTCCTCTGATCCATGTTAGTAATCCAGGTCCCAGTAAAATTTAAGACAGCTGCTGGCGCATTTTTATTGACTTCTCCCCAGTCAGAGTCACAGAGCAATGGTACTTCAATATCACATGTCTTGAATGGGGACAATATATTAAACTATTCACCACTAACTCTGACATCCTGTTTTGAATCTTTCTGGATTCCCGAGCAAGAAATACTGCTTACTTAACTTCTCATTACATTTTTGGATAGTTTCCTCTAAAGAGAGCGAGTAATTCACCATTTTTGCTGCAACTTGCACTGGTAAAGCTTTGCACTGGTAATTTAATTCTATATTCATTTAGTTTGAATTACACAGGGAACATCTGCAACGATTCCTAACAATAACTACATTTCAAGACAATTACACAGTAATAACTAGAGCTGCAGCATGATGTCAAAGCCAGAAGAGAAAAAACAAGCTCGCACAGACTTTGTGCATGAAATTAAATTTTGTTCTTAATTGGGAAAATGCAAGTTGGTCAGAGAAAAGTCTTTGTGACACCACATGAATGTATTTAATATATGTGTTTCTCTATTTGCTGCAACATTTTATATCGGCATCAGACATTTACTTTCATTAGTGATTCTCTGAATCACTGATGAAATGAACGTCCAAATTTCCTCTCCTTCCTGGCCAGTTCTTGTTAAGAAGATGAAGACAATGAAATAAAAAAGACCTTGTGAGATTTATCTTGTCAATCTTATGGAATTAAGAACTGTGGGAGGCAGGAACTCCATTCTCTATATTCTATATCCTAATATATGGAGATGGTTTCTTGTTTGTTTATCAAATAATTTTTATGCTACTATGTAGTCATCCAGAGCATGACAGACATAAACATTCAAATTTTACTTTTACCTTTGAGAAGAGAAAATCCAGTGCCATATATGGCATTTCTGTGAAGACCTATTTTTTTCCAAATCTTAAAAAAAAATATCTAGTCAGGATAGTATCAATATGAACTACAAAAGTTTTGATTTTTCTGCGTTACAGATCTTTTCACATTTTCTCGTAACTTAACAGATATATTGCTGATCTTTTCAAAACTGTCACCTCCTCTAAGGAGCAATTACACTGTGGTAAATGGTTGATCTCCTAGCGTGAAGATAACTCATTCAACTCA
Source organism: Cnemophilus loriae (assembly GCA_013397755.1). Taxonomy (NCBI): domain Eukaryota; kingdom Metazoa; phylum Chordata; class Aves; order Passeriformes; family Corvidae; genus Cnemophilus; species Cnemophilus loriae. The sequence continues at coordinate 903,201 of VZTF01006535.1, read as the reverse complement.
GTCCTTGCCCCATCTGAATCTGTCACTCAAAGTCAGTGCCCCCCAGCTCTCTCCGCCTTCTACTGGAAAATCCCCATCCCCATCACTCAGTGTGTAGTTGCTTATGTGGAATCACTCCTGCTGTCAGGAAGCAGAAATGTGTTTTTCTGCAATTTTTGTCCATGTCATCTCTCGTAAGTGAAGAAAAGAGAAGGCACTGGAAAAATACAGAGTAAGCAGTTCTTTCAGTGCCATAACCAAGACTTCTTGAGGGTACAGTACCGTGAGTGAAAAGTCATTTGGAACTGAAATCCAGGGGTTACCACTGGTTTACAGCCAAGATGAGATAAAAGCCAACCCCATCACTCATCCTGTATCCCTAAGGGCAGAGTGGCATTTGGAGGGGAAGTTTTCACCTACAGAGGGCCCTCAGTTAGCTTAGAAGGTTTCAGCAAACTCTGAACATTTTCATTCCTAAAACTGGAGAGGGGAAAAGGCCCACTTAGCTGTGATTTTGGAACTTCAATTTTCTAGGAACACCTAAACCAAACCAATTGCTTAGCCCCTCGATCTTTTCTTTCTGCTCTTCTTACAGCAGCATGGCTGTGACTGAATTTTTTGTGCTTAAGCCTTACCTAAAAATAGTTGTTTCTTTTGCTATTTCTTTTGTTAAATTTCTTTTTTTATTTTCTGTGAAAAACTCTCAAGTTTTAATGTGAAAATATGTACTTGCAGAAGACGATACTGCAGCAAAGCAAATGTTAATCTTTACTCATCTGAATGAAGACTAGTAAACCAGTGTCAATAGTTAGTAAGGTTTCACTGCACTAACACACAAAATGTGTCAATATCAGCTTCCAGGAAGGTAAAGGAAATTCAGAGAAATGTTTTTTTCAATGTTATAAAACAAAGAAAGATGTATTTTTTGGATGGATAATTGTTCAGCTGAGCAAAAATATACAGGAGGAAGCACCAAAAAGCTTCTGAATTAGCAGCAGTAATACTTACTGCAGTATTGGTGTGAAGTTCAACTATAAAAATGGTGATCTGATAACATGGCTTTCTACTATCAGTTTCCTTCACTGGATCAGCAGTGTGTGTACTCTGTTGTAATCCATATTTTCAGATTGCTCATTAGCATCACAGTGCATCCCGTGTTAGTGCTTAGCAGGAATATCATATAGCAAACATCTGACCACAGCTTTGATAAAATTCCTAGGAAAATTAAATGAAAGAAAGATGTGTTTCAGAGTATATTTTAATATTTATGTGATGATCTGGAGTTGCTCTAAGAAAGGGGATAGAGTTACTGGTGCTTGTGAGATGCAGGGAAATATGTAAAATCAGAACTTATGCCTTCAAGTAGTTTTTAAAAATTGTAAATAGGAGGAAGCAATGACTGGTTATTAAAAATAAAATTAGTCGTGTTTAGCAATTCATTTTCTAAGTCTCTCTGACTAATCCAATCCTTTGTATCCTTTCTGGGAACACTAACACCTTTCTCAGCTGCATAAGCACCTGACTGTTAGAAGAGATACTGGTCAAGAGCAATCAAACCAAAATGCAGATTGATGAAAAGATTTCCTGTGGTAGGATTAATAGGGTAGTACATCAGCTCTGTTACAGACATTGTTTTACATCTTTGCAATTTCAATCATGTCAGACATTTGAGAAAGTGAGCAATGGGCTTGATGCTTCAGAGTGAGAGGTCATTTACCAAAATTGTGCCTACTATGTGGTCTGACAGCAGTGGTCATGGGGAACCTTTGATTTGACTACTAGGTGTTGTCATACTACATATTTCATGAATTGCCCCTGTGGCTGGAATTCTTCAGCATTTCTAGATCTCCAGTGCTCTGTCTTAGTAGTTGCTCACCCAGAATTCTGAGGTGTGTGTTCATCTCAATATGTGAGGTTCAGTAAAGGAAAACTCAACCCCAAAGAGCCTTTGGTCTTCCTTAAATACAATAACCAATAACAGAATATTGGTCAGGGCAGGTCATATGTTTCATGACTGTAAGAACAAGAACTGAAAGGAACTTTTTATCACTTGTCCTGAGCTCCAAAACCACCCGCTTGCATTGTTACTTGGTGATGCTACCATAAAACTAAGAGCCTGCCAGCACTTTATCATGAAAGGATATAACTGAATCTTGCACATTCCACCATATAGAAATTTCACATTTGAGGTCCAAATATCTTTTTTGATTCCCAAGTTTAGCTTAAAGGTGTTTTACTGTAAATGGAAGAACAATCTTGCTTTTTACAAGCTTTATGTGCATGCTGGGGGAGGATTTTATTTTGTGATCCTTTTGGCTTGCTGGTACCTGTTTAGAGCAACACAGCATGTAACTCATTTCAGAGTGCTGTGGCTGGGGCTTTCTATCTCCTTCTGGGTGATTTTGCATTGATGGGGAATATCTGTTGATAATCTGTGGAGCCAGGACTACTCTTTATCTATACTTTGAATATTCCTCAGATAGGAAGATCTTGACGCATACAGGATTCTACCTTCTCCTGCCTGTTCTAAGCAGGAAGGGAAGTCTTTACTGGCACATTTGTGCCAGAAAAATGGAAGGATCTTTGGCAGGAAGAGGGCAAGGAGTTTCCTTCAGGAAAGCCTGAACATCTGACAGGCCCTCAAAAATCTATGAATTTTGCATACCTGAAGGCTGTGGTCATTTTTGTGGGAAAATTTATGGACATCTTTGCTGAATAAACTCTGCAGAACTTCTATTTACAATAGGAGTAAACACACAGAAGAATGAAATTTTAAAAAAATGTAGATTTAAATTTTTGTAGCAGATTATTTGCTAGTAGAAGTGAAAAGTCACACGGCTTTGCTAGACTACAGTTAAAGGCTGAAGTTATCTCAAACTATGGGGAAAACAAATGAAAGTATTTAGATTAATCTTTGAAAGCACTCAAGGCCTTAAATCCTTGTTTTACAAATGTTATCTTTTATTGTAACATTATTCTGGGAGTTACCTGCCAGACATGATGATAATTTTTCAAACAGTGCTAATAAAATATGTAAAAAAATTTAAAATAACAAGCAAACATCCTTGAAAGAAGATGACATTAGCATAAGTAAACATAATGTAATTCTATCATGAAATATCCAAGAGACTTTTTCCTCTTGAAAGATAGTAGCAAGTGCTTATATTATCAGAACTGTTTGTTCTGATAATTTAAGGTTTCAAAAGGGTTTGTGCAATTTTGGGAGTCACTAGCTTCTTTTCTAGCAATGTTTAAGATCCACATGTAGATTCATATAAAAGTGTGAAAAAGAAGATCTGAAAACAACATAGAAAGTAAGACCTAAGCTGGAACTGGATTTTGAAAGTGGCCTTCTTATATATGATGAGAAACTAAATTGCATTCACCACTGTGAAGGATCTTGGATTCCAATCTTGAACTGCCTCATAGACCTCTGAAACCTGGAAATACCTTCTTTGTGTGACTAGTTTTGCAATGAGTGCTTTTAATAGAAATTTGTGTCTTGGAAATTCAAAATAACGCTATTTGGAAATTATCTTTGTCTCAGTGAAAATGCAGTCAATTCTGTGCTGGGGAACACTAGATGCAGGAGAAAAGTTGTGTGTGATAACAGATGTTCTGGGCAGTCTGGTAGAAAACAGACAAATCTAATTGTAGTGAAAAATCAGTTCAGCAAGATTGCTGAAACTTGCCTGACATAGAAACACCTACTGAGGGCAAATCACTGGATCAGGGCAAGAGACACGAAAGGAACTTTTATTCCAGATTGAGCCTCTCTTACTCAAAAAGAACAAAGTTATTTAGAGGCAGAGACATTGATATAGATCTTAGACTGCACTGCTGAGCCATTCTCTTTTCCTCCTAACTTTTTATTTCTGCCTTCACCCATAATAAAATAAATATGAATGACTGGATGCAGAAAAGGCCACCAGAACTTTAACATTTCCATTATGTTGCCTCTTGGGAAATTCAAAGACATGTAGGAGGGTAAGAGGCCTGACCCACTGACTGGACCAACAAGTTCCCCATCATGTCTCTGAGATGTTTGCTCATTCTCCAAACTTTCACAGGGATGTAGGAGCTCTCAGGTCTGTGTTTCATCATACAAGTGAGGCTACTCTGTATATTCACATTTTCTTACATTACTTTTTAAATTTATTTTTTCAGATCTACCTTTTCCCAGAATATTCTCATCTGGAAAAACAACGTGAAAGCATCTGTCAAATTTGGAAGGGCAAATGGATTGGATTTTCCATAAATCCACTATTGTATTTTTTTATAAAATGGAAGGGATGGAGTTTTCCAAGATACACGTAATTTTTAGGGACAAGTATTTTCTTTTATGCTTTAGGTCTCTTCAGTACTTCTTTGTTTCCCTCTCATAAATGATTCCAGTGAAACAACTTTACAGCAGCAGAATATGTCACTCTTTAGAGAAGTAAACTTCTCTTTGAAGGATAGAGTTCAGAAGAGGCTGGTGGTCTGACAACTTGGGAGAGTCTATTCCTTTTTATGGCTTATTTTTTTGGAGGGGTGAATGACCTGCACCTTGAAATGGTTATTTTCAAGCACATCTATTTCTATAGCAGATGAAATTTTATTTGTTCTGTACGTTGCACTGCTTCCAAATAGGGTAATACCTAATTTGAATGTTTTCTTATGGGTTCCTTTATATCTCACACCCTTGAGGCATTTTCTTACTTGATACCTAATCTGGTGACTATTTTGCACGTATAAACTTCTTGCCTACATCTTAGTCATATTTTCTAAAATATTTTCTTTTTTCCTGTTTTTCTTTTTTGCTGTTCAGATTTTCACCTTACTTTACTGCCTCCTTCTGTTGACATTTAGGTCTATAAGACCCTTAACTGGCTATTGCGTATTGGCCATGCAGTCTGCGCTGCCCTTTAGAAGTCTGATGAATTTCCTAGCTCCATTCAGTGAAATGACTCAAATAGTTCATTCCAAGCTTCAAACACCTCACCCACCAGGACTTCAAATGATCTGGTTGGAAAGAGAGGAAGGGAGGATGCAAAGCTATCACTCAAACTTCTCCTCTACCTTCCTTTGAAGGGGAAAGGTAATGAGAGAGTGGAAAAACAACTAATTATAAAAATATTCAGACTCTAATCTACATATTCCTTTCCTACCCACTCTCTGGGCATGTAAAAATGACTTTCCTAAACACAAATTTTCCAAAGTCTCAGATCTGTGAATGGCACAGTCCTCTCTTTGCAACTTCGCAGGTATCTTCCTGCACTTCACATAATTTCAGGGAATATCAGTACCTCGATTATGTCAGTATCTCAGGGAAACAATTCATAGTGTTTCTGTGTCCTTGCAGTTTCATCCTGTCACTTTTAAAAAGTATTGCGTTGCACCTGAAATGTTCTGTTCCTGTTCAATAGCTGCATGATACTTCCTGTTTAACAATTGGCAGTAATGGAATACATAATTAAAATAACATTGCTTGGTCACTAAACTCTCTGGCCATCTTTAGAACATTGCTTTAATTGCACGAGCACAATGCATGTCTATTATTTGGGAATATTACAGGTGTTAAACCACTGTGATGAGGATGAATGAGTGAATGCCTTGTCTTTGCTAAACTGAAGTGAGCATTCTCCTTAACTCCTTTCATGAGAATTGTTTCCAAGCTTATGGAGGTGTCTCACGTTTCATTACAGGCAACTTTCAATGGGGCTTACAGCAGAACAAAGCAGAATGGAATTGAGTAAAAAACTGGATTTTACTGTGCCCTTCTGTTGCTGGTGTTTTAGATGTTGCTCATGCAACTGCTCCAGGCATGCTGGGCTTGATCCATTTATAGAAAATAGCACTTACCAGAGTATTTTGCTCCGAACCTGCATGACTGTTGTTTAATGTTTTGTGATACAGGAGGACTATTTCAACCCACATCACCCTACAAAGTACTGAGCTATTCAGTTTGCTTCAGTATATTCCTTTGTTATCTTTTTCCCTCCTCATTCCCAGTTTTTAAGGAGATGCTCATAAACCTGGAAGAGTTCCTAATTTTTATCATTGCGTAGTATCCTTATTATGCCTTTTCTCTATGTTACTTTGTTAGTACTGTGACTTTAATTCACCAGATACACTGGGTCATGCATGGTATAATGCAATAAGGGCAGCTTTGTATTGTGAATCCTACTGCAGGCAAGGAGCCCAGGGTAAGACTCTAAGCTGATACTCCTTCCTCAAAGAAAATGAAGAGAATCCAACAGCAGTAACTAATGTTGCAGACTATAAAAGAGTTAAGAGAAAATTTTGTAAGGATTTTCAGCAAGATTTTTCTGTTTGTAAAAATCAAGGATGTGGAGAAACGCAAGATCCACATGTCTGAAAATGTCAGCTGTGCAACAGGGCAGTATTTCATTATGTTTTCACCAACAAGGCTCAAAAGAGGTTATAAACTTTTCAGTCACTGATAGCCAGGGCTTTAAAAGTGCTTAAGGCTTTTGTAATAATTTTTGTAGCCAAAGCAGAAGGTTTCTAAGTGTGTATATATGGAGATAAAGGCTTAATAACCTTTTTCAGAAGTAAATTGGTACTTTAAATGCCTCAAAATACTGTTGTCCATTTTCATGCACATCAAAAGACCTGAATTTTGAAAACCATTGAGAACCTATTCTCTGAAAGATAGACTTTCACAGTGGAAGCACTCAAGAATAAAGCACCCTAAGGTGTATTTTCAGTGCTGACAGCACCAAGAGTTGTGTAGCAGTTTCTCACTATTTCTGTGGCTCTCTATGCCCCTTCTTTCAAGTGTAACTCTGAATAACAGCCCCTTCTTGGCAGGCACTCCCACTGCCCTGAACCCTTCCTCCCCCCAGTGCTGGAAGCTCAGTGAAGAGGGAGGGAGGGATGCTAGCCAGCTCTGCCATCTCAGGGCTCTCCCGGCAGTGCAAGACAAAGAGAAAGGTCAGTAAATCCAAATCTTTCTGTGAGGCAAAGATGATGCATTCCTCTGCTTACTTCTCCAAATTCCTAGAGACTGCAACTGTGTGTTTTTCAGCTAGTACTGTAACCTGAGAGTTCCTACCTCCCAGCTGGGAGCGGATATGCACCCACATATCCATTTGTCAGACTCACTGCCTCATTTTATGCTGTTAATGTTCTTGTTCAAATGGAGTTATTTCCTGCTGCTGTATTACAGATGTTCCTTATGCCCATTTTTATAATATGAAGTGTTGAAGATTTCTTTTTATCTTTAAAACACTTATATCTACTTTCTTGTATCTTCTCAACATGGTCCATTTTATACCCATGGCAGATTCACGATGTAAAATCATTTCTTAGTACCCTTTTAAATTTTAGTGGTTGCAAATGCTACCAAAGGTACCAGCACAACAAGAAGAATCCTCCCACCACCTTTCCAGAGGTATAAAATCCCATGACCATAATCTCACACTATTTTTTATAATTTAGAAAGGCGTTTCATATAACAAAATCTAATACAATAGTACCCACTTTTTACTTATTTTAAGAGAGACTGTTCAGTGAAGCTTCACAGAATTATTTTTTTTGTGTTCAAACAGACATCTCAGAAGTCCCTACTTCTGATTCTTCTGATCATTCACTTGACTTTTTTTATGACAGCAGTTCATTGTGTCACTAAATATACTTCTGAACACCAGTTCTCCTGCTGTCTTTCACCCCCGAATTGTTGCTGTGGTGATGCTCACCAAAGCTTATGTTAGGGGAGTGTTAGGAAATACTAGAGCTCTCAAGGATGAGGGTCATAAGCTAACATGGTGTAGAGTGTCATCTGTTGTTTTCCTACAGTATTTAAGATTGTTTTAAAAGATTTGTGTAATTATCAGTAATCAGTTCCTTCTGTATTCAAGGTCTGTTTGCAGTGAAGTTGGCCTCTTAGAATCATGGAATAGTTTGGGTTGGAAGAGATCTTAAAGATCACCCAGTTCTAACCTGCCTGTCACAGGCAGGGATGCCTTCCATTAGACCAGGTCGCTCAGATTTTGTCTCTCACTGCTCCGTGCAGAGTGGAGCAGGTTAGAAAGCCTCCTCTTGATTATTCATTTTCTTTATGTCTGAAATACCGAGGGCATTTACGTGAAAGAGTTCAGGCCAACAAAGTCTGAAGACAGGACTTATTACAGCAAACCTTCCAGTCCTCTTAAGAACAGCAACAAATTTCAGATGTCAGGAAGCACGGAAGAAATAGTAAAAATAGGAACCATTGTACCTACCTGTGATGGAAAGCAAATATGAAGCATCATGAATTGGAAGTAGAGGAGTAGCTGGAAGTTAGACTTTCCCTCAAATAAATCAGGAGCAACTATCAAAAGATCAGTAGTTTTTTTCCCTCATGGATAAAATAAGCTCAGGCCATTATTAGGATTCATGGGAGAAACTACTGTGCAGAACTGGAAAGAGGGAAGCAGAAAGAAGTCACTGGCCATAAATATTCTGACTTCTCTTTCTTATCTATTTAATTATGTTGTGGTTTTGTACCTGTATTCTTGATTTAGATTTGATAAAAGATGATAAATTTGTGACAGCAAACTTTTTTTAAACATAAAGCCTCTTAAAAATGCAAGCTTAGAAATGTATGTTCTCTCCCAGTTTCAGATGCAATGAAATACATCTCCCATCATTTCTGCTGGGATGTGAAGATTTTAAATGAGAATTCTGAGAATGGAAAGAATAACTGCGTAGTTAAGAATGGCTACTTTTCCTCATACAACAGCAAAACTTAGTGCTTATCTCCTCAAAGAGCAGTGCAGTGTCAGCAAAAAGACTGGTATCCCTTTAAATATACTGTTTTCAAACTAATTCACAGATGATGCATCCTTGGACCTTAAGAGTCAGAAAAACTGAGGCTTAACTTCTTCTGAATCATTCAGGTATTGTGGACTTTCCTTGAAATTTGAAGAGGCTTATGCATATTTTCTGTGGCATCATTTTTATATAGACTCTTGATAGCCAATATTTTTGTAATTCAGGCATGCTAGTTTAAAACTACAGACCTGTAGCAGACCTTATTTTTAGAGGAATCTTGCATTCCTACATTTTGTAGCATTCAGCCTAGCTCATAATCTGTATGATTCATGCAGGAAATTATTCATCTATGGAGGAAAAAAAAAAAAATAGTTGAGAGCAAATTTCAGACTGTAAAACAAAGCAAAGAGAAACCAAACTGCAGGGATGAAAAGAAGGATGTACTTGAGTTTTCTCTAAAAATGGGAATGGATTCAAAAACATTAAGAGAAGAAACTTGCCTGAAGAGGACTGTGGGACTTAAAAGAGAGACAAAAATAAGTTACCTACCAAGATAACATAATAATTATATAATTATTTGCTTTAGAACTTCCAAACAGGGAAAATGAGCAGATGCCGAAAACCATTATCAACTACCAGATAAAGAAGTTGCAAGGAAAATAAATATTTTGCCATGACTTGTGGAGACATACAGAAATATCCAACAATGAATGAAACTCTTCTGAAAAACCACCTGAATAATCAAGAAATAGAACACACTTCAGAATAGTTCTGAAAAGTTTTTGATCATATATCCCTGTTCTCTTGCCTTGAGAAGAGGCATGGAAGGGGAAGCCCATCTGTCCCCTTACCCCAGGAGAAGGAGACACTGCTATTTGCTATAGCCTCCTTGCCCCAGCTAAAAAGGAGCAACTACCCAGGGTGTCACTGAGACCCTCCTGCAGTGCTGCTGGTGTGGCAGGCTGAAGGCAACAGCCACCCTGTACTTTGTGGAGGCAGCAAGGCAGAGACCACGCCTGGGAGCTGATGTCTCCTGTGAGGGGCTGGGCTGAAGTAATGGGAAGAAGCTCTGGAAGGGAAAATGTGGTGGCCGCTTCCAGTCAGAAGGTTGCTCCCAGTCACGTCTCACTGGAGACTCTTGGGCTACATCTGTACAAACTTTGGTAAGCCGGGCCTGCTTAAGATGGGGCCCAAGTCCCTGGATCACAGAGGTGCCATTCTGCACATCCCCTTCATTGTGACATTGTGTTTCTCATCCCAGAAAAGCAGCAGGCTTATACCAGATTTGAGCCAGGTGGACGTAGCCAGGTGGATGATGAGGGGTTTAAAACCTGTGTATGAAGACAGTACAAATACACTAATTGTCCCACAGTCCTGTGCCCAGTGTGTTTATAGCAGAGAAGCACAGTCAATTCTCTCACTAGTGCAAACAGAAAGTTTTGATCCTCTTCAACAGAAACCATCTATTATATTTCATTGCCTCAGCCTTTGTTTTCATCACTATTTTGTTGAAAAAGGAACAGAAAAAAGCTAGAAAAATAATTGGAAAATAATACACCAAACCAGGATTTAGAAAAAATATTATGATAAACATACTGCGCTTGATGCTTTCACCTGATCACTTTGGTGTAGCTATTTGTTTTCCTTTATCAGCTTCTCTAACTACCTCTGTTTCTAAGACCTCCTGCTCATCTGCCCAGCATTTGCAGTCTCCAGAAATTTGTGGGTACCAGGAGACTGTTAGCTTTATGTTTGATGTGAAAAGCTAAATAAGGAGTTGTTTAATGTTTTCTCCTGCCTCTTGTTAACCTTTTCTCAGGAACTGAAACCTGAAAGGGGCACAGCTACTTCTGAACACTGATGAAGGCAGCTGTGGACCTGGGGGGAAGACAAAGACCTAGACTGTAGAGTTAAAAGTAAAAAAAGAAAATCCTGATGTGTTATGCTTTGCTGCTGAAGCCCTTGTATTTCAACTTTAATTGCATGCAGCAGCATAAAGCACCTTTTCATCTCCTCTTCCTATTTACTTTTCCTAGTTCTCTTTATTTACCTACGACTGTTGTTGTGCTTTGTCAGGCCCAAGTGCCTTGAAAGGCAATCACCATAAAAGAAGACGAGTTTTGTTAAGCTCTCTAATGAGTTCAGAACTGAGCTCTGGATAGGAAGACCAAATCTCCCATGTGTAACAAGCAGCGACATTTGGTTTGAAGAACACTAAAATCTTCACCAGTCGATGAGCTGTTCTTCCTAAATTATTTCTGCTGCCAAGTTTTTCTCTTCAGCCTGTATTTGTCGATGTAGTAGCAGGATGAAATTACTATTCTATAGGGTGTTTATAAAGCATCTTGCCTTATTTTCTTTTCCAGAGGGCAAGAAGTGTTAGTATAATCATCATCTTTGCATGGTTCTGGTAGATATCTGCAGCAATCAAAGTAAGTATTTAGTGAGACTTAAGTAAATGTTCTGCCACAGGAACATGGCAAATTCTTAAAAGAACAGGAAATGTATTCTTCAAATAAAAAGCATATTTATTATTTGCATTGGTCCAAGTTATAGAGTTGTGGAACAATTATTTGATCTCTCTGCTTTTTTCTCTGAGAGTTCCAGCCAAAATCTGCCATCCCCCTAAAAAGCAATCATGCTCTTAGAGTCCAGAGGTCAGACAATTGTCATCTACCTATATATTCACTAGTTCCTTGTGTCATTTCTAGGCTGCAGGTTGTTTCACACTGGGCACTGGAATTGAGTCCCTTATTGTGGGAAAAGGGAGTTAATTCAAAAGGGATTTAATTAAATCAGGATCTACCATTGCTCTATATAAAAATATCAGCAATTTGACCTTTTAAACATCACGGTTCTGTAAACAAAAAATAGTGAGAAAGCCAAGTGTGTTGAAGGACAGTCTGGAGTTTAATTTTATTGCTCCAGGGTTCTACAGGAAATTTTGATGTGATCAAAAAGAAGGCATCCCAGTGTCCACCTCATCTGCAGACTTCAGAGCAGTTTCTTTACTGTCTTTCAGCTTTGAGGATGTCTCACACTTTTCTAGGGTGTTGCAATACTAGCAGGAATTCTTCAAATCATAGAGCAACGGAGTGCATTATAATTTTAATGGCCATTGTGGATCCACTGCTGTCAGCAAGGTACTGTATGTCTGACTTGTGTTTAGAAACTTGAAATATAAAGATTTTTTTAAAAATAGTAATAGATTTTAGGTCAAAGGAGCTGCTAAAATTTTCCTGTCTGAATCTTACACTGATCTTTATCTTTTCCCCCCATTTTTAGCTTGTATTTTTCATTAGTTTTACTGGGAAAATCTGGTGACAGACAGACAACAACTTTGTTCGTTTTAATTTATATTTTTACAAAAGGAAATAAATTGCTTCATTAATCAATTTTAATTGTTCATTACACCCTCAAGGAAAATGAAAGATTCAGCTGGTTAATCACTCAGTGAATTCTTTAGTGGCCTTGTAATAGTGCATGACTACATAACATTATTAATTGCTATTTTTTTTCTTGTTCTTTATTACTGATATGCAAAAAGACCTCAGTATATTTAGAAATTTCTTCATGTGTACACAGAGGAGTTGAGAAAATGGAGCCAACACTATCCTTGCTCCAGAGCTGCTAGAGGTGCTCTTCTGGCCAGATTTTGGCAGATGTTATAAATAATGCCTGGTCCACTTTCCATTTCTGTAATATGAATTCTCTTTTCTTTTTACAAAAGTGAAAAATGGACAAGGTATTATTTCTTAGCAAAGTGCTTGGCCACAAAGAGTGTAGTTTTATATCAGAAATAAAAGCACTTTGACTCTGCCTTAACATGTGTTTGGCAAGTAAATACAGGGTCATAGAGAAGTCAGAAACTTGCAAAAAATTTGATTTGCTTTTCATTTAGGGAAAAAAAAAGTGGAAGGGGAATGAGAGAAGTGTTCTTTTAGACAAATAAACTGTCACTTATATGCTATCTTCACTTTAATAGATGTTGACAGAAAAATAAAACGGGAATTTTTTTTTAATGAGAAATAAATAACCTCATTGTTGCATATGTCATATTTAAGCTGCACTGTCCAGTCATTTTTAAATTTTCAACCCTTAGCTAACCCTGTGTCTGTTCATAGATTTAAATATGTCACTACTGAAACATAACGAAGGTACCCCAAATGAGACTGGGGCATACTATACCTCCTGTTATCTCAGCTTTTCAAGAGCAGCAGAGGCACAAGTCAGACATGTGCCTTTGGGGTGACCAAGGCTCGTTGTCTGCTGGGCTGCCTCAGCAGAAGTGCAGCCAGCGGTTTAAGGGAGGTCACTGCTTACATGGACACAGGATAACTCAGGATGGAAGGTCAGCTGTGAGGTCAGGCCAGGGTGCTCAGGACCTTACCCAGTCTAGATGTGCAGACCTCCTAGGATGGAGACTGTGCAAGATCCCTCTGCTCGTCCCTTGTGAGGACTGCAATACAGCCCAGTATCCAGGACATAGTTCCCAGTATTACTCACTATCTACCACAAAAGTGACATCACCAAATTGGAGAGAGGCCAGGGGATGGTCACTTAGGTGGTGAAGGGCCTTAAGCATGGGTCTTGTGGGGCAGCTGGGCTGGACTAGCCAGGAGAAGAGAGGGCTTGGAGGATGCTGAATTGCAACTGACCACTGCTTAGAGAAGTTCCAGGCAAGCTGCACCCAGCTGCCTCTCTGAGGTGCACAGTGAAACGTCAAGAGGCAGACGACACAGGTTGCCACAAGTGAAACTCCATTTAGATGCACGCTAAAAAAAACCAAACCCAAATATAAAGCATAAGATGGTGAAATTTTAATCCTAGAGACTTTCAAACCTCAACTGGTTGTGGCTCTGAGCAATCTCCTTTAACTGAAGTTAACCGTAATTGAGAGCTGGATTATGGACTTGCAGAGGTCCCTCCCTACCTAAATTATATAACAATTTTATAATTTAGAGTTTTGAATTAATAAATAGGAAATTCAAGGTAAACTTGGTTGTTGATTCCAAATTATTTCATCCCACAAACGTTAGTTTCTTGTGAAATATATGCTTGGAAGGCAATTTCCACCATATTTCACAGACAGGAAAAAATCCTGTTCTCTTTTCTGGATTTACTGCAAAGATTATTTTTTCTGGTTTTAGAAAATTAAATGGTAGAGAAAATAACTGGGATGTTTATGTTGATTTTTTTTGTTTTTTGTTTTTTTTAAATTGAGATAATATTTCAATTTCTAGGAGTCCCGAATCTGGTACTTAAACAGGAACAAAGCTCATCATTACCTCCTTTGAATATTGTGACTTAAGAAGACAGAATTCAAAAGCTCCTAATTCCTGAATGACACTTTAGTGAATGACTGGAATTAAAAAAAAAAAAAAAATTACTCATTGTTTGATTTTTAGATAGTTTATAACTAAACTATTCCTTTGAGCAGCTCATCACACAAGTCACTCACATGAATAATAAACTACTGTATATAAAACAGTTACCCCAAACCTCAAGATGACTCATCTTAAACAGCATTTCAATAGGTAAGCTATTTATTTGAAGAAAATAAGATAACAGATAACAGATATCTGTAGAAAACAGATTATTGGGACAGATAAAAAGAAGAAACATGCCTTCTCATAGAACTCTTCACCCAAGGCCCACATTCTTTTTCTCTTTCCTGACTTGTTCAAAATGTAATGAAATAAATTATTCATGTATTTGTGACAATTACCACACAGAAGACTTCCATGAAGCCTGTCAAACTACACAAGACTACAGAAATTGCTCTTATGGTATGTTCTTTCCCAGAAAAAGAAGGACATGCCCAAAGGTTTGCTCTGCTGAATGTTTTGAGGCAAATTTTGAGGGTAAGGCTGATCAAATACTTTAAATAAATTAAATGCAGGTGTCCAAAAAATGACAATTCTCATCAGTTACTACTGATAAACTCAGTACTGATGTGGCTGAACAGTGGGGTTTCGGTTGTGCTCTGCTTTGACATTGGCATTGTATCTTTATCTTTTCATGAGCTCCCCTTCCATGTTGCAGCCTCTCCTTGCATGAATTTGGGGCAGCTGAGTGCTTGTGACCAGCCTACAGTCTGAAGCTTGTCCTCTGCTCACCATACAGGAACCAACAGGGGCAACGAGGGCCAACCAGACCAGGGCAAGAACCAAAGACAACCACAATTCTCATACCACATGCAGTCTCTTACCTGCCCTACATGCTTTTTTCTATCACTTGCCAGACTGTTTCTCATAGAAAAAGGAACTTGGGGTATATTTAACAGCGATTCTACATTTTCTTACTGACAAAGAAAAAGTGAGCTTGAGCATTGTTATGCTACCACCATAACATTATTCAAGAGGACAATGGCAAGGTAAAAATAACTTCTGTTAGAATACGTTTCTATTTATGTGATGCAACAGCTCCAGATGTTATAAATAAGGGGATTTTTAAAACCAAGTTATCTCTCACTATTAATAGTGACTTCTTTGTCGTGTCTTTCTCATCGAGGACAAATAAAACACGTGGGTCAGTGTCACTCCCGAATTATCTGCAGGAGGTTGGCACAAGTGTCTCCACCCATAGTGTCACAACACTGCAATAATTAGGCCTCAAACATGGCAGGAATATATTTAGATCCTAGACCAAAAGTGTTTTAATTGGAAATAAACATAAAAATTTTAGGAAGGCTTACTAGTGACCCCATCCCTGATAAGTGCATGAGTTCTTACGAAATTAAAACCACAGCTTGACAGCATTCCTCTGTATGTGGGGGTGAGGATTTACATAAAATTTGAACGAGACAGAGCTACAGGTGACAAAAGCTACAATACAGGATTCCATTAATCTAGATCTTAGCACAAGGATTAACACTGACAGATAATTTTGCTTGTTTAGATAAGACTGTTTTATTGGCTAAATTTTATTGTCCCAGCAGCCAGGTACACTGCAGCTCCTTTTGTCTCTCTGTTATTGTCATCATCTTTAACCCCTGATTCTCTGATATTTAGTGTTCAGCTGTACCCCAGCTGCTTTAATACTTCATGTTGCAAAGTAGATCAGAGAGTGTAGCTTCAGAGGTCCACTTTTTCCACTGTCAGGCAATGATGAGTGAGATTACTGATGACTCAGAAATGATAAAAACTAGCTTTATGAAATTACCTGTCACCCTTGTGTCTATTGTCTGAAGTTATGCAATTCACACTGATACAGGCTGGAACTGACCAACAATCCCAAGTCCTTTATAATGGAAAAGTACATTTCTCATTCTAAGCAATGTCACACACAACCTGTCAGTGCATTCCCAGAGAAACGTGCTTAGTCTTCCTTCTGTTTAAGTATGTGCTGTAGTATTTATAGAATATTTTCATATTTTTCTTATAAAATAAATATTACATACACAGAGTTCCTTCATACAAGGATCACACATATAAAGTGTTTATACATGTTCATGCTCATTCTCTTGTTTTGCATATTTGCTTTATACATAGGACGGATATTCCATCAATTTAATTCCTAATTTTGGTCACTATTTTCCACTCTGCCCATATACCATAACCATTTACCTTTACTTTTTGGACAAAAGCAGAAGCAGGCAGAAAAGATGTAGAACAAAATCTCTCCTCTCAAAGTAACATGGCTCTCTTTCTTTGTTCATTGTATTCAGACTACTCATTTTCACAGGTCAACTGTTTTTCTGAGGCTAGAAGTAAATAGGAGTGTCAGCCATTTCCAGACCTTTCAGCTCAAAAAGTTACTGACACAGGCATTTCTTTCCAGACACCAGATACAACTGCATGAGAACACCAAAGTGTTCTTGACTGAGCAGAGAAAAAAGAGAGTTCTTCAGACACACTTTAAAGCTTCAGCAGAAATCGTAAAAGCCCTAAGTACTTGTAGGAGTAAACAAATACATCAGTAATAGTGCCTTGGGAGAAATGGAGCACAGTGGAGCAAGAATCTCAGTTATTCTAAAGTATTTAATTACAAATCCAGACCCAGCAACTAGAATAAGAGTTTCATGACACTTTGGGTAGGTGTCTATAACCTAAACATGGGCATCTACCACAAATTTAGATTCCTTAAGGCATCCAAGGCATTACATCCAGTTGGTTGATATAACAAAAAATGTGCACTGTCCAGTGATGGCAGAGAGAGACCTACCTTAAGGTAATTCTCTTCTGTGCATTTTGTACGTGGTTCCTTACATGCCTTACTTCTGTAATTGTTCCTCCAAATGTTTGTATCAAGGTTTAACTCTTCCTGTTTTAATAGAACATAGCTTGTATTTATTGCAGGCTCATTAAATGTTCAGTGACAGTCTGTGTGAATTCCCTTTGTTCTACTAAACTCAAGTACACACAGATTCCAAACCCAAGGTCTTCTCTAACCCAGTACAGTAGTAAAGATCTGAAAAGTGAAGTGGATTTTCAAAGGTTTCAAGACCCCTCATATCCTTGTGTGATGGGTAAACAAGGAGGCCTCTCCATCTGATGCCTTTCTGGTTGAGGCCAGATATCTGAGGCAGGATTAATTCCTGCAGTGCCTGAGGGGTATCTGGCAAGTTGGATCTCCAGATTAAGTGCTAAAGCTCCTCTCTTTGTGTGGTTTTGGAGACTCAGTGGGAGGAAGCCACAGAAAGATGGATAGTAAGAAGTCTGGTGAGGTCCCAGTCACCTTTCATGTAGCACTATTGCAGCTGCAGTGTCTAAGAACATATTCTAAGCAGTTTCAAAACAACTTTTTTACACCCATTTACCTTCTGACTGCCCACCTCTGCCCCTCACCAACTTATACCTTTCTATAGTGCTAGTTACAGCAGTTTACATTTAGGTACTACAAACCTAAAGTGAAAAGAACT
Organism: Cnemophilus loriae; assembly: GCA_013397755.1. NCBI lineage: Eukaryota > Metazoa > Chordata > Aves > Passeriformes > Corvidae > Cnemophilus > Cnemophilus loriae. The sequence continues at coordinate 885,599 of VZTF01006535.1, read as the reverse complement.
TTCAATGGAGAGCAGCATGGGGTACTTCTCCGTATTCAGTCCCGAGGCTTTTTTCTGTCTGACACCTCTGCTATTTAATTGCTCTTTGAAATAACAGAGAGTGAGATACTCCCCAAGGATGGGTGAAAAACCAACAGAGCCTCAGCGTTTTCAGACTAGTCCTTCAGCTTAGAAGGGCAAGAAATGAGACTTAGTTCTTGTACAGGGTGGTGGCCCTCAGTTTCATAAGGAATCTTAAGACCTCTCCAATGCCTCCCATAAGCTTTAAGTCAAAACTGAGGTTGTTGTTGGAGCTGACTAAAATTGTTCAAGCAGTTCTAAAACTCCTAGCCAGCAATTTCTAGCATTATATATTGTCCTCTAGACCTATGAAGAATAGTTTTCAATACACATATGGATATATACACAATATAATAATCTATATACTATAATAACACATATCACATAGAACATAACAGAGAATATAAATATAAATAGAAATATATTATACATGTTACATATTACATAGAATAAAATATAAAATGCATAATATATTATACATAATAATATATAATTTTATAGAAAAACATTTTATTTATGTTCCCCAGACTTTATTACAAAAGCTTAATATGCTTTTTTCTATTATAGTGCATTCCAAGTAGTACCGTACTTTCTCACATGAAAATGAAAATTAGACAGGATTTAGTTTGGGAACTGTTGAACTGAGAACTGGTAAATATTAAGAGCTTCCTTCTGCCAACTGTTACTAAAAGGAGTCAGTTACTTGTCAGAAAAGGCTCAGAATGAGCTCTCATTGTAGTATGAACTCGGAAATTTAGAATTTCTGCGGGGAATGCATATCTTCTTAATGGTCTTGGACTAAATCTCTACCAATGAATTGTATCTCTGCCTTTTTTTCTGGGAAGTAAAAAGATACATGGCTTGAAGGGTGATTGTAGCTTATACTTTTTCTTCTTTTTTCTGTAGCATGGCAGCAAAGACAGGTAAGGTTTATTCCAGACCCTGAGATCTGTACTTGCTACTACGTTTACAACTATTTAGACTCATGGATTGCAATGGGAAAGTACTCATAAATTTTCCTCTGATTTTTAAAAATTTAATCTAGAATAAACATTTAAGTAAAACTGTTTCGTTTTGATTTTTTTTTTATCCTGAAGCAATATCCATTCCACTGTTAAACAATGCTTCTTTAATTTTATTTTCTTAATAGTCAATATTTTAAATGTGGAGATTTAGAGGAATATTTTGAGGTTTATTTGATTAGAACGATTTTAAACAGAATTAAAAGCACTCTTTGTTTTTTCTAGTATTGACTACATCCCGAACACAATTGTATCTTTGTTATTTTACAAGGTATACAGGAAAATACAAATTATAAAGTATATTTTTTAATTTCGTATTATATGCAATGGTTTTGACACTAACAGAGTCACTGGCTGAGATAGGCTGCTAAATAATGTTAGTAGAGAAAGATAGAAAGCTTATTCAATAAAAAGCTAAACCCAAGAAAAACAGACTGTAAAAATCAGCAGGTCAGTCACATAAGCAACTCTAATGGTGATTGTTCTCAGGGAAGGAAATGATCACCTTTACAGCTAAGACATATGATATCAGGCAAGATTCATGTCATTACGCAGGAATAAGTGAGAAATAGCCTCAGGTAGGAAGGAAAAAACAATTGTGAAATGATTTATGTAAAACTGGACTCGAGGGTTTTCGGGAGGTCATTGAATTGTCTGCTGCATACAACTTGCAAAAATAAGGTAAACAAAATGCTGTAAACTTGTTAATTCGGCAATGATAGGCAGTTTCTCTCATCTTGAACTGGGGGGACTTTACCTGGAAAATGGAAGATACGTTAAGTGTGATTGGGAACTTTCTGTGCACTCACAGTTGCATTGATAAATGAAAGTCATTGCTAATTTTTCAAAGTATGCACAGAAATCATTTGTAGGAAGATGATCCTGTTACGGCAGGCAGATAGAAAACACTTAGAAACAGCATCACCAGTACCCAGTTGGCAGCACAGCACAAGGTGCAACCACCAATTCTGGGGGCAGCAGAATAAAACAGCAAGGTGACAGTAACTGATTATGTTCTGGTGCTTTATTTTGACTGCACAGCACTGGTCTGAATGATTCCGCACGTATTTAGAGGGATGAATCCATGATACATTCCACAAGTGCAATTGCTCTGTTCAGACTCATTTAGACCATAAGATAGTTTGATTAAGATATACCAAACCTCATAACGGACAAATGTAAAACTCCATTGTGGTCATGTACAATAAGCAAGTTTAAACTTCAGATCCTCAGGCACATTCACACATTGTACATAAGCAATCCTTTGAATTCAATTGCACCTCCTAATTGAGCCTTACAATAATATAATGTACTCACTTAAATATTATTTTAGAGACTCCAGGAATGATCAGTAGCATTTGGTCAAATTGTTCAGTACTGTGGCATTATATTTTTGAAAGTTTTGTCACTTTCCATAATCAGTGGTGGGAATATACAAAGAAGGATTTTCTATTTGCATCAGTTTAGATCACCACTGCTGCACTAGATTTTGTGCATATGAATTTAATATTTAACAAGTTTTCACTAGAGTCAAATTTTTTAGAAGTTGAAATAAGTTGGTTTTGTTTTGTTTTGTTTTTTATTTAATGAAGAGTAGTACTTTCTCATCCTGTCTATAAAGGCAAATTAAGGATAGAAAAGGTGGAATAGTATGTTTGTGAAATAAAACCATTTCTTTACCTACATTCTAAATGAAGCTGACCTCTGCTAGAAAACAGACCTCTGAGAAAAAAAGCATGAAGCAGAAGAGCTGACTATACTGACTTCCTTTGGAAGTTAAGGCCTGAAATGTTAGCTGCTCTGCAATTAGAAGGTATGATGTGCAACAGACCTTGAAGCCCGTTGTTTTCAAAGCTTGGTGGTTGTCAGAGGGACTATCACAGTGATATATGTTTTGAAGTAAGAACTCCCAAGTCTCTTTGTACAAAAAAGAATTTCCATGTTTACTGAAAATTATATTTAAGGGTCAGAGGAAAGGTTATTATTGAATTATTTAACATGTATTTTCACAAAATTGGTAGCTTTTTGGTAACCCAGTGACAGAATAATATTAGTATCTATGACTAAGAGAAAAATATTTTAAACAAGGTGGAGGTTATCGTGTTGGTTGTAGAGGTCAGTGGCCTTTTTCTCTGGTAATCTTTCTGCAGAACATAGGTAATCTAATACAGTTAAGGTCCTTCTGCTTTTTTTGGTGTGATCTATCTGATACACATCATACTCCTTCAAAAGTAATTTCTTTAAGGAAAAAACAGGGCAATGGGCATAAACTGAAACATAGCAGGTTCCCTTTGAACATAAGAAAACACTTTTTCACTGTGAGGAAGATCACACAATGGCACAGGTTGCCCAGAACAAGTTACATAGTCTCTATCCTTGGAAAAATTTAAAAGCCATTTGAATACGGTCCTGGACAACCAGCTGTGTGGCCCTGCTTGACCAAGGAGTTTGGACCAGACAACCTTCGGTAGTCTCTTCCAATCTCAGACATCCTGTGATTTTATGAATATATTTGTGCTTGTAAATTTGTGTGCAAATCTATTGTTCATCTCTCTCATCTTTTGCAAATCAACAGTGACTGTGAATCTGTCATATGACTAGATATAAAGAATCTAAGATGAATCTTAGACTTCATAATATAATTTGACACAATTTCATTTTTAATTTAGAGAACTGCAACCTTACACTAGCTTCTAGAATTTACTAGCTCCATTCTCTAAAATCCTGAAGTAAAAGATAAAATTGCATTAGATGAAAATGATTACAATTTAGATAATATCTGCTGAACTAACAGATTAGTTAGTTAGCTGATTGTCATGGGGTTTTTGCGTATAAGATAAAGAACCCAGTATTGCTGCTGTCACACTTTCCAGCCACTCCATCCCCAAAATATATCCCAATCATGGTATTTTTTTAAATCAATATGTTTTGGAAATTGTAATCAAAGTGAATTCTGTTGTTTGCTCAAGTTGAAAGTTACACACTTTTAACATGTTTATGATTGAGCTTTGTTTTAAAGACTAGCAGACCTATTCTCTTTCAAGCTCTCTCCTCATTTTTTTTGAGAGAGTGAAAATTATATGGTAACTGCAGTTTTACTGCAGCATTATTGGCATCTGATGTGAAAATCACTGATTTTTTTCACATAAGATGAAGAAGTTCTAGATAAATCACCATGTCAGAAAATGTTTACTGCTATTCTGGAGTCCCTTTCAATGAGGAAAAATTTTCTCCACTAATCTGGTAACAGATGTATACTGGTGAGAACCATGTCTGAATTTGAAGCATATGGTATAACACAGATTTTCTAAATACTTAATGATCCGGAATCTTCTGCTTAGGCAACTATTTTGACAAATGTCTTCACTGAAAAGATATAGCTGACTAACTAAAAAATGTGTTAATAAAAGTTTCCCTTCCTTCCTCCAAAAAGGGAAAGCCATGAAAAACAAGGCAAAGAATCAGGTCAGTCCTGCATGCCTTATTTCTTTGGAACAAACCACACTGGAGATTTCAGCTTAAGTTTGATCTACCTGTTGTGATTCCATTTTTATTTCTAGATTTCATGGGGCTAATCATACCTCATATCTGATACTCAAATACTAAATAATTTATGTTTTTTTTATTATTTGAACACTCTTGAGTGCTGCAAAGGGAGGACATTTCATATACATGGTGTGTTAATTATAATGAAACTGTCTTTCTTCCAGTGTTAGAAACAATGGCAAGAGTGGTGAAGGATTGGTAACTCAGTTATGATTTAGGGTCACAAATATGGCATGAACACACTGGACCACTGAAATGGGTTCTTGATCTATATGTTAGTTAGATTCAATAACAGAGCTGTTAAGGAAATGGAAGGAAGGCAACCCAGTGGTGCCTGTAAGTAAAAAGATCAGTGTTCATTAAGAGATAGTGGCCTGACCTTCCTACTTGGAGAATACCTTTTTCCAGTATTGACTAAATTACAGGACTGATTTAGCGAAGGATGGGAATCAGAGGATCACTCCTGAACATACTAAACAAAGAAGAGAAACGTATCTTTTTAGCAGGGTCTTTTTGCAAAAAAACAGCTGGCAAAGAGGCTGAAGCTATACTATTTAAAAGAGCAGGTTGGGATCACAGCTCATGAGCTGCTAAACTGGTATCACGCTCCAGTCTCCACTAGTGCCAGCCAGTGCCAGACCAGAAGAAGGCACAACTCAAGGAGAGCACGTCACAGGTGTAACTCACCACTAGACAGTCTGGATGCAATCACACAGTTTGGGGGGAAAATATAATTCAGTCTTATTTACAACTACTATGACACTTGGAATGAGGATCGGGGAGATCTACCTGGCTGGCACAGGAACAGGAACAGAAATCCTTCTGAACTGTTTGAAGAAACTTCCATTAAAGGTAAGAGAACTTTTGACCAGCTGCCTCTGCATGTAGGTTGCCTGCATATGGAAATTGTTTTAAGAAGGCCTCTAATAGAGTCATTCTTCAGCAGGACCTAAATTAGAGTCCTCGTGTGAACCACTTCAATCCCATCCCTGCTACAGTTTGTCCTCACACTCTTGGTGTATTTTTTCCAATGTTAATATACTCAGTTTGTTTCAGATAACACATAACTTTGACTTATGTGTGAAAATATGATGAACAATCTAAAGAAAGGTGGAAAGAAGGTCTATCAGTAGTGTGGGCAGAGTGTTGGGAACACACTCAGGAGGTTCATCAGGCAGCCTCCCAGCTCTCGGTGCTCATACACAAAACTGTAACAGGTATTAGTCTGAAAACTTGTTTCTCTTCTCTACCATTTCCCAAGGGTCACTTGTCCTGAAGAAACCGTTCAACTTATGCTCATTGCTTTTGATATTTTTCTGTGTCTTTTATACTGTGTTTTCACAGGAGTTGTTATGACATAGGTAATGAAAGAACAATATAATAAAAATTCCCACACTTTTTATCAAAATCTGTAAGCTATGACAGACTGTATTTTACTCTTCTGAAATACCTGCCCTTGTTAGAAGTCAAAGTACATTGTTAGTCTAGAGCACCTGCACGTGAATTAAAAGTTTTTCAAGCATTCAGTACCTTGTATGTTAGTTGTCTTGTATTCCAGAAATAAAATGTTTTCGAGCTGGAAAAGATTCACAGGAGTCTGTTCAGCAAACTCAAATTAAGCTCAAGAAACATACACATAAACACACAACATTTGGTGGGATCTTAATGAAAAATGAAAGGATCTGAAAATAAAAATATGTTGAAACAAAAAGTGTCCTTTGGCATTACCCAATTTTCTTCCTTTACCTTCCTTTATATGATTTATGTGATACTCAAGATTTCGGATGATGATCAATGTCAGATGGTATTTCAAATCTAAAACATGACAGACAGTGAAGCAAAACTATCTTGGGAAAAGATATGCCAGCATTTTAAATTACAGGGTGCATCAGGATTATACGCTTAAATGCAATTCCTATCTACTTCTGCATTTTCTTTGTGAGGAGGAACTTTCTTCAACGAATTTTGATGGAGTGAGAAATCAAATTTTTCATTGCAGTAATTTCTGGGTATTGGGATAAATATTTTTTCTGAGAAAACTAAAGAGAAGAGCTTGAGGAAAGAAGCCAACTTGGCAATCTGAAAGAAAAGCATAAAAATTTTGTTCAAAAGCAATCAAACTTATATTAGTTATTTCTTTAAGTTGGTGAAATTTTTACATATGAATAATTTACTTACTACATTATTATGTACTTACTACATACTTATGCAGCGCAAATAGAAGTGCCTATCACAGAGAATTTACTTGCTAATTTTGATGAACTCTGCATTTCATCTCATGTTTTGCTTTTTTTTTTTTACTTGGATAGCCATTATGATCCTTTTTGTGGAAATTTAATTCATTGTGGTCACTGAGGTCAAGGTTACACAACCAACAAAAGATATAAATACCATAAAACATTGCTGTGTGGTACTCGAGTTTCCCTATCTTTGCACTCAGAAACTGTGTTTTAAAGTGTCCAGAGTGCCCCAATAATTTCCGACTCAGAAAAAGAATTCTGTCATTTAAATGTCTCATGACTTATGTTTTCAGGGAAGTTACTCTCTTTGAAGTAAGTCAGCATGCAGAGTAACTTCCCAGTTAAATATTCAGTCTGCTATAATACCTAGATGAGATTAATGTGCTGTAACCATCACACAGTATACTTGTAATCTGTAAATTTCTAATGTACTGCGTGCTGTGGATGGATCTAGAATGCCATCTATTTGAAGGTTTCAAATTAGAAATAACAAAATGAAGATCACTGAAGAACAAGCTTAATAGAGTGCATACTGAAAGTGATATGGGTCATGAGGATGTTAGATGCCATATCATGTTTGAAATTGCAATGGAAATACATATTGTAATGGCATCAATATCAGTAAGTTCCTGGGGAACTTGCTCAGTGCTCACAAGCAACAAATACCCAGGTGAAACAGTTCACTTCGACTTAGAAGAGTAGAAAATAATGTCAATAAAAGAAAAGATAATTTTCTTACCACATGTTAAAACCACAGGGCTAATTCACGATAGAGAAATATTATTCTGAAGACTGGGAATTTCTTTAACCTGTTTCTTTGAGTGGTTTTTGGTTTGCTTTTTGTTAACATATACCCACAGACAAATAAGTGACAAATAAACCGGTAAAAAACAGTACAGATAAACATACTTAGGAAGACTGATCGTTCTTAGCATATCGATGACCTGATTGTTAGGAAACTAATAGGTTGTTGTAAACTCAAGTTCATGCCCATAAACCCACAGAAATGTGGTACAAAATTGCTCATAATTGTTATCTTAAATAATGTTGACATGAATGACATAATATGACAGGAATGGGGGTCTTATACATTCAATATAAATGCCCAGAATTGTGAAACTACTAGCTAAGATGTTTTCTAGAGCAGAAAAATCTCTGCTGGACTTTCTGATGGATTCTTTAAAATTCTGGTTTTCTTTAATTAGTGTTGTCACATAGGAGCCAGTTTCCAGTAGCACTTAGAAATATACCTAGTGGTTGTCATATTGATTTTTATTATAGCTGTACTGGGACATAATTGGGTGGGGTGGGTAGCAACTTGTTTACATTTATTGTTGGCTTTTTTACTCTAGAACTTGTGTAAATCTTAGGGACAACTTAGAAAATATATGCACCAGTACAGCTGATAAAATATAGCTATAAACACATAAGATTTCTGGCACACTTCCTACAGATAATTCTTTCTTCTTTGTCTTCCAATCCCAGCAGTTTAGTATATTTTTTATTAAAAGAAAAAAAGTCAGTGAACTGAAGTCCTTTGTCTTTCTGGCATTATATCTGTTTTTATTAAGTATTAGTCAGATACTAACATACTGTTTAAGAGAATGACTTTCTGAAGGGTGGGAAGAGATGTCCATACATACATATTCTACAGGGAAGAAGAGGCCTATATTCTTTCAACATGTTCCATGAATCACAGCATGAAAAAGTGACTGGCCTTGATCTATTCATTTCCCCTGCTGAAATGGGTATTTCTTTCAATACATGGCTAGAAGTAATGGGACACTGATATTCCCTCATATCTATCATGGGTGGTCAAAAAGTACAATCTTACTTTCACCATGGGCTGAAGTAAAATCATATTAAGATAATTTGCTACCGATTTAAAAAGTGAGCCAGCAGACAAGTATCTAGATATTCCTCCTGTGTCATCTTTCTTTCCAGGCGATTATTTCCAGCTACATTGAACTTTACTGTGAACCCTGACTGTCACAAGCATAGTGTAAACATATACCAAATCCAGGTGCAGACAGTGTGAAGAAGACTTTAGGACACTTGGATCTCATCTCCCACAAGCTTTTGAAAACATTCAGAAATCTCTTGGTTCCATCACTAATGCCTCATCTATGTTCAGTTCATTCTTAAGCAAGTTGCCTTAGTTGCCAATAGCAGTAACAATAAAAATCAGAAAGCCAATTCATGTCTAACCTTGGTTTAAAGACTAGGAATCTGATACAGAAATTATTCTTTCAAATAACAGAAAATTATTTCTTTTACGCTTTTAATAATTTTCTCATAGAATTGTCCATAGATTTCATATTCTTGAAATACTGATAAAAAAAGATTTTGTAAGGAAAGATTCTATAAATAATTCTAAAGCTGTAGAGTGATCCTAAGGAATTGGCTATAAATCAGTATTTAAAAGTAAGCAGTCTTGAGTATGCTCAATGGTCGACATGGATCATTTGCTTCTCCTTTATGTCAGGCGATTGAATGGCCATAAAAATCTGCAAACTGAATGTTCAGACTTGCCAGATAAAGCTAGATTTCTGTGACTATTCCTCAAAATGTGTTTGAATTTAACATTTTGCTAATGGTTTTATAGAATACAGAAAGAAAATAAGAAATAATAGTAAAAAGAAACATGAATATGCCTAAAGCAGAAATCTTTTTTTGTAGGAGCAATTGATTTGTTCTGTTGTATTCAGCCACACGCATTGATTTGGGCAGTATATTTTTATTGTTTAGGTAATCTCAACATTCCTGGTTGAACTTCTCCCAAGTGATACACCTGAAAATGTTTGCTTTATGTACAATCTGAACTCTCCATTCTGAGTACTGTTTTCTAGGCAGAATGAAGAACTACAGCTTAATTCCTGGGATTCAGAATAGCTTCTGATATTTCCAGGAAAATTTATTGCTCATTTGATACTGTGCAAACATATCCTTGTTTGTACATAAAGCTGTCATGAATAAACATCTCCATTTATGCGCTGCAATTGCAAATACTTGTTTAACTACACAACTGATGGCCTTTAGCTTAAAAAAACTATCTTTTTGAGTGCTGTCAGGCCTCATTGCACTTTTGTACATCAAACCAGAGAATTGATGACCTAACCAGCTACAACCGGCCTAAGACTATGAAGGAATATGAGAAGTGGGCATGGACATACACATAAAGAGGCAAAGGAAATTAAATAAATGGCAAACAAAAAAGAAGCTAAAAGAAAACTCTTTCTGATTATAACTCAGAAGTTATATTTATTTTAAAAAACAGCATTTTGGCCTTAGAAGTAAGGCAGACTTTGGTGAAATTATTGAGCATTCTATATCTTGTCCTCATGACCCTTCTTTTGCAAGCAGAATATGAAGCTGTTAATTAAATAGCTAGGGACTGTACATCGTAAGTTGATTTACAACATTAGGAGGTACATGAATTCCTTACTTTGCTCAGCTCAGCCAATTTCCAAGTGGTTTCCTTTAATCTTCATTTACTGGAATTTCACTCTAGGTCTTGCTAATATTTATGGCAAGCTGCCTACTGCAGTGATGGGTTGCTGCACCTTTTGAAAGATTTAATATAGGCTTGGCATTCTTGATTTCTAGAGCACAGATGTCAGCTTAGGGAATTTAGATAATATATATGGCCATGAAATTAATAGCTGGCAGATATCAAAATACAGATGCAATATTAGTTAGAAATTAGCTAGGGTATTAGTATTTTATTCAACAATTCAATAATATTTGACATAAACTATTATTATTTTATCTAAAAATGATGTATATAAAAAGATTAGACATCCACACACACCAGAAAAAAACAATATGGCCTATTAGGTGTCTATTGAAAGATTTTATTAAAATTTTAATGGCTCTCCTATTTCTACATATTACTTGGAAGTATGTATTTCCAAATTCTATGTTTAATTTGTTACTGAAAAGGCATAATTGCTTTATTGGACATATTTTGACAGAATACTTCCCCCTTAAAATAACAGTAATAATAATGATGTCTTACTATTTACAGTGATGTTGAAGTAAATTTATCTACTTCTATAAAAAAAAACTTGTGTGCAGGCAAATTTAATTAACTACATCAGGTTTTGTATTGAATTGTTTGAATGCCTCCACAGAAGTACTCTGAATCAGCCTATTTAGGAGAACCAGCTTTACATAATTAGGCAAACACTTTTGTATCTGGAAGCCAAAAAGATGCTTCCTTTCCTGATTAGGTCTGATAAATCCTTCACTAAACTCCTGTATTAAACTCACATTGAATTCTTTTTCCAACTCATAAGTACATGAGGCAATACATTTCAATATTCCTTTGTTTCTTTATTTCTCTGTATGTTTTGCTTTAACTACATCAAGGTCATTTAGCTCCTTTAGTGTTTATTGCACTATGTTTAATATTGAAATTGTCTCTTAATGGCCAAGCAACACAATAGACACCATAGTTTCTGAAGGTTAATTGTGAAAACCGATAGAATTTGCTACAGTGATTTTTAACATCAAAGCTTAAATTAAAGAAACAACAGTCCCAGCTCATTACCTACAGTTGTGCATTCATTCCATTTCCCCACATATTATTGTGATGAGACATAGAAATAAAGAAGAGGAAAAGAAAGCTTAATGGCTTGGGATGGAGGAAAGGAGTTGCCAGATTTCAGACCAGACAAAATTCAGTAAGCTGATGCAGTGCCACATTGCTGTATTATATAACTGACCAAGGTCACCTTGCCAATAGCAGTTCAAATGAAAATGTTAAAGAGTGTGCAGATTTATGAAAGAAACTAGATGTGACTAGACTTTACATTGAATGTGGATTGATATCTACTATGCAGATACCTAAAGTATAGATCCTTCATATGTTTTTAAATGGGTAGCTTAGTTAGGCTATTGTTTCAATATTTTGATATATGCATAAATATTTGTTTCCAAAGTAGTTCAAAGTATGTACCATTACTGCTACAAGTCAGTATGAAGAACATCAAGCTTGCAGCGATCACGTAAGCTCCAGAAATGAAAGCAACATAGCCATGACAACACAACTAAATAGCAAAGACATGGATGTACAATGTCCTGGGGATGTCCTTAGGAGCCCTGAGCTCCTTCCTCTGCATGAGGATTCAGTGGGCTATGGTAATACACCAGCTAGCTCAGCCTTTCTGCCCTGTGTTACATGAAAAATGAAATTTGAGCCCTTAAGCTTCAAAATTAATGCAGCTGTACAGAGGCCAGTGAGATTGTGGTGCAGTGAAGATATGGGTTATTGTGAGGAAACGTGATTATGTCAGTGGGAAACTATAGCTAAGGCCATGGTCCCTTTGGATTTTTTTCAGCTATATTTCTCTAAATAATCTTGGTGTTTCTGGAAGTTGATGGCAATTTGCCAGAATTTCTAAAATCATATCAGCCTTGGTAAAATAAAAATCAAATCAAAACAAAAAATTCGCAATATATCTACATATTTAGCACATTTGCAAGGAATGTCAAGCTCTTTCCTCAGCAACCACATCAGAAATAAACTTAGTTGTTAGTTCTCCGAAATAATTCTCTCATCTTTTATTCAAAGGTTGTTTGTAGGCTCACAGTGTTAGGGATAACATAATTTCCTATGAGGCTATTTAGATTTCAGAGCTCACTCTTTCATGGTAAATATTGCTGAGGTCTGTATTTGTAACTAGGAACAGAGCCGGGCTTCTCGATCTCATCCAAAGGGCAATGACTTATTTCAGCAAATATGACCATGAACACCCTATAAATTTAAGATTTTACAGTATTTATAATTTTATTATAAATTTAGACTGAATAAGACCACATTTGGTGCAGGAGTTATGAAATCAGAAGGTTAATGTCACTGCTCTGAGCTAACCCTGACATTTGCCAGTTTCTTTGGGTTGCCTGCTTCCTTCCTTTCTTGTCTTCCTTCCATTTGTTCTCTCCCTCCCTCCATATTGTGGGAGTGAGGAAAAAGGCTGTATATTTATGAGAGTGACCTGACCACTTTGTCAACTATAGTCTTGGGATGGAAGGTACAGGGGTGGTGAGCGCAGAATGACTGCAAAGTAAGCCATGTTACAGAATAGGAATCCTTCAGTTCAACAGACAAGTAAAAAAAAAAAAATTATTTCCAACGGTATGTGATGTATTAAAACCCGAAAGAGCACTAAACACATTCAGATAGCAGAGCGAATTTCTAGTATTTTAATAAGATTTCATCAGAACAGTAATGAACTGCAGATAACGCCAAGCTGGGCGTGAGCGTCGATCTTTTTAACAGCTGATAGGCACTACGGATGGGGTTGGGACGGGCTGGATCCGTGGGCTGAGGCCAATTGTTTGGGGCTCAACAAGGCCAGGCGCCTGGAGGGATTTATGAGACACGTAGATGTGGCAGTTAGGGACATGGTTTAGTGGTCGACCTAGCAGGGATAAGTTTACAATTTGACTTGATGACCTTAGAGCTCTTTCCAGATCTAAACAATTCTATGTTTTTTATGGTTCTACGAGTTATTTGCGAAAGCATGGGAAGCTGGAAAATAGGGATACTTGCCAAACAGAAGTATAAATGACAAAGAAAGTTACTTTCAAGACAAATATTTTAGTGTCAAAACTCTCTGCTAAATTTAAAGGACCTGTGTTGAAATGACAGATTAGAAAAAAACTTGAAAAATATTTTAGGTATGATATTTAAAAGAATTGAAAGTACCCAGAAAATCACTTGAAATCACCAGTGAAGATGAAAATCTGATGTCTCATTGCGTTTACTTTAGAATATGTGAGAATTTAAACATTATTGAGTTGACTGTTTTGAAAAACTATAATTCAGTACAGAATTTTCTGATTTTCTGATGGTTATGTATTCATATTTGGTATTGTTTTCACAGTAAATTTGTGCTTTTTCTAGTTCCACCATCATGTTGGTTGTATGAATAGATATTGGTTGTATGAATAGATAATGAAAACTGACAACTAAAAATAATGGAAAATATGTTTCAAAACCATGCGTGATATATAGTCCCAAATAATTTAAAAAATATTTAAAATAAATTAATAAAATGTGGAGATATATACAAATACAGATTGAAAGGAAAATGTGCCAAGTCTGAGTAGTCCAGAGGATATGTCTGCCATCCCTATTCCTGTCTCATATAGTTCTTCTCTGGCAGACAATAAGCAAAGTCTAAAAAATGTACTCCTACAAGAATTCCTAAGTGTCTATGACAAAAGTACCTTAGATGCCATTTAATAAAATGTCATAAGTTGTTCATTCCAAAGAGCAAGTAATCATTTCAGAAGCACATAATGTGACTTTTTTCTTGCAAAGATATTACATAAAGCTTCCCAAAGAAAGCATTTTGATTTTTCATTAATAATTTCAATTTTTTGTTTTGTGAAACTTATTCTGTGAGGTGCTGGGTAAATTCACCTCTTATGTAAGACTCCACTTGTAAGTGCATTTCAGGCAATTAAAAGACTCGTTTATTTGAATCAGTTTTTTGATGCAGCCCTAAATCAACAGAAATTGAAAGCTCTCAGTGTTATAAGTCCATACCCCCAGAATATCTTCAGTGACTTGGATTATTTCCTTATGCTAAAAAGAGGACTTGTACAGTGTTAAGTAGAGGGGAACATAACAGAAAACATACTCTGGATCTAATTTTTGATATTAAAAAAAGAGTAATCTGTCTTTACAATACAGCCCATTCATTTCCTACAAGAATGAGAAAGATGTTGAGTGTGATCAAAACCATAAAGCTTGCTAATTTTTATCTGAATGTTAAAGCAATTATAATCCTAACTTTCAGCATATCAGAAATGGAGTCTTCCTTACATAGTCTGACATGTAGTAGGAGACACACACAAATTAGTCTTCTAAGATTGCTGAACTATCAACTTAGTGAAATTTTCTTCATTAATGTTGTGGTTACATTTCAAAAAAAGTGGAATTGTTTGCAATGCTTACAATGTAACGCAGGGAAAGATCTGATTTAGGGATCGAGGAAATTAAAGCTTTTGCTCAATTGCGTCCTCCGAGAAAACAAATCTGTCACAGTGACAGATCCAATCACTTTCTCAGAACAAAGTGTTATCACTGAAGACACAACAGCATTATTTTTATTTCAGAACTTCATGGTCATTAGTTTTGAAGTGCCTATTGAATTTTACTGGAGGAATTATTTTGCCTTATTTTGACTTGGAAAAGTGCCGGTGAATCAAGTATTTGATTTAGCAGAACTGTGTTAGTTGTTCTAGAGAGGGTCACTGGCACCTTTGTAGCTTATTTAATTGTCATCAGGTTAAGATTCCAGGACTGCAAAAACATTCTTGTTTCCCTTTTTTCCAAGATTTGATGATGGATGATGTTATCTCTCTCCCTAGAGTACTTTGAGCTTAGTATTGCTGGAAATGTTTTCTCCCAACTCTCAAACAGATATACAAAGGTAAAGTGCCTTGGTGACGGATTCGGTGTATTTATTTGAATGCATGAGATGAGTCCTATCCTTTAGCTGATTGCTTGTTTTGGGATAACTTGACTGTATTTTAAGTGCATTTTTTTTGCAGTATGAAAGCTAAATCAGCTGTACTTAAACGGAATACCAGAGTTTTTTGCCAGTGTCAATAAACTTTTCTAATGCTTAATATAGTTTTGGTGTGCCACAGGTGCAGTACTTTTGACTGCACATGCAAATTTTGAGGTACTGTAGTCTGAAGTACATGAGCCTCAGGGAACGGAGAGACCTGTCCAATCAACAGTAAAAATTACACCTGAGAAATGGTACAGTTGATTTCAATACTGCGAAAAAGCTTGATAGTATACAGGAAAAAAAAGTCTCAGCATTATCTCTGTGATAGAAAAAAAAACCCCTGACAATTTTCCATGGTCACTTTTCCCTTGGTTTCTTTTAAGAAGGTGACTTTTGCTTTGTTACAAATTTAAAGAGCATATTAGTATGGTACGACTATGTTACGAGACAGATTGGGAAAGAATTCTGCAGAGTAATTACAGCCAGAATGTATAAGGCAGCAAAACAAAGTGGGCTTTATTCAAAAAATAGAGATAGCTGAAGACCCTTTTGTTTCCTCTTAGCAAGATTTGTTGCCCAGCCGTCTGCAAACACAATTTTGGTTTGAGCGTAAAGTAACTGGTGATTCACTTTTCAAGGAATCAAGTTTACCTTTGAGGGAAAATTTTCATATAAGTCACTCAAGGAAAGCAAGGTGAAAGGCAGAATGCCTCTGTGAGAGGGGGTCACCTAATACAGAAAGCAGTTCATGAAAGAAAGAGGGCATTTTATAACCATAACTCCAAAAATAAACATATATGGTAGCATGAGAGAAGTTTTAATAGGTTAGATATTTCTTTTTCTCTGATGTGACATTTCTAGACTTTCTATCCAACAAATCTGAGCAAAAAAAAAGCACTGCATTACATAAGAGACAGTCTTCATCATAGTCATATAAGTGAAGTGGAAGAATTCCTGCAGAAATCTGAAGCTCAGAGAACTTAGGGTTGGAACTGTGCATGCTGTTTTGAACCTCCTAGTGGCAATATATAACAAGGGAATTATCACTGAAGAACCAATTTTATTTCTTAAATAAAATCTAATTATGCCATGTGAAGTCCAAATTCCAGAGTTCTAGGAAATGCTGATGTGGAGTGTGTTAAATGATGTGTAAATGCCTGAACTAGTCTGTTAAAAATTGATTTCAGATTCTGTATATCCAAATTAAGTTAACATATATTTAGATTTTAATATCCATAAACAGAGAGAGCCCAAATCAGAGACTCATTTTTTGAACTTCTGGTCTAGGTTTCATGTTGTTTTCTGGCTTTCATCCAAACTCTGCAGCTGAATGTTTATTTACCCAGTATATCTGAGAACTGTTTTTCACACTCTGTGTGAAGTGGCACGTACTGACAATTCTATGTCATATGCACAACGTGATGCCAAGTTCCTTGTGAATATCTTTTAAGGCTTATATTATCTTTTATTAAATTTTCTGAAGTCCCTTGAAATCATCTTTTGTCTAGCCATTTTGATTTCTGCATAGTCAATTCTGGCTCCTGTTTTATGGGGTTTTTTTATGTGGCTGATTGTTTCAATGTTCAGTGGTTTAATTTAAATATGAAGCATCTTTGCCTCTGTTCCTCAAATCTAATTCTAATCCAAGATGCTGTTGAAAACAAAAGCTATAATGTCCCAAGTGTAAAGCAGATAAAGAAATATGAACACTGAAATAATTTAGGTTAAGCAATCTTTACATAAGCATTTTGCTGTGGCTTGAGTTGTGCGATTGTGCATATCCTTTGTGATGCTAGCAACCGTGTTGTGAGACCGTAATGTATTTACTCAATAACTAAAGCATCACATTTTAAAGAAAAAGCATAAGACTTTAAAACTTTAAAAAGGAAAAGGGTACTTTCAAAGCTATTATGAGAAAAAGCGATGCCGTCAGTGTATTAAAGGTCCTGCTGTAGAGGTAAATTATTTTGAAATATTACATGTATTTCTGTGCCTAATTCGTTTACAAAGTGTGCCTGATGAAAGGAAGAAGATCATTACATTTCTGCTCCATGGCCCATGGAAATTCTGCAGTGTTTCCTGAGTATGCAGCCTATTCTCTACACACTCATCCCACACATTAATGTCCTTGTTACTCACTCAAGATTTGTAATGCTAGCTAAGATACAGCAAAGCATTAATCAAAGATGTCTTTCATGCTTAGTATAATGCAGACCTATCTGGAGCTTTATTCTGTTAAATTTCAACCAGAATTTACATTTTTCCCTCTAAACTTTGTGAAGGAGAAAAAGTTTAGTAGGTTTTCAAAAGCACAACAGGAAATTTTCACAGCTGTAGGTGTTCATGCAGCTAAAATGGAGTAAATTTGTGTGAGTTATCTGCCTCTTCTACAATGCTTTAAACAGGCAGACACTCTAGGAGGTAAACTTGCAATATGAATTTATTCCTTCACAATTTCTTTTTGTGACAAGAGAAACCATATAACTCTCTCCTTCCACCTCTTTTCTGTACTTTCAATATAGAGCATTAGAGGGATAGATAGAGAAAAAGAAAACACAGTTTTCTGTTGCACATGAACATATATTCACTTTGCTATGATTTCTACCAAAGTACCCACAGAGTAGAGGAGAAGAGACAAATAGAGAAGAAATGGAGAACAGATTTGATCAGATGGATTTGAAATTAGGCAACTAATGAGCATTTTAATTTTATGTGCCAATGCAGCTGGAATGCTTGGAGCGCTGTCTGGGAATATATGATGAATCAGTTGAGAGTTTATGGATCAGGATTATCAGGCAGACCAACATGGATGGTGCTGCAATGCCTCTTACAGATTTGCCTGGTCAACAAAATGAAGTTGATGAAGTCTAGTTAACTTGAAAAAGCCTTTTATTCACTGTCACTGGTTATTAAGGGAGTCTTTTACAACCGTGATATCTCTGGAGGGACAACAGAGCAGGACACGTGTGATCAGGAAATTTCTGGAGTATACTGATGGTACCAGCACAAGGAGCTGACGAGGGCAGATGTTCTGCTTGACTTCACACTTACAAAACAAGGAATAACTGACATTAGTATGCACAAGGCCAAGCGGGGGGTTGATGTTATCGCAAAGCCAGTCTTGGTTAACTTTAACAGGTCATGGAGCTCTGGGGAGGTCCCTGAGGATCAGAAGAAAACAAATGTCTTTTCTGTTTTCAAGGAGGTCAAAACCAAGGTTCTGGAGAGCTATAGCTCTAGAGCTATAGCTTGTCACCCTCACCTTAGTCTGTTCAAAAGTGATGGAGAAAATAGTCCTGGAAAACATTTCCAAAAATATGAAGGATAAGGAGGCGACTGGGAGGAGTCAGCATGGATTTATGAAGAGGAAATTATGTTTAATGAATGGGATTGTTCTATATGATGAGATGACTGGTGTGGCAAAAGATGGATAAGTACTTGATGTTATTTATCTCAGTTTTAGAAGGATTTTATCGCAGTATCCCATAAAAGCCTCATAGAGAAACAGCTGGATATGTGTCCAGATAGAGAGATTGACTGAAAACTGGATTGAACTGGTTGTGAAAGTTGCATGAAGTCCAACTGCTTGAACTTACTAGTTAACAGTAATAGCCTACTGCCACTGAAAGCCAGTTCGTAAGTCTGTACCCAAGGTGTCAGTACTGGGCCCCCTACTGATTAACACCTTCATTGATGAGCTGGATGACATGAGGGAGCACACGCTCACCAAGTTTGCTATGATGTAACATTGGGAGGAGTGGCTGATGTGGCAGAGTGTTGTGTTGCCATTCAGACGATTCACTCAACATGGCTGGAGAAATGAGCAAACAGGAATCACATGAAGACAACTGCTAAATCCTGCACCAGAGGTGGAAAATCCCTTTGCATTAGTGCAGGCTCGGGGACAGCTGACTGGAAAGCAGACTTACAGGAAACGACCTGAGGATCCTTGTGGCCAAGTTGAACATGAACCAGTAATATGCCTTCACAGAAAAAGGTGAGCAGCGCACTTGGTTTCATTAGGGAGAACACTGCCTGCAGACTAGGGAATGTGATCCTTCTCCTCTGCTTAGCACTGCTGAAACACACCCGGAGGGCTGTGCTCAGCTCTTGACTCCCCAGTAAAAGAGAGAGAGGAGCATACTGGGGCATGTCCAGCAAAAGGTAAGGAAGATGATTAAGGGCTTGGAGACTTGAGATAACAAGAAGAAATCTGTGAATATTTAGCCATTAAAAAGCCCAGGGGGAATCTTATAAATGCTTTAAACTGCTGTAATTAATGTTTCAATGCAAACAACTTTATATGTAACATTTCAGGCTCCTGTATAGACTAATATTTCAATCACAAAGAAGAAAAGATATATAGATTCAAATTACACCACAGAGCACATAGGCTTGAACCCGTGTTTTCTAGAAATTGAGACTGGAAAGAGGCCAGAAGTGGACAAAAGGAGGAGATAGCTAGATATTTTCAGTGAAATGAATGCTGGCTGGTTCTGTTGCCAGGGCTGGTGAAGGAGAATGAGGACAGTTGGCTGAAAATGCCTGCTTTTACTCAGTTGAAAACTTTGTGGTCCAAGTCTGATGGACATATGGTGGTAGAATTACTCACCAAGTCCAACACACCTGGCATGATCCTGTGAAAGGCTCAACAGAAGGAGTGAGCTGAGTGGAATCAGGTTTTTTTACAACTGTTTTTGGACCTGTTTGCATATTTTGAAGCATATTTGACTGAAGTGACTGAAGTGCTTCAGCCCAGTGCCAAAAAACATGTTTGTGGATCCTGACAGGTCAACAGTCTTTGACTTGGGGCTAAATTGTTGACCCTCACTAGAAATGCCAATGCTTCTAGACAGGTGCTGCAAAGTAAGTGGTTTTCATTTAAATAACATTACTTAGATAGCAGTAGTAAACCTTGAGGCTGGGTTTATGTGCCTTAATGACAGCTTGACATCTATATAGTTTCTATATCTTTCTGAAGCTAGAACCTAAGATTTCTCCAGTACATTAATAACTAAATATGCACACTCATTTTCATGATTATTTACACCTGGATTTATGACACTGTCTTTTTCTTCCGCTTGAGCCAGTATTAAGTTCTGCTTTTCGGTTATTTTCATCTTAGCCTTCATACTCAAAAATGTCTTGATCCGATAAATCCTCCTGGAAAGAGTGTTATCTATCCATGTTGCACTGTTGCAAGTGGGTTCCTAATTTGGTGCTTTTAAGGAGCTACCAACTAAATCTCCTGCCCTCTCCTCACTGGACAGCTCCCCTCCCCTGCTCTTTGGGAATGTGTACTCTGTGTAATCAGAACCTCCATCACTAGCAGGCCTG
Organism: Cnemophilus loriae; assembly: GCA_013397755.1. Taxonomy (NCBI): domain Eukaryota; kingdom Metazoa; phylum Chordata; class Aves; order Passeriformes; family Corvidae; genus Cnemophilus; species Cnemophilus loriae. The sequence goes on along the minus strand of VZTF01006535.1, from coordinate 864,863 downwards.
AAATCTCTCTGTACATTCCTCTGTGCAAAACTCCTTCTCATTTAGTAAAATCCTCTAGTTTTTTGGTTTTGTCACTAAACTCCTGACTACGAGGTCTCTTTCTACCTGACCAGGTTGCATAACCTTCTCTCTCCTGCACTGAAATGCCTAATGCATCTTGATTTTCCAGGTCAATGCTCTTTCTTTTGCCACTGTAGTCTAAATCCTCTTCTGTTTGCTGAGATTCATTGCCAAACTTTTTCTTGGTTTTTTTGAAACCCATCACATTCCTTGAATTTATTCTTCTTTCGCTTATCCTGGGGAAAGAAAAAAAACCTCAAAAACAAAAGCAAGCAAGAAATAGAGGACTTTTATGGTTTAAGCTTTTAAGAGGTTCTCAGTGGGGCAGAGAAAAGAAGAGTGAGAGGCAAAAAAAGCCTCAAAGCATCAGCTACTCATTACTGCTCATGAAACTCCATGTTGAGGTGATAGGGCTTGAATCAGGACCACCTCTAAATCTGTGGTTCTTCACCTGGGAAGCCACCTGGCAGATGGCTGTGTATCCGTGCATAAGCAGTGTGGAGGACAGAAGAAATAGGGCTCAGATTTGAATCTGAGAGGGAACATAAATGACAAATTTACACTCCAGTTATGCACACTTAAAAATCATTGAAAAGATGCACAAATTCAGAGTATGCCCCAACACTAAATTAATGCTCCTACTGTTTCCCATACAGAATGTGTGCAGATGCAGAAACAAAATGTACTTCATTTGAAATCCTCTACATTTCAGTGTTCCTCTCTCTTTCCCTCTGTCTCATACATATTTACTTTTTTTCACTTGCTCCATGTTTTTCTTCAAGGCATTTTCTAGGTTACCAGCTAGGTCTGTCGCAGGTTGTGTATTGAGATAAACATCATGCAGTACATTTTCCATTACTTTGTTCGTCCTCAAGAAACAGCTCCAGAAATTACTTTGCTCAGAGATGGATTAGGCCTTTCAGTTATCAGCAAAGTCTTCAACAGTTCCCATCTAGGAATATATTCCTAAAACCAGCTTTCTGTCACAGAGCTCACTCATTTCCATAGATATAGCAGCTCTCAGTCTATAAGACAGGGTGGAATTTTCTCCTGTGCATGCTCCAGGGCTATTACAACATTTTAGGAGTTTCCTGAACTGCAGATACTTTTCTGCCTGAATCATCAGGCACTTCAGGGGTGAAGTTTCTCTTCTGTCTCAAGACCTGTCTTTTCTCCTTGCCATCTCCATGTGTCAGTGACTGTTGGCTGTTCTGAATTTCCTAAATTGCTCAGCACTGCATGCCTTCTTTCTTTAATATTTCTTAATAATTACTCTGTTTCTCAGCTTACTTTCTGCAGTGTGACATGTTATCCTGTGCCCAAACTTCAGAACCCTGTTGACTACTGCTGTTATTATAATGTGGCAGACCAGCACACCAACAGCATTTTGCACACTTCAGTCATGTTCAGTAAGCCAGAGTTAACAACTTAATTAGAACAAGGCAAAAGAAAGAGCTTGTCTTATAATTTTGAGGATAAACTGCTTTAAGAAAGGGTCTGCAGAAGAGAGGCAAATGAAGACCCGAATTTTTAGAAAGAAGGACTGGACAGTATGAAAACATAATGTAATTGCCATAGAATGAGGAAAAGAAGGGAATAGAAAAATCAACCGAGAAAATGAAAATGCAGGCTTACACAGTGTCCCATTCCACTATAAAAGGGAGAGTCAGGGAGGATTTTATTTTGATAGATTTCTCAGACAAAAATAAAGTACAAATGCAGCAATATTATAGCTGAGAACCATTTATTGATAAAAAAGGGTAAGTGTTTCTGCTAAAGGGGGACAGAAAAAGGAGCAGAGAGGGAAAAAGGAAGACGGAGAAAGAAACAGAAGACAGGGACAGCGCTACCACAAGAACCCAGGCACTCTTGCAGCATTGGCTTGGCAGGTGGAGCGCGTGTGCTGCGAACCGTGGCGCGTCTGCGTAGCTCCTGCGGCGGGCCGGGCGCGATTTCCAAACAGCAGCAGGCTGCGTGCTCCTCCCGTTGGTGGAGAACAGGCTGCCGTGGCCACAGGGGCAGTCCTGGAGCAGCTGCAGGTTCCCAGGGTCTGGGCATGCGGCTGCGGGCGCGGCTAAGTGCAGGTGGCAGCGGCTGCAGCTGCAGTGTGGGAAGCACGGCGGCGGTGAGAGGCTGGACGCTGCAGGTCAGTGCCGTGGCAGGCTGGTGCAGGCCAGCAGCGCAAGGAACGCGGCGGCGGCAGTCGCAGCCAGGTGCAAGCGGGCTCGTGCTGCGGACGGCGGCTGGCTGCAGCGGCACCTGCACCACTGGGGAGGCAGCAGAGCATGAGGCTGTCGTGATAACAAGCTGGTTTCTAGAAAAGGTGACGCAGGGCAAAGCAGGTATGGGTAGGTAAGCAGGACCACAGGGAGGAAAAGGCGAGCGGGAGATGGCTGCCGAGCAGACCCTACAGGCAAGCCCCCGCTCCCTCCAAGATACCCAAAGAAAAATAGCTCCCTTTGTGTGGCAGTTAGCAGCTTTTATGTTCCAAGGCTCCTCCCACAGCCTGATTTCCTGGGCATTCTTCGTGGGCATCGGGGCATTTGCCCCACCAGTGGGTGGGGCTGGGGTCACTCAGTCTGACCGTGGAGGTTTCCTCAGCCCTGACTGGCTGCTGGGAGAAGCCTCCCGGGGGACAGCGCTGCCAGCACATGTACAGCCCTTAGAGGAATCCTTCACCTCATGTATAACATATGTTGAGGCATAAATAAAAATCAGATTGGTCCCTCTCAGACAGAAAGTGTAATCGAGTGAGAACACTGTGGTTTTATATTGCAGTCATTTTGGAAAAAAGAAGAAAAGTTAGGACAATTTGATTAGCCAGGGTGCGGTCAGATATTGGTAGGGCTGTTGATAGATATGTGAATAATGTAAGTACGGAGACAATGTAGATGGCTCATCACCAGCCACTCCCTTTTCCCTTCTGCTTCCTCAAAGGTTACCACTCCCCCTTCGGATTTGCTAGTATAACTACACACGTAGCTGTCCCCAGCCTGATTCTGTCAAAAGAATTTGGTTTTTAAAACCTACTAAAACACTTCTCTGCAAGGATTTTACAAATCAAATCATTCTGACAGAACTAGGTTAAGGAGCAGTTGTGGTTGTAGGTTGGAGAGAGCAACTATCTTGTGGAAGAGAGACAGGGCATAGTTTAGTGCCTGTGTACTAAATAGGATAGTCTAATTTGCTAATCAGATAAGAATAGAATAAAATATGATTAATATAAAAATAAATATAAACTTGGGCAGTTTCTTCGGAAAAAAAGGAAAAAAAAGTGTGACGATCAAGACATAGAAGATGATTTAACAAGAAGAGAGCAGAGCACTAACAATGACATGAAATCTGCGAGATTAGAAAGAGGAGAAGGGAGATATAGAGCATACCTTTTGGGAATTTCTGCATAGCATGTCTCTTCTGAGAGAAAATCAATGTGGTTGAATGTAAGAAGTGCCACCCTGCAGCAAATACATGCAAATGGCCACCATTAAGGTTAGAAAGGTAACCTTAGCGGTGACATAATGAGTTTCCATTTCTGCCATGCTGATGCTTGCTCAGATGGTTTCAAAGGATTATTTTAGAAAGTATTTATGAAAGAAAAATAGATGAAGGAATGTGTCCTGTTTCATCTACTGTCTGGATAACAGCCCTGCACGGCTCGTATCATGCAATGTGTGCAACCATCCAGGCATGACCCTGTCTTGTTTATCCACCTCCCATAGTATTCAGCTTTGCAATATTCATCTATTCCATTAGGAAAGCAAAACATCTTAGAAAATGCTGATTCTGAAGATTTCTCAGGTGTCCTTCGGGAAGCTGCATATCTTCCTTACAACATGTTAAGCTCTCACATGTATTCCCACTGAGGATGAAGAAGGAAATTACAACTGCATCCTAGCTTACATTATGCTAGGAAAGCACTTCTGAGACCTCCATTCTCCTTAATGTGCCATATTCTTCCTTGTGCATCAAGACATATGAGTCTCAGTTTGTATATCCACTGGTGTCATCACTAATGGAAAAGGAGAAGCCAATTTTATCATCTAATATACTCCACGGCCTATGTACAAATTCCTTTATATATTGTATAACTTAGTTAAATCACATCCAGCTCTTTTGGGGCTAATAAAAACACAAATCTTACCTGGAATTTTACTCCTTGCCAAGCTTGTGTCTCTTTTTTCTTCCCTGAGGTGCTGTAGTTGCCTAATAAAAAGGTCGTAAACAATATTTCCTAGCAACAATGAATATTTTTTTAAAAAAAGCTAAATACTTTTAAATGAAACAGTTACAAAGAAGAAGAGTTCCCCTGAATCTGACATTTTGGGAAGTCAACTAAGAAACAGAAATACTAGAATATTGCTTTAGCATGAAACTTTAAGTTAGATGTTTACTTAAATATCCTCCTGAATTGGAATCTAAGAAAATCATAAGCTACAGGAAAGCCCCCTACTTTTAATATCTAGTTAAGATAGCAATTATGTAATCACTTTAAGCCAACCTAAATGGCATGAGGCAATCAATCCCCCCCTCCGTCCCATCTCCAGCCATATCTTCCTGCTGGACTTAAGGACTGACCTAGTTCAGGGAACTGATCTGAATGAAAAGAATTACCCAATATGTCTCACAGCCTCCTCCATTTTCCCAGGCTGTTTTTCAGCCTGATTATTTTCTTGGTCCAGTTTAGCATTCAGTGTGGGTGCAAAAGGGTGGCAGGAATTTGTGGTTCAAATTAGGGAAGAAAGAAAGCTCATCTATGTAAAGGGCAACTCTCTCTTAGGTTGCAGTAAAGCAGTTCTGAAGCTCCAGCTACAGACATCTAAACCTGCATGTCCAAGCCTGAATAGTGAATTTTTTTGTTTGTTTTAAATCAAGAGCAGGAATACAGTTATCAGCTCCTCAAAAAAAACCAAAACAAAACAAAAAAAAAAACAAACAAAAAAACCCAAAAAACCCCAGGATTTTGGTATAAACACGCAACTCAGTTTTAAGCAGAGGAAAAAATATGTATCATTTACTGCAACAAAGGGGAGTCTACTGGGAATTTGTTATGTAGTTTCTGAAGATGCTTCGTACATATCCAATAGACTATAATTGCTTCTTCTGAGAAACTAATTAGCTGCATCTCAAGAGATGGCAATGTCCATGTGGAAAGTTCTCTCTGTAAGGCACTGATTATGTCACATCTGGATAAAAGACTGGCTAACGCTTTCCAGTTCACAGTATTAGAGATGGAAGAAAAACCCAATTACGCAGATAATAAACATTTGCTTTTCCAATTGCAGGAGCTTACCAGATAGCTGGGAGTCAGCTATACATAAGTAGCATTGAAACAGGAGGTTGTTGCATTTAAGCTGATATTTCTTTGATAAGATTTCAAGTGAATTTAGGATGTTTACTTTTTTCTCTCTGAGTTCATAGGTGCTAGAAGCATGAAAAATGTATTTCCAGACAATGACTATGTAACTGAGGTGATTGGCTTAAATTTTTAGACTTCAAGGTATAAGTAACCATTAAAATGAATGTCAATGTGAAGACAAGCGTAGCAGCTGACAAGCTTAGCTCAGCTGCAATAGTTGGCATCTAAGCATTCATATTATACCTATGGCTAAAGAAAGTTTTTATTTGTTAGTGTTTGAGCATGCCCATGGGCAAGAGAGGAAACATGGATTATATAGGTGTAGTAGTTTGAGTTCGCCAATCCAGTTTAAGTGTAGCGGTTCGAGCTCTGGCCTAGCGCTAGAGCATTTCCCTCTATGAGATAAGGATTAGGAGAAGCAAAGCAGGCCCAGACTTCAAAGAATATAAAGAAAGCTTTATAAACAGAACTAGAAGAAAAAAAACCAAAATAATAAGAAACAGATTAAACCTTCAGAACAGTTCTCCTCTCCCCAAACTTCTCCTTCAGTTATTTCCCCACTGACAACGTAAAGACACAAAACCTGGTATTTTCTCAGTCAGTTTACCACCTCTAGAATAACCTTTCTTCAGTTCACTTAGGGAGAGGAGTCTCTTTTGCTATGCCATAATATCACAAGAAACAGCTCTCTCATGGCTTTAATATCACAGCGAATCAGCCCGCCTGGGGTTAACAGCATCTGATCACTGTGTGAAAGTCCTTCCCACACCTTGCAGCCTTCCCACAGCTGCTGTCGTGGGCCATGTCAACTTATGGGGTACAGTTTTAAGGATGAGCTGTTCTAATATAAAACAAAGTTCTTTTCATCTCTCTGGAAGTCATCTTCATCTCTGGGAGCAAAGATCTTCTTCTATTGATTTCTGAGAGGCAAAATTCTCTTTTGGCTCATCTTCCCTGGGCACTNGTTGGAGTGGGGGCTTGGCCCGGCGGATGGTGGATGTCTAAGCAGCTGATTGGTTCTGCTACATCCAAAGGTAGTCTTCAAGTTCCTTGCAGGGTAAGAATCATTTTTAACAGCTGTCAAACCATCACAATAGGTAAGAAATCTCTAGTGATCCTGGGGAAGAAAAGGGGAGCAAGTGCCATGTGAAGACATCAGCCCTGACCTATAGCAATGGCACTTTTCTGAATTTCACTGTCTTTTGTCTCCCAGCTGGGCCAAGCTTGCAGCCAATACAATTATGTGGACAAGCAATTATCAGGCACCAGACCAAGCCTATAACTTTCATTGTCCACTGTTGCTGCAAGAAGCTGGTAGAAATGAAGCACATTAAGTCATTGAACATTTTAGCTCTCTGATCTGCAGTTACTCTAGCCAGGAACTAAGCCATGATTTAAAATCTCCCTCAGTGTCAGAAAACATCGATTCCTTTAGGTACTTTCTAAGAGTCCATATATGTTCACAAGGGCTTTTGTCCAGCAAAGCACTTGCACTGAAGTACAGACATTAAGTTAAATAAGTACCTAAAAGTCCAATGAATCAAGGCTGAAAGTGGTGCTATGCATGTTATTTGAGTTTAGTCTTTTGTAAATTCTAGTGAAAATTTGACTATATCATCTCTCTATTTCAAACCAAGTAACTGTTTAACTGACTAACCTTCCCGATTTTTCGAAAGGCAATTTGAAATACAGCGTCAGTGATGTCTTTGGTGTTAGATGCTGATAATATGGAACCTTCTCTGTTCCAAGGAGCATATCAGCTTGCTTGCATTGCCAGAATCTTTAAGGAGTTAACTAAATCTGAAGAAAATCATACCTTGTGATGGAGATCTGCCAAACTGTGATGTTCTCTTGCAGCTGGGCTTGGCTTCCTGGCAGGTGGTGATCACAAGAGAAGCTGGAGTTTTCCCTGGACTGTTTGGGTTGTTTGAATTTGTTCCAAATGGACATCAGACACCACCACTCAGGGTGAATCACAGCTCTCTGTTATATCTCACAGCATCACGAATGATGTCAACAGAGCAAACACACACATGAAACAAAAAGCAAACAGAGGGGATCAAGAGTTCAAAACAAATGGCTTTGCTCTTAATGTGGGGAGGTGAAGTCATCTACTATTTAATATTCATGGAGCATTTTAATAAAACAATGGCAGATTAAGACTCTAACTGCTAAAGAATAAGATTTTATCTTATTTAAGTCAGTGTGTATTTTTTTAGCAGCTAAAAAAACAAGGAGACATACATTAATTTTTTATTATTGGGCTTCTTTTTGTCCTTTGTCTCCCTTTTATTCTATTCCATGTTCTAATCCCCATGTAAACTCTGATAGATTATGTCAGCAGATAACAGAGGGCTGCTGACAGGTTGCTATCTGCATTCACCTTGTGTTGCTCTGCTTCTGTTATTGGAATAGATATAAGGGCCAATGAGCACCAAGGAATGCACATTCACAAAACTTGACAGTATTAAGGTTCGTGTTCAGCTAAAATTTGATATGGGCNCAAATAAGTTTCATCTGAACTTCTTTGTTTCCTTCCAGTGTTTCCTTAATCCTAACCTTTTCTTATCTGGTTGTCTATTTATTTACCACTTGTTTCACTTCATAACTCCCTGAACTGTCTTTCTTTCAAATAAAAGGTAAGAAAAAGGAGAGGAGTGGAGAGGAGAGGAGAGGGGAGGACCCTGAAATATAAAGCAAGCCAGGGTATAAGCAACCTAAGTCTATATATGGTGTGTTTTAAAAATTTCTCTCACTCTTTTTACATTTATGTCACTGATATTCCTGTGTGATTAGTGGCATATATCAGAAGTTCAACTCTGCATGTTGGCTGGGACAAGCATGTTGCTTTTGCTGTGGAGAACCTTAAGGTTTAAGTTTCTTTTACTGTTACGGATGGCAAAATAAAGTTTTCCATTACCATCTCAAGGGTTTACCTGCAAGTCTGTATGGTACATCATTTTTCTTTCTCAGTTTTCTGCAGTTAACAAACTGAACAGACTTTTGCTCCCAGAGTACACCTAAAATATTTCCAGGTATTGGCACCTTACTACCAAAATCCACCTGATACTCTTCTATAAGAAGAAGAATATTTTACAGCTATGGGAGAGACACAGTATGATTCCTGAGAGTGCTGGTTTGGCCAAAGTAAAGGAAACTTAATCCAGTGTTTGCATATCAAATGAAAGATGGCAAAAGGTTTCTAGTGTGCTGGCCAAGACTCATGGTTTCATTGTGTTACATGCATTCCATCTGTATTAAACAGTCAAACATTTTTCCATGCTGTACAATACTCAGTGCATGTAGCATTTTAATTTCCAAAGTGTGCCTTATAAATATTAACCAAGTAAGCCATATAATATGCTTGTGGGATAGTTAATTGCATATTACTATCTTATTTTGCTAATACCTGAATTAAAGACTAAGTCCTGAGGCTGCTTGCCCCAGGCTGTGCATTAGCAGTATTAGAAACCAATCTCACAATCAATCACATGTAGGTTGAAGATACTCTCTGGGATATTCAAATACTGAATGCAACTCACAGAGCAGTGATGAAGCACCAAAAGCACAGAAAGTGTTCCAATAAGGAACACAGTTAGGAGCAGGCAGTTCTGACACACCTTGGTTCATAGCTAAAACCACTCAGGATTAAAAAACCCAATGAATTTTGCACATTCTCTAGAGAGATTCAGTCCTAGTCTCATACTTTGAAACATTAGTCATATACCAACTGCAGTAGACTCCACAAAAAATGAGTTGGCAGTGTTTTTTTCCTGCTGTTTCTTCCCCTTCTATACAACACTCCAGTGACTCATATACTTAGGAAGTTTGTTCTAAGCCAGAAGTCAAGTGAGAATCCCAGATACGATGCCCTCCTTCACCTAACATGATTGAAAAACAACATTTTCTGGGAGGTTGCCTTAGCCCAAAGTACCTGGCAGTCCTGGAGGAGGAAAGACTTCAGTGTCTTTCTGGATCTGTAGTAAAATTAAAGAAGATATGCATTCTTTGTGTATCTGTGTATTCTTTGTACATTTGTAAAGCCTTTTTTCAGTGGTGGAAAATCCCATGAAAAATTAAGCTAAAGGTGACCATGGTTGATTTTTAGATCTGTGCTATTTCTCTATCATGTTAGTGGAAAGAAAAGTTAAAAATATTTCTAAAATGAAGTGTTAATTCTTATCATTGCCCTGTCTACTGATGTAATGTTTCTATGCAGTCACACAGCTCTGAGACAGAGACCTCCTGCACAACATCACCTAGTGCTGTCTTCCAGTCCAGTATTGTTGATTAAACAGGACAAAATCACCCAGACATCCTCATCACTGCTAACTTGACGTTTGCAAATGTCTTGCCAAGGGATTAACTTCAAATTGCTTTTGTAATAATTTTCCATAGGGTATTGAAAGCCTATTGACATTAAAGACTGTAACAGCTGATTCTGCTGACCAGTTTTTAAAGAAATACTTCTGGAGAGCAGGCATCCTGGGAGAAGAGAGAAAAAAATGCATCTGGGTGAGAGATGATTAATGTTCATTTTTAAATGTGTTACAATACCGCCTTTGTAATTGAACTGGTGCATATTTTGCTGTGTAGAATGAGTTTTTTCTAAGAAACTAAGTTAAAAATTTCTTCCTCTGATGAGACCTTATTTAAGGTAACTTATTTATTAGTTTTTCAGTTATTCATGATAAAGCAGATTTCTTCAATTCCTGAATAAATTGTCTTTTCCATAGCTGTAATCTGTTTTAGTTATCTGTGGCAGACCAAGCCAGGACTCACTGCTACTTTGGCAACGAAGTGCTGTATCAAATAGTCTCAGGAAATTCATTTCAGAGGTGCCAGCTCTCACCGCTGTCTGTACACAGAGCCAAAGTGCTTCAGCAGAGACTCAGTCTCCCACTCTGCACATGCAACTAGCCTGAACACCTCCTCCTACTCAGGATTCACAGCACAGAGCCCTCATCTGAAAGGGGTTTGTGGAGGAACAGCTTTTTGCACAGTTAACTTGGAGCCCAAGGGAGCGGCAGTTCGGGGTTTATGTGGGTACTCATAAAAAGGCATATGTCTGCTGGTGCCTGCTTCATCTTCCTTGGATATGGCATGGCAGTAGATCTGTCTCTAAGTGAGAACAGAACTTCTTCACCAAGGGAGAGGGATTATCCAGCCATATAGGAAGAATTCGCTATCTGAGCAGCTCCACTTCATAGCTGTAAATGAAAAAGCTGGGCACAAGAGTGCCATGGGCCAGATCTGACTAATGGACCATGAACTGGATTATGCATGCCCTGATAAGCAAAACTCTAAGCAAGAAATTTAGGAATATATACTCTCAGCTTGAGGAGCAGAGCACATTAGCTGCAAGATTATTCTGTAACCTCTAGGGAAGCAAGCCTCCAGCTTCCTTCTCCAGCTTGAAGCCAATTTCTGCACAGAAAGTGACACAGAATTTACAGAACCTGAGATATAGGGGGAGAGGCCCTAATTCTGCAGGTTTTTAATGGAGCATTCCCTGGCACCAAAGGCAAGTCAGATTCATTCCCTGCTCCAAAAACTGCATATGCATTTTGTTTTGGATGAGGTACACAAAAAGCAGAGGGAGCAGACATTACCCAACCTATTAGCTGTTGAGCTACTTAGCAGAACACTGAAATTTTTCTTCTGAGATTACTACTTTCAGGTGTATCAAAGATATAGGTTTGGCAGCTTTCTTTCACTTTCAGCTGTATTATGCTGACTTCATCATACCAAAATAACTACCCCCAGAATTACTGTATATTCATGTCTTAGCTGCAGAAAATGTGAGACTGAGCATCAGTATATGGTATATGAGTATGCAAATACAAAGCTAAATGTGCTTGAGAGGCCTTTTAAAAGAACTGAAACTACTGTAAGGGAAAGAGTTAGCCCTCCTCCTCACTCCCTGAGAGAGCTGCAGTTGTTAGAGGGAGAGACTGAGGATAATGTACCTGTGTGTGTATGAACATAAGGCTGTTGTTAATAGAAGAGCCAGAATAGAAGAGTCTGTTAACAGAAGAGATTTTATGGACTCTCTGTCTTCCCAAGTCCTGGGACAGAGACCCCAGTCTTTCATCTCTTCTAGCCTACTTTTCACCACCCTTTTGCTTTCTTAGCAGTTTCCATTTCCTCTGTGCTGCTTCTTTCTCCAGTCAGCTTGTCCTTGGATCTCTGTCAATGCCTCTATTTCCATGGTAATGGATCTGAAATGAGCAAAGATGTAAAGAAAGGGACAAGAAGAGTGACTTCTAGGGAAGTCTATCTTCATAGTCTCCACATCTCATACATAATTTGCTGTTCTAAGGTCTTGTGCTAATGTACATATTTCAGATTTTATTTAAGGATGCAGGTTATCTGTGATTACAGTAGTTTTATTTAGTAAGTTACGTAAGATGCATCTCTTCATATGTGATTGGGATATAGGTCTGAAAAAAGTTAAGGCCTGTCAAATGGTGAAAGATATACCTAGATGGCCTAGGAATATCTTATAAAATTCTCTGAGTTCTCATTTTGGCTCTATCATTCTGTGCTCAGTACTCCAGAAAATGGCCTACTTTCTTTCTGCTGTCTTTACAATGACAGTAATATTTTCTTACTTCACAAAATGACTGCTGAGAAAGAAATCATTAACTTTCAGTGGCCCTTGTATATACACTGTCAAGCCACAATGAGTTGTTTTGACATGGTCCTTATGAATTTAGTACTATTGGAATCTTTATTATTAACATTAAATGAATTACTGTCAAGACAGTTTTTTTATTATACATTCTATTAATAATAATGTAATAATAAGTAAAAAATAATGGCAATGAATTATTTGGGAATCAATATTTCATTTTTTTGCACTTCTGGTGTTTTGTGTCTGATTCTGATATTGACATTGTTTTGTTTCTGAAGACCTCAGTCTAAAAAGGCTGGAGTCTCACTTATATGCATGTTTTCCCCTTGGGCAAGAAGATATGAATTTTAACACAATAAAGCAAATTAGGACACATTATACAGTACATTTAAGAAGCTAATTTGAATAATCACATTGCTTAATCAAAATTTTATTAAAATCAGTGGGAGTCGTAAATGAATTAACACATACGGGTTTTAAACCAGGTTCGTAGTATCTTTTCTGCTAGATATTTAGCAGAAAATTAGCTTTCATTCTAGCAGATGAAGGAGGCTGAACATTTGAGCTTTTCTGCTTTCAGTTTTGTTTTTTTCATCTACTACTTCCCTTCTCTTAGGGCCATGACGCATTTTTTGCATTAATGGAAATCATCCACCTCTTCTGCAGCTTTGGAATAGAAATAAACAATCTGAAGTAGAAGAAATGCATTGCCAGCAACTTTCAAAATTAATTCTGTAATTTTTTTTGGCCCAACAGGATTCAGCTCACAGTGTCCTGCTGTGTACATGAGATTTTTTTCATTGTGAAACAACAGGCTGAGGAACCCAACAAATGGAGGTGGCTACACAAAGTAAGAAAAAAGTTGGAAAATTAAATTTTGAATGCCAGAGGAAAAAAATCTACACCACGTAAAATTTTCTTTCTCCCTTGTGCTTGGTTAGCATATTACTGAGTTCAGTCTACACCTGCTTGTCACCCTCCTTAATTTCAATTACGGTGTGCTCCTTTGTGTTGCACCATTTATTGCTAAACGAATCTAGTTCTAAGGATGTGCATGCAGCCAATTTATTCATTAGATATATTGTAGTGGAATTGAATAAAAGGTTTTATTATCAATCTCCTTAATTTCCAGATAGGATTTAGTGGAAATCAATATTAGAGAATGCATAATTGCTAAATCTTCTTAAATTAATAGACTCATTCATTAAGCCCCCCAAAAATACTTAGCTGGTATTTCTTGTGACTTTCTCTAATTAATTAGCAAGTGGAAAACGATAGTGAGCAGAGCAGCTTTTGGCTGATATGGTGGAATCTGAAGATCAGTCTTGAGGAAGAATTAATTTGGTTATGTATACACAGTATTTCACCAGTAAGTTGATTATAGGAGAATGCACTGCATAAGCAGACAAATGGTAGTTGTATGCTGATGGTCGGCAAAAAATCCTGTGCTCAGGAGATGGTTTTAAGCAATTCAAGCTGGGACGTGTACCCATATGTAGACACTAATGAATAGTAGTCAGTTTTAAAAGCTTTGGAATTAAATATAGTGCAATCTATCTGTATGAAACTGCATGGCATATATGAGATTTCCCTTTCTGCCTAACTAGGCAAGTTTTCTGGGCCAGAAACAAAGGAAAAGAAAAACACTAAAAGAACCTGGAAGAGAAAAGCAAATGATGATGGGGTCTATAGTCAGATGTGTTATCTAGGAGCTGTAGGTTTTACTTTGCCCCAGAATGGAAGTCTTGGGGAAAAGAAATACACACTCATGAGTGCAGATACTAGTTTATTGTCAGCCTCTATTGACACTGCTGTGGGCTTTAGCAGTTACTGGTCATCTCCTCCAGAGAACCTGATGGAGTTTAGACTAGTCTGGAGTTTCCAGTGTCAGAGCACAAGCTGGTATGAGAGAACCTTATTGCTAGCAAACTTTTAAGTTATGTTACTTTTAGCTTGGAGTTATCTAAACAAATGAAAACAAGTGTACACTGAACTCCCAAGAAAAGGCCTGCTGAAAGTAGCTTTCTAATCTCAAGTCAGGCACATTCCTTCTTTTTGAATTTCCAGCATGGTTCCATACTTTATTATGTTTAGCATGTGTAAGTTATGGTTACTATGACTGTGTCTAATGACTGAGCTACACAACATGCACATGTGTACTCATAGGCAGTGGACATAACTTAGTCTGGTTTCTTCACGCTTGCCAGACAAGTGGTAAAAGAGAAGAATACTCACTCCCACCTGACAAAGCCTCTCATGTTTCTCCTCTCTGGCATGGTAACAGAGAAACTGCAACTGCTGCCAGGTGTACTGCTGCCAGATGTACAGGCATCTGTGCTGTCCTTGCTGTGCTGTCTAGCTATACGTCACCTCGGTAGTATCTTTATTGTTCTCCCTACAAACAAAGTGAAATGCTATTACACTCCATGATCTGAGATGAAACAAGATGTAGAGAAAAACCAAACACTTCCAGCACGAGGACAGAATTTCATCACAGTTAGCAGATGTGTTAGTGTCTGACTGGGAACGGTGATACTGAAATAATGTGGCTACATTTCTGTGAACGGCCTTGGGATAACACAATTTCAAGTCCTGAAACACAGCAAACATTACACTGACTAAGAAAGAAAAAACAGGTCTGAGGAACTCTGTATCACCCTTACAGCGCCCATCATCGAATAGATCTGTAGCTGTGATACAGATCAGCTTCCTAATGTTCATTCTTCACTATCCAATAGACATGTTGAATCTGTGTGGCCAAGGACATTTCCTGAATGCATGCTGTGACAAGGCTCAGGTATCAGAGTCTGTCTCTTACAGTCTGTTCCCTCTTAAAAGAAAACCTGGTAGCACTGGCAGGGAGAGGATTAACATACCTCTGGGGGTCAAGAGTATACTCATGCATGTATACTTCATGGATTATACCTGTGCTGCATTTCAGATACCGTCACTGACTCTCCAAATGCCAGCACAACTTGAAACACTATTGTTCAGAATGAGCCTACTAAAACCGGTGACAGACACTGAACAATTTAGTTTGGTAGGTGCTTATGCTTTGACAATATACATGGAACTCAGGTTTGGCTAATATGTAGCTCCTAGACAGACATATACCATTGTTTTCGAACTACTTTTTTTGCCTTGTCAAAGTGTTTCAGCTGTTTTGTCTGATCATTGGTTTGATATTTATTACCTACTCTTTCAACATGGTACTGTTTTTCTGTTTGGGCTAAATACTGATTACTAATTTCTTATTTTTCCATGTTTTTACTCTTTCTAAGAAAATGCTCATTGTAATGCACAGCAACGCTCTTCACACTAAGGGATTGATTTGTTTGTAATTGAGTCTGTTGGAGGGAGCTAATATTAGTACTTGTGCTTTGGTATATACCCCATGAATACTGAAAGATCTTTTAATGGACACATACCAAGATCCCTTCCATTTCAATCAGAATGAATTTTGAGTCCTGTGTCTCAGTACTTGCCACGGCTCAAACATGAAGTGAACAAAAATCCCCGGAGTAACATCAGCAGTAAAATTCTGGGACATAAGCAGCAGTGTGAGACAGTAATAGAAAAATAGATTGACTGTTTCAGCTAAGGGTACCTTCATTGCCATTACATGGATCAGGATGAGATGATTTTTTAAAATCATGCTGATTTCCCATTCTGCTCCAGAATTCTTCTTAGGATACATAAAAATTAACCTAACAATTGTGCCTGCTTTTCAGGATTGTGACAAGTTTTTTCATACCAATCTACTGCTTAGTTGCTTTACAGAAAGGCCTGAGGTGGAATATACTCAGGAGTGTCACCTTCTTCTGATTTCACCAGATTCTCATGAGATTTATTGAAGCATAGATTTGATCCAGTGCTTCTGCCATGAATGATACTGCATTAGGCATTTAGCATCCTAAATGTTACTGATTCTTTTGATCAGTGACTCTCAGCGTAACTCCTCTGAATAGCACCTACCTAGGAAAACCTTCACACAGCTTAAAGTATCAAAAAATACCATGTCCAACTCCCTTGTAGGTTTTTGTATTTCCTTTCATGCCATCTGAGAGCCCACTAGTTTTGGAACTGTAATGAATCTTATATCTATTCCCTTCAGCTTATTCTTTTATGGCATCAAGGCTTTCTCATAAATGGATGATAAAAAAAGTGAGAAAAAAAGGTATCAACATCAAAAGATAAGAGTTCCTCTCTTTTTTTGGGTTTTCAGTCTTTAAACAATATATAAATTACTGATAAATTAGTTTAACAGTCATCTCATTCTATAGCTAATAAACGAGTAAAACACACATTCCTTTAAAAATAAATACAATTCTACATATTTTGTACTACATAAAGAAGGCATTTTGCATTTTTTTTACCGTTATCATTGTCACCAGATGCAACGTACCTTGTACTATTCTCCTAATGAACTCTTCATTAAAATCCTTTGCAAACAGCTCTGTTAAGCTCATCTGCAATTGTGCAGGCATTTAGGTTGTAGAGTGTGCTAAACAAATCAGGCTTCCTAGTGTTAAGCTTCCCAGACTTTGCATGGACATAAGAACAATTTCAGCAGCAGACTCTGGAAAAGGGAGTATGACCTCAAGCGTATTAGAGATCAGTACTAATGCCAGAGCAGAAGATGGTCCCTGCTTCAAAGTATTTTTAAGTAAGCTATTGCATAAGAGCTAAAAAATAGAAGTAGGTACACTGGATAGGAGCTAGAGCAGGGAAACAAGTGAAACTTTACTCATCCATATCATAGACACTGCTCCAGTTCATTGGACTCCCAACACCAAAAATACTGAAAAATTGTTTAAATTTCAGGAGAAAATTTCAATTTACAAGAAGTTATAAACAGGATTAAGTTTAACTACAACAGTTGTTGATATTCCCAACAAATTCTCAAGTCAAAAAGACTTTTCCTTAGGTTAGCTGTGCCATGGGTAGTCACCTTCCATTTGGTCTGTTGAAACTTTAGAAGAGTGGCTGAATTGCAAGCTGATTTCTGCTTGCATTGCAGAAAGGAAGAACATCCAATAGAGCATTCTAAATGAAGGTTTGTGCTGTAAAGTTACAGATCATCAACATTTCGGAAAAACTCCTCATAATTAATTGACTCTTGTATCATAAAATACGTTTTTGAAGGTCTAGTATTCAATCGTGATATTGTGATAATCCTTTTTATCATAATTTATGGAGGAGAATTTGATTGCACGTTTTTTGCAAATGGGAGCGGCACATCTTGGCTGCCGAACAAACTCACCTTCTAACACTGTACACAATGTGACAATTCTTTTCTTTCTAGTGAGTTTTTCGTTTCTGGCATTACAAAAATACAGTGATTAACTGATACGATTTTGTTTTGGTTTTGTATAAAAACAATCTAGTTTGCAATTTGAGAAATAAAATTGTTAAATAGATTATTTTACAATAGCATTATAGAAGAAAAGGAAAACTTACGCCTTCCAATCAAGCTACTAATTTTGGGTTTCTTTTTTAGTAAATGCAACCTGATTTTAAGGTTTTTTTATATTTTTAACACAAAAAAAATGATAGCATATTTGTATTTTTTCCTTCAGCACAGACATATCATTCCATGTGCTGGCTCTGATTTATGATTTTCAGAACATATAACCACATTGTATTCTTTCAAGTGAATACAGTCAACCTATATGTAGAAAAATGCTTTCACTCTTCTGGAAGACGCAATCGGCAACTTTCATTATTTTGAAACAATGAGTATAGGAGTACAGAATTGGAAATTAATGTTTTTAAGGTAAGGGAGGTCAGGCTTATTATTTCTTTATAGATGAGGAAAAGTGTATTCTAATTGCACTGTCACTTCTCGTTTGACGTGACACAACCATCTAATGTATATGTATAAAATATTGCAAAACAAAACCTGTCATTTCCTGAGTAATGTGGCTTTTAGAATGCCTTTAAAGAATGTGTTTTATACACTTGAAGATCCATCCAAATAGAGCAGTCAATTCTGTTTATAGCTTTGAGAAATTTTATGAGTCCAGGCTTCAGATAAAGCTCAAGGAGATGATACTAGAACAAGGCAAAATTTTCTGTTGTGTTTATTTGTTCAATTTCTTTTGGTCTAAGCTGAATAGACAGGACAAACAAATAATCTAGATAAAAGATTTCCCTAATTTCCCTGGGAGCCAGAAATTTGGATGAAATTTTTGTGTCAGAAAATGCTGATACACTGTTTCAGATATGACTATTGGTGTGTGTGTGTTCACTGAAATGGAAATGTCTGTCTGTTGCCCATTTCTGCTATTTGTAGAATTAAACTTCACAAGAACAGTGATGTCACTAAACAGTTGACTGGGATCATGGGGTTTGTGTCTCTAGTTAAATCCTGGCTCCATGGTAGATCAACTGAGACCTCTGGCATGGCTAAGTGCACCCAAGCCATGGATGCTGGGACTCTGGCACTTCACTCCTGGATAGGTGGAGTCAGAAATCCCTGGATCCTTGTCTTGAAGGAGCCTATATGGAGGTCTTTCTGACAAACAGCAGAATAACAGGAGAGAAGGGACATCAGGATCTCCAGGTCTCTGACCTGAGTCTCTAACCTGCTGGGACCTGTAGCTACCAGAAGATGTCTTGGGAATGGGAAAACTGAAATTATAATACCATTATCTCAGTGCAGTGCAGATCTGTCTGAAAATTTGGGATACTGAAGCAGTCCAGGAAACTGTGGGAAAAGTGCCTTGCCTGTATCAACTTTTATTAAACCGTATATTTCTGAAAAAGCACGCTGGGCTAAGTAACATTTTCTCATGAAGTGAATTTAATCAGAAAGTAGCTAATTAGCTACAGTTTTTACATCAGAAAAGACCTTTTATGAAATGAAGAAGCACCAGTCCAGTCAACAAAACATATGTATTGTATTACTGAATGCTGCAGTTCTCAACGCTTAGGGTAACAACTTTGAAATTCTGCAGATGTCTGAATATCTAATTCTTATCTAAATAGGGGGAATTTTTGAGTCCCAGGGGTCCTGCTGTAGATACATACCTTTGTAAACAGTAGGAAGAACTTGCACCTTAAATCTCCTTTAAGAAGGCTAGAACATTAAGACATTCAGGTTGCTCTGTCAAAAATAAGAAAACGTATGTGACTTCCAGAACTAGTTTCTCTTGAACGATTAGGAACTAAATCAGGCCACGGAAAGATATTTGACTTTACTTAACAACCTTAACCCCAAGTACTTTCATGGAACTGGCTATGGCAGCCAGATTAGGAGGTTACTGACAGAATAAGAATTTAGGTTACGTCAGACTTGGCTTCAATTACTTCATCTCCTATTTGAATTTAACCACTGATTTCCCAAGATAACTTCTCAGATATAGTTTCAGTTCTTTCAGCATCTCCTGGCAAAACACAGAGCAAGCAAGGGAACACAGCTCTCCATCTAGGTGTTCATGGCCAAGATGGGACATCTGGATTACAATCAGCCTAGAATAAAACACTGGCAGTAGTAACAGCATCCACCTGAGCAACAGTAAATTTAGGAATAAGGAGTGGAGCCTGTCTTCTCACTTTGTAGCAATGATATAATCACTGAATACTTGATAAAGTTAAGGGAAGGAGAAATACTACCAGTCTTTTGGAGAGGCTGTTCTTCAGTACTTGTCATCTGGCAGCATCTATTAAATCATGTTCTGCAAGTGACATGACCACGAATCCAAGCAACTAATTTAGTAACCTGGCAGGTGTCAGGAGGTTTGCCTATCCAGTAAGTAGTGTAAGGGATTAGGAAGTTCTGGGCGTATTGTAAAGTACCCTTAGAAGACCTGGAGGAGTTTACCAGTGAACACTTTTGTCCACCTAGTCTTTAGGTTTACAAATGGAGGATCCCCAAAGGATGAGCTATGAGATTACGGACCCATCAGTCTTACTTCTGTCACTTGGAAAGATATTAAATGAATCTTCCTGGGGACTATCACAGGTCAGATGAAGCCAAAGGTTGGGAAAAACATTTGTATTCACCAAAGGCAGATCATGCTTGACAAACTTGGCTGCCTTGTGTGACAAAGTAACCTGCTCAGTCAGTGTGGGGTGGACATTGTCTACCTGTATTTCTCCAAGGCTTTCAGTAGGGTTTCCCACAGCCTTCTCCTGGAGAAACTGATATGTTATGGTCAACCTCTGTGTTTCTATAGGGCTGTGAGCTGGCTTTCTGAAAACATTATATCCCTATTCTGTACCACGTAAGTACCTCTCTCTTTCATAAACTACAAACTTGTCATCTGTCCTTAGAGGATCGAAAGTGAGGCTTTTTAGAAATCCCAAGTGAGTTCTAGCACTGCTTCCTTGAAAACAAACTTGTGGATGAGAACACCAAAACCATATTGAAAGACAGGCTCATTTTCTGCATATGCCCCTGGAGTCTATTGCCCAAGAACAAGGGTAAAGAGTTCCTAAAAGCTTGTAGAACACTCATGTTTAATGTGATATTAATAGGTTAGTTACTGCCTTCTGAAAAATGAAAAATTAAAATATGCATGTAGGGTGGTGAATGCAAAAGCAATGTGAAAACTATGCAGTTAGCAATTGTTAAATTTTCATTACAAAGAATCTAATTAGAGATTTAGCATAAAGTAAAATTCTTACAATAAAGGGGGAGTTAGATTTATCACTAAAGGGCATTTTATGATCTTAAACCACAATGTAGCAAGGTATCTATGTACAGTCAGAAAAATCTCGTTGTGTGGAAATTTGGTTACATCCATATATTCACATGTGTATTTTCAAAAAGCTGCTGAGAGATTACTGAAATTATTATTATGTGAAAAATAGTCAACCATTTCCAGTGAATAAAAAAATTGAAAATGCTGGGAATATTTAAAATATGCCTACACAATAGAATTCCAAACACCTCTGACTAAGATGAGAAGCATGTGCAAGTTGGAAAAGCATACTGAACTTAATAACCATATGGAGTGTGCATTTTGTGTTTAAGTGACAGCATTTTTAAACTGGAAAAGAACATGACAGATTGATGGTAAGAAATTTAACAGTTTTGAGCTGAAACATACACCTCTTGTTTGTCTCTCCATTCAAGAGATTGGGTGCTGTGAGGCCACAGAATGTACTCAAGCTCTCTACAAAAGAAGAAAACTTGGTAAGGAGGGATCCAGAGACATTTGTCCTTGATGTTTCATTAATATCTTGGAAGACAGAATGGAAAGATTTCTCATGAAATTTACTCTTGACTCTGATCTGAAACAGACGTGAGGATGCTGCAGAACTAGAAATCAGAATATCCTAACAACCAAAAAAAATTATATGGAAAAAGAAAATGGAATTCAACCCAAAGAAAACTAGGTCCAAATTCTAATTTTAAGAAAAAAACAACGAAAATATCAGAAATGAGAATGATAAACGAAGTAAATAAGATTGAGGAAAAGGATCTAAGGATGCTTGCAAATCTAGTTTCTCCCTGGACAAACTGGCCATGGGTTAACAGAACCAAGGTTCTGTCAAGACAGCAAAGAAGTAGGATAAGACTCAAAGCATATTAAATAGCCTCAGTACACAATGCAAGCCTGCTCTGCCCAGCACAGTTAGACCTTAGCTAGAGCTCTGTGTCCAGATGCACGTTAACTGAAAGGCCAACACAAAGCATCCGTGATGTGGTGAGATCTAACAAACACTACCTCTAAGAAGGAACTGGAGGAACTGGGGCTGTCTAGTCTTGACAAAATAAGATTAAGGAGAAAAATGATGGTTTACAAGTATGTAAAATGTCAGCTGCAAAGAATTTTTTCACAATGCCCAGTATTAAATTAGACAAGATATAACAGCAATTAACCTAGCTGGATCAAGGTGAAAAAATTTCTAGATTACGAGATCAGTGGAAACTTACCTGGCTGAGAAGGGGAATATGGGGAATGTTCCTCATTGCCTATTTTTAAGGACATCCGTCAGAAGTATTGTAGACATAACTAGTGCTGTCCAGAAGTAGAAGCATAGAATCTCTTGGGGTTGTTTCCAGTTCCGATTTTGCAAATATCTGAAACTGTTAGGAATAATGATTATCACACCGACTTAGCTTAGAATGCAAGCTAAAAATAATCTATCCTTGTTTTTTTGAAGCCTCTGGTGTTTGAGATTTGCATTTTTATATTTCCATGTTTAGTCTGAAATTCTCTAGTGATTACAGTTCCCCCAAAAATGGAGGGCTATAAGGGAAAAATATTGTATGACTTGTGATAAATTTCTATGTACTGATCAACCTGCACTGGGTGGAAAAGCAGTGCATACACTGTGGCTGTAGAAGCAGGCTTCATTTCGTATTCAACCAATTAATTCACTTTCAGGAATAAGCTTTCCAAGGAAAGCTCTAGTTAGAAGGAATGTTGGAAAAGTAAGGAGAAAAATTCAATCTAATTTCTATCCCTAAAGTATTTTCTAAACACAGAAAAAAACTAATTGTTCAGACATGCATGCAAACAGAATTATTCCATCTTGACCCCTTCAGCTCCATATTGAAGACATTTCTGTCACTTTAGTTTTTCTAATGCAGATGGCTAAGATGATGGATCCATATGCAGAGTTAATTGTGAAAAAGTTTTGCAGAGCAACTCTACCCAGTAGAACCTCTGCAGTCTCTTCAAAGAAAAAGGCTCTTTCCTTACAACTACAACTTAAAAGATTTGGAAGGGTAAAAAGAAGTATAATCTACTCAAATATTTCAGCTCTCTGGTATTTGCTGTTCTTAACTGACCCTGCAAGAAATAAAAAGGGATTAATGCAGTGCATTAGTAGAGTGACCCTCTTTTTAACATGAAATGAGTAGATCAATCTGCAGGGAGGAGTGATTATCCATGGATGAATTAACTCCCTGAGCAGGTCTGAATCAAAACACTGTCGCAGTTTAGACATACGCAAAATGTTTCAGTGTGATGTGGTGTGTATGTACCAATAGTTTATCAGGATTTTTTTAGTTTTAGGCAAGAAAATAAATCTGTGCTTCTGAACATAATCATGTTAATTTCTATTTTTTTTTTTTTTTAACTAATTTAGATAACAGTCCTATTTTTACAGTGCTGGCTTCTTGGGGAAAGAAGCTAATGAGTTGGATAAGGAAAATTATATTGAGGTCTATGAGTTCATCTATCCATCTACTGAATACCTGTCTTCATTAGCTGATTCATTTTATTCAAGTGATTTTCCAAATCCTTGCCTACTAAAAGGGCCTTCAACATTTCACTGACATTTAGAAATTTTATCCTGGCATCAACCATTCTGATATGGGGAAATTTTATTCCCAATTTATAACGGATGAATGCTGACAGAAGTAATGAATTTAGTAGAGTAGGTCTTTCATCCAAGATGACAAAGAGAGTCTGTAGCAGAACACAGCAGAGTAATGTATGTGTTCACAAGTTATTCTAGTTAGAACCCAAAATTTCTACACATGAACATGAGCAAGCATTCCTAACAATGTGAATGGGCAATATGTTAATAAAGGCAACTGAATTCTGGCCTATGTAGCAATTAATGCAAATTGAAATGAAAAATTTAATACATGTGGTGAGCATTTTCCTAATGTAAGAAACAAAACCTGAAGTTCAAAGGAGAAGAAGATTAAAATTGGTCAAAAGTATTATTTAACAAGCTTAGTATCTAATCAGACCGATTCACTGTTGTAAGAAATAAAAACCAAGAAAGAGCAAGATTATAAATCTAATTATATGATAATGAAAGGCAGTTACATTTGCTCAACTAAATATATATGTCTGCCTATGCAAATAAACTCCCTATTGACGGAATTTTGGGGAATCCCATATCCCATATCTATACCCCAAGAGGTAGACTGTTTACAGTTTTCCTGTATCTGTGCTCCAAGGGATGGTCTGTTTGCAGTTGTATAAATCTTGGACTAGCTTTTGAAACATACCGAGTAGTGAATGACACAGCCTGAAACAGAATGTGATGGACCTCTGATGTGAACTGACACAGATTTTACTTCCACTGGGTGGCAGTGGTCCCACCTTGTAATCTACACCTAAGTTTTGCTGTTAATAAAGTTACCTTCTTTTATATCCTTCGCTAGCCCCATATCGCAGTGGCTTTTTTAAAAATAAGACATTGATTTACAGACATCACTTTTTCTAAATTGTTACAACAATACAGTAGGATACTATCTCCTGATAGATTTGGTACTTAATATAATGACATTCTTCCTTTGTTTTCTGTTATTGAACACGCATGATAAATAAAGATGAACAAGGATGACTATGAGAATATTTGAACTGCAAACAGTATTTTAGTTTAAGGCCTAACACCTTCAAAACTGTATGTGGCTTGTCTTTCTTGCTTGATTCCCAATAATTCCTTTCAGATTGACATTTCAGATTGATGGCTGTTGAAAGCATGGAACAAATTGGCAGGGAAGAATTTATATCTTCTTTTTCCCCTAATTTCAGGCTTTTTATATATATTTCTCATATTTATTAATGCTCTTAATTGTCTTGTATCTTAAAGACTGAGAAAGTCCTGGGAATTAAACAGTATCATTGTTATTGGACATAAAAAGTGCATTATCTGTTGTGTAATTATCAGTGTTGGCATGACAGTGTGCTCTCCTGCACGGCAGTGGGCTGCCCAGATGGACCTCCCCTTGAGTAGGGAAAGGGGTCCCTATGCTTCTCAAGTTTACTGCTCAGGTTTGAGAGACTCCTCATCACATCAGGTACTTAGTAAGTGAATTGTGACCAAGTATGCTGGAACTTTGAAATCTTAGTCAAGTGATATAAAAGGATTGATTGTGTATAAATAATTGTTTAGACATAAACAATAATTTATAAACATAAACAATAGTTGACCTAGTCTGGAATGAAATCTGAATCCAGATACACCCAAACTCTCCTCCAAGAAGGAGTTTAGAAAGCAATAGGGTCCTTTCTGAGCCTCATAACTCAATGGAAGGGTCTCCCTGAGAGTTTTGTCTGTCCCTGTCCTCCATGCAGTAAAATAATGGAGTGTACCTTGCCATCAAATCTTGTCAAAACACTGTTGCATTTACCACTGAACTTTTTAATACCACTAAAGTTTACTCTTCTCTCTTGCAGGGAGGTGCACAACTCCATCTGCAACAGTTTGCTTTGACAAGGAAGGCAGTTTTAAACGTTAGTTTGCTGTGAATATCCATCTACCTTGTAGGTAGCAAGGAAAATATCTTCCAAATTTTATCTGCAAAAAAGGGAAAGTGGAGATTGAGTTAACAATTCAAACTGAAAGTCCATGAGAAATAAGAAATAATTACAAAACATGCCCCCCAGACTTGTGAGTCAATGTAATTACTTACAGGAGGTTGCAAACTATGCTTTCTGCACACTCCTGCCTTCAGATCCACACTCTGATGCAGTGTCACTCCAAACATATTTCATGCTCCTCCATCATATAGGCCAATTTCTGCTTAGTTTTCCACTGAAGAGGTTAAGTGAGTGACTCACTTTATGATATTCCTCTGTAAGAATTCCCTTGTGTATATCTTTCTCAACACGTCCCAGATGGTTTAGTATCTGAACATGGCAGAAGCCGATGGGAGCAGATGTGACCTAAAACCTTCCAAATCAAGTAAGTGGAGAAATACATTTGCTTGTGTTATTTATTTGTTCTCTTGTTGACTTACAAAAACTAATCAAAATAGCAGTAGTTGCAGGTATTGCTTTGTGGCTAATGGAATTGGTAAACAATATTCTGGAAAAGGAAAATGGTTAGGAAAGAACGTAGATTTTAGAATCCTTCAATGTCTTCCCCTTTACTGTCTTACTGCTTAGAGACTGAATATTTGCATCCTCCAGAAATGTAGGCAATGAAAATCTTGTGACTAACATGAATGACTTTGTCACCACAGGCATTTCATATCATCTGATATGTAAAACTCTTTTCCATACTCAGTCTTCTGTGGTGCTCAGCTTCTGCCTTGCTCATGAGTACACCGGGACTTTACACAGACCTGAGTGAGAGCAACCCGGTCTCTTATGACAGCATTTAAAACATGTGTTTTACAGCCTGAACAACATTATGCCAGTAGAACGTGGACAGATGCATGTCCTACAGGCAAAGTGAGTCACCCACTGAACATCAGTGTTCTAAGGACTTTCTACTGCTAAACATTGGGTATGATTTATTGCTGCCTGCACTGTGCAGTAAAACAAGCGACTTGCCTCCTAGAAGTACAGAGAAAAGGGTCTATTAACCTAGTCCTTGAATTTTTAGACATTTGCATTTAAAAAAATCTCACTGTTAACTATCATAGTCATTGACTTTTAACACGATTTTTTTCCTTTTTTTGACAACATGGATATTTTGTAGGAAATATATAAAGCTCTTTCTGACCAGAAGGTTGTGGATTGTTATTAAAAAAAAAAGGCTGGCATTCCTCAAGATATATTTTTTTAAATTCAATGACTGAAATTACTTGTTTTAAAGATTAAGACTAAGGTCTTTGTCTTTGCATAGTGTGATTTTTAAAGAAAAATCAATAAAATATCTAGTGGCTCTGCAATGTTTTAACAGCAAACACTATGAATAAATCCTTAGCAGAATGAATGTCTGCTGTATTGGTGACACTTTTAATTCCATGATTAGATTGCTAGGGACATTAGCTGTTGAAGAAACTCAGTTCTGGCTCCAACAATTTGGTGGTAAATGTGTCTTAACTGTAAGTGGTAAATTGAAATACTTTCTCAGAAAAATAAACACCTTGAAGCATTGCGTGACTCATGGGAGCACAAGCAGGAGTTAGAGCTTTTCACCTCTACAGTGCTGCTGGGACTTCAAAAGGGCAGCTGAAAGTTGTTTGGAGAAAATAATTTTGGACATGTTGGTAGAGATTTAACAATGGTTTGAAGTAATTTAAAATGGCTGTGTTGCTGTTGCTGACACACTGGGGGGAAAAAGATGCTATTTTGGCAATTCCCCAACTTGGAGAACAAAAACTACTGCAGTATCCTTTCCTTTTGAGCTGATTCTGAACAGAAGACCTCATTGATCAGTTCCACTCACATTGTCTTTGCATTCTTTTCTCCAAAGAAGTGTGCACCTGGCTTTATAGCACTTGATAAGCTGTATTTTTATCACCCTAGCATAAATACGGTCCTGTCGAACTTGTCAACATGTTTTACTGTGATATTTGTGAGCACTTAAGGGAAGGAAGCAGGAAGCATATTTACACCTGTCATAAAAAAAACTCCGTCTTGCAAGTTTCCACTCATATCCAATCTTGCTGGGTATTCTGCCATGAGAAATGGATACATTTTGTAAGAAACTTTCATCATCAATCCAAGATTTAAGAGGTTGTGGATTGTTTTTGTTTTTAAGATTACTAGTAGGTATAGGCAGATATTGAAAGACAAGTATCCCTTTTTTGTTCCTATTTCTTCCTGAGTTATCCCTCTACTCAAGATACACAAGCCGAAACAAATTTTCCAATACAGAAGAGGCAGTGTGTCATCACTACAACCAGTACAGCATAGATTCTGGAAAAAGAGTGACAACCAAAGCTTTGGTCAGATTTTGAGGGATCAGGAGTAAAATAAAAAGTCCAGATGACTTGCTCCTATGTTTATCACATGATGAAAATATCTTTAAGATCTGGAAAAATCAGTTTCCACTTTTACTCCCTTGTTTGAGGCTAAGCTATGTGGTACTCTTTGCAGTTAAGGGATGTGGGCAGCTTTTTCAATGAGCTGGGTCTTCTGATGGGCGTTTGTTGTCTTCTCAACACCTTGATGCCATCAGGAATGCTCTATGGTATCTGGACTCTGGGACTGTGGGGTTCCTGAGACAGTACCATGGGACTTGCTAGCTCTGCCTATAGCACCATCAAAGCTACAGCTAATAAGCAGGTCTGAGATTGTACCTTCACTTAACTTTTACATCACCAATAACAGGACAAACACATTTTTATTGGCTTTTTTCTGAAATGATCAATCTTAGAAATGACTGTACTCTCTTGTTACTTGTTATTTTCACTCCGTTCAGTTCTGATTGAATCTCATAGGCACAGATCCATAGTAAACTTCAGTGCAGTCTTATGTGCCTCCTTCAGCACCAGGTTTGGATCCCAGCACTATGATCTGAGCTGAGCCATGGAGCCTGACTGCTCTTACAGTGAGTGTTGGGCTACGGGCTCCTTTTGCCAGCCAGGCTAATTCAAACAGTCCAGCTGGGTTTAGCACCTGTTATCCATTTTCCTCCAGGAACTGAGCACTGGCTCGATTAGACTCTCTTGAAAAGGCAGCACTGTCAAAACACCAGTCATGTCAGTTGCTATCAGAAAGATTGCCTCAGGGGAAAATGTTTTAATGCAACAAATACTCCTAACCACATATCTAGCCATGTCTTTCCCTACATTAGCTCAAATTTTTATTTTATCTGCTTCAGTTTATGTCCACTTCAGGCTAGAGAATTAGGCTTACTTGCTGCTATCCCAGTATGTCTTCTGGTTGTGTATAAGACACTGCTGACAGTGCACTTACATGTTACTTTTTTCCTTCCTGAGGCTAGCATGCTTAATACTGAACAGTGCATCATAAAAACACATACGATAAGTCCAGCTTTCCATAGATGAATTCCAGCTGGTTATTTTTGTTGGTCTTCTTATGGCTTTAGTATTAAGTCTGGGTTTACTCCCAGATGCAGCTGAAACACCCAATTGCATTCAGCAACAAATTGCTGGCAAAAAGGAGAGAAATCAGTAAAAACACTGCAGCCAAAGTTCTCAGGCTGATGTCACCAATGCCGTCTGATGAACCACACTACTCTGAATTTTGACATTTGGTATGTCCCCAACAGTGGACAAGCCACAGTTTTAATTCTTATGAAGTAGCTTGTTACAATTGTCTGAACATTAATTCTGTTTTATTTCTAGATAGTCTTTCCCTGTCTAGTCTCCTTTAACTCTGCTGCATATATTCTAATATGGAATACTAAGCAGAGGTACGCATCATTACAGAAACTTTCAACCCTTCTTGATAAGAATCTAGACGCTGATGAAGTGGCTGGAAATGAACTACATGTGTGTGTGTGTGTGTGTGTGTGTTTTGTGTATGAGTTAACTATAATTATGCACCAGCAGCATGATGTCCTGCAAGCTTTATCTGAAACATAATAATCTGGAAAGAGGAAAATTATTTTAAAGAGAAAAATGCCATTACTGAATGACAACCTAATTGCTTTCTGAAGTACTTAGGCATTCATTAAAAATCTCTACTCCAAATGTCAGTTGAGCAGAACTCTCTTCAGTCAGTGAAACCTAAAATGAGCTCACTTCTAAATCATCATGTTATGGTTTAATTCAAATACACATTAAAGCCCTGATCCAGCAAAGCATTTAAGCATATGTTGAAGTCAATGGGATTAGCCATACATTAAAATTTAAGCATATGTTTAAATACTCTGATGTACTAGATTACCCTATATTTTGTTCTCTCTTCTGTTGGCCAAAACTTCGCCTTTATTTCTCTACTTTTATTTCCAATCCCTTCCTATTTCCTCCCACTGGAGATTAGTAGCTTTCAATTAACTCTGTCTGAAATTTCCTTTAGGGCAGGTATACGTATTTCAACATATCAAAACCCCCCAACTCTTCTGCAGGCCTTGCTGCTGTGTGTTTGACATCGGTGTTCATTGAGCTGGTCTTCAGCACTGTTAGCTGGTTCTTTAGGCTGTGTTGTACTACAAGCCCCGTGCGCCGCTGTGCACTCCTGCATCACTCAGCTCCACGCTGCTCCAGCCACTGCTCTCTCTTTTGGAGGGTAGCTTTTGAGGGCTTTCAGCACTCCCTTGCTGCTGTCAGTTGTTGTTTTGATGTCTTTTCTGTTCCTTGCTGGTACATTTCTTTTTAATGAAGAAGAAAAGGCTTCACGTATTTAAGGGTAGGACCCCATGTAAAAGATGAGCGTTATTCCTGTGTTTACCAGCTGTCCATGGTGAGGCACTTTAGTTAATGACCAAACCGCATGAAGACTTTTTTAAACTTACGTAACTGCCCTAGGAATGTCTAGATCTCTGTCATTCTATAAATGCCCTACTGCTTCCTATGTTCATTTGCTCATCACATTTTTGAATATTTCCATCTCATTTCCATTTTCCTCACAAGACACACAGACACACAGATGTCTTGTTACAGGATATCAAAATGAGGCAAAAGAGCAAAGCATAGAAATGAAGCTTTTAGAAATCCTGGGAAATTTTATTTGATTTGTTCTGTGTGTAGTTAGAAAAAGTAGTATTAGTGTTTGCCTTGAAAAACAAATTTTCTTCAGCCAGTGACCCACCTTAATAAAAAATGAAATTTATCTGACAAAGCCAGAAAATATAAAGTTTAATAAGACACATTAAACCTGCAGTGAAAAGCCGACCTATGCAATATTTATGAAAAATATCCAGTGACTCCAATCGAGGAGAAAGGCTTTCACAGTTGCCTTTGGGAGATACCCATGTCAACTTAATACATGGTACTGAGTGATGAAGCTAGACAGGGGCAATCCAGTGCAGAGAATCATGAGGTTACCACCTTGGTGGCTGGGTACCTACTGTAGGACATTTATGGTATCTGACATAGGGGAATTGCCTGCCAGATGGAAGCATCGAATACAAAAAAGAAAAAAACAACTACTCTTTTCAAATTGAGCTACTGGAGTTCATGACTCACATACCTTTTTTGAAAAAGTAGTTATGCTAAATGAATGAGGTCCATTTCACAGTTTTAAGGACAGACAGGCAAGGGAAATAGTATCACAGCTATATTAAAGTTGCCTTCTGTTTACATTGCCTTCAGCACGTGACATCAGACTGGGAAAGTGCAACATCAATCCTGCAATGAGTATTTGCTTGATTAAAAAACTGTTTGTTATAAAGGGTGGGAAAAAAAGGAGTTTGCCAATTCTCACAGCTGACTTTAAGGACTATAATAACAGGTTTCTACATCTGAGCTGGATTTGTAGGCATCCATCACAGTCAACAGAATTTTCGTTAGCATAGTCA
Organism: Cnemophilus loriae; assembly: GCA_013397755.1. Taxonomy (NCBI): domain Eukaryota; kingdom Metazoa; phylum Chordata; class Aves; order Passeriformes; family Corvidae; genus Cnemophilus; species Cnemophilus loriae. Next base: position 833,787 of record VZTF01006535.1, on the reverse strand, counting down.
GTGGAGTTTAGGGTATGAGTCATGTGACAAAATGTAGGTGTCTTCTCTAGGCTGAGATAAACCATGTCATGTTGTGTGGAAATTCTGGAAAACCTGCAAGTGAGTGTCTCAGATGTAAACACCTGTGTTGCACATACTCACTGACAACACAGTCAGGTGCTGGCCATTCCAATTGACAAGGAGAGAATCCAGAAGATTTCAAAAGACAATACTGTGTAACTGTGTAATATGTTGTCAGATCCTGGTAGAGAAAAAACAAAGGGACAGAGAAGAAAGCATATTCCAACAGCGATTCAAAGATGACAAAGATTCATCACAGACTAGAGGTATAAGTGAGGATGCGGAGGAAGATTCCTTGGCTAAGAACAGAGCCAGCTCAAAAGGAAAAAAAAAAAAGAGAGAAAGTTGCAAGAAAGCAGTGTGCCAAATTTTTCTTCTAATCGTATTCAACAGACAGCACCATCATCAATAACTGAGTGACTAGGGAAAAGATGGAGAAAGCACTGCTGATAGAAGACAGAAAAGTGGGGTCCGTTAGGGGTCTATATGGTGACCACTGCTATTTTGTATCTTCCTTAATGACATAGACCTCGGGATTGAATGCAGCCTCAGCAAATTTGCAGTTCACACCAAGGTGAGAGGTGTGGTTGCCACACCTGAAGGAGAGAATGCCAACCAGAGGAATCTGGAGAAGTTCAAGAAGTGGGCTGACAAGAATCTCATGAGGTTTAACAAGACCAAGTGAAAAGTGCTGCACGTGGCTTGGAGCAACCCCCGGTATCAACACGGGCTGGGGATGAACAGATTGAGAGCACCTCTGCCAAGAAGGACTTGGAAGTGCTGGTGGGTGAGAGGCTGGACATGACCAGCAATGTGCACTCACAGCCCAGAAAGCCAAATGTGTCCTGGACTGCATCCAAAGCAGCAGCATGGCCAGAAGGATGAGGGAGGGGATTCTGTCTCTCTAGTCTCCTTTCATTGACCCCACCTTGAGTACTGCATCCAGGTCTGGGGTCCCTAGCATAGGAAGGACACTGATCTGTTGGAGCGAGTCCAGAGAAGGATCACCAAGATAGAGTAATGGAGCACTTTCTCTGCAGGGAAAGGCTGAGAGAATTGGGATTGTTCAGCTTGGAGAAGAGAAAGCTTTGGGGTCACTTAGTTGAAGCCTTGCAGTACCTGAAGGGATCCTTATAAGAAAAATGGAGAGAAACTTTTTACAAGGGCATGTAGTGACAGGACAAGGGGAAATGGCTTCAAACTGAGAATTAGTTTAGATTAGATAGTAGAAAAAAAATCTTTACTGTGAGGGGGGTGAGACACAGCAACAGATTCCCCAGAGAAGTTGTGGATGCCCCATCTCTGGCAGTGTTAAGGCCAGGTTAGATGGAGCTCTGAGTAACCCAACTAGCGAAAGGTGTCCCTGTTCATGGAAGAAGGTTGAAACTAGATGGTCTTTAAGGTCCCTTCCAAGCCAAGACATTTTATGATTCTATGAAAAAATCCTGGAATATAGGAACAGAAGAATCCTGAGTCACAGAAGAAGGATTAAAACATGAAAAGCAGACTAAGCTGGGAAGGTGGCTAGCATGTATACCACAGAAGGTAGATTATTTGGAGATAAGAGACTATTTACAAATATTGTCCATTGTTTTACTCTCCACCATTGAGCTTACTCTATACTTTTATATTGGCTTACCCATGAGTGAAGGCTTACCCTTTTCTTTCACATGCTGCAAATGGAATGTTTTATGACTGTTCCCTTTGGTATCTTCCATTCTTTTGCAGAGGAAAATACTTTATTAGTTTGAGAGTGCTGTTCCATGCATACATGTTGTCTCAATACGCCCATTCGCATAGGATTAAAGGTTACTACTAGACAGACTTTTTAATTTGGAGAAATGGAATGAGCTCCCTTTCTACCGCTAAAAAATTAAATTACATTTGAACTTCAGAGAGCTAGGAAGGAGATAGATGTGGTATAATGCCATCTTTATGTAGAAGTATGACTTACAACACAAGTTTGATTACTCTCAAAGGCTCTCCCAGTCATGCCTGGCAGAAAGATGTGTTTCAAAAGTTGTGAATCAGAGAGGTTAAAAAACTGCCAGATTTTGCCTTGCTTTCAAGGTGTTTCAGGTAGGGAGACAGGATAAAAAAGGAGCTGACTCAGGTCTATCTATCCTCTCCACCTCTCCACTTGGCAATTTCTTTGCATTAGAGGGATCCCTGGGTAACAGGCTACACCAGCCTTCTGTCTGCAATGTGTTGTTATCGTGGCTGTTAGCTGTGGCAGGAACAAGAGATATGACCTTCTAAGGTTCCTTGCTGGAGTAGAACACAACATTTGAAACTCTCTGCCTAATGTACTGAAAAGATTTTGCCCACTGTAAAGCAGCAAGTGTGCACTTTGGAAATTAATTCTACTTTGGATTTTTTCATCCATGCAAAAGAAAAAATATCAAATTTGTAATTAGTGAGATGAACACCATTAAATTTTGCCTCAAGTTGTAGTTTTATTGCAGGATTCAGACTAGTAATTTTGCTCTTCCTGAATTCAACATGATCATATAAAAGAATAGCTTTTAGTCTGGGTGGCAAATATATCCTTTCAAGGAGCAAAATGGATGGTCATTTATTCCTATTTTATAAATCAATCTTCATGGGAAAACAATGTTAATCTGTTCAGCATAACAGCTGGAGGTTCACCAAGTCTAGAAAGAAACACTTTTCGTGTTGAACACTTTGAAACCCTTTTTTCCCAACTGTCTTTGTCATGTTTGATTCTGATGCAGAGACAACTGTTTTCTGTGAAACCAAGTTTTTTCAGTGCTGGAACAAGAAGTGCTATGTATCTCCAGCTCTATGATAATGGTTTCGCATTAGTGAGGAAAGAGCTGTCTGCAGCTTCAGCTTAAGCAACTTCAGTCCAAAGAAGGGTTTTGACTAACATTTTCTAATTGCCATGTTGGTTTGATTTGTTGTGTTGTTTTAGGTTTTCATGTGTGTTTTTGTTTGTTTGTTTCCAATAGAGTAGTTGTTATTATTGTTATTATTATTCTTAGTATTATTACTATTATTATTACTATTATTTATTATCAGACTCGGTATATCTGAATTTCAGAAAACAGAATCATTCTGGAATTTAGGAGAAGTGACCTAAAAAATATTAACACAAATTACCAGTCACTTTTTACAGGTATACTTAGCTGAATTTGAGAAAATCATGGCAATTCCCAATAAGTTAGGAGACCGGATAGGAGTACAACAGAAAATTTATTCCAAAGAAGTTAAATTAACAAATAAGGACACAGCCATGCCACTTTCATTTTTTTAAATGAGCATAATAGAAAAAGAATTATGTTAGTCCATAATAGAAAAGTCTTTCATATTCTACATCTTTGTTGAGTATTGTTACTCTTTCCAAGTTAGGACCCAACACAGAACGGCTATGGTCATAGCAAGTGGGTATAGCTAATGAACAAGAGGGCTGTGCCTGTAATAGGGAAGTAAATGTGACCAGGATGTCACCTCTGGCACAGAGGCCAACTGGCATGGAACTGTGTCTGTAACACCAACCCACTCCTAAAACAGCACAGCCTCATGTGAACTACTTCCTGGGGACAGCCCCCAGTCTATGCTAAGTCCTTACCATGCCCAGGGATTTTTTGGGTTAATGTCATTTGTATCAAACCCAAAAGGGTAGCAGGGATCATTCTCACAGTCCAAGTACACAGACTGCCATGGTGTCCAGGAAAGTTCCTGGCACCGCTTAACTTTCTAGCATAGATGTAGATGAAGGCTCAGCAGTGTAAGGTAACTTAATTATGGTTTTCTCCTTAAAGTAATTATCACACCCCAAAATCTTGCTCTTTGTTAGAGTGTGAGGGAAGCCTATTCACTGCATTGACAGCCACTGAGAATGTTTGAAATCCTATAGCCAGGATGGCTTTGCTTGTGCATCATTTTGTGTTCTGTCCTGCTTTTGTCTGCTGAACTAGTCTTCAGGATCCCTGACTTAGCTATATTGTCAACATCATAAATGTCATAACTTTAGAGCAAGATGTCTGGACCCCAGAGGCTAGAGAATAACAATTAAATACATCTTCCTCTGTGGAAATCTCTTTTAATGGCACTGCAATGTTTTTTTTTTCCAACTTTGAGATTGCTGGGATAAGCAAAGTGGCTCCCTTGTCAAGTAGAAAATATAATTTCAATTGATGTGTAATAAAATAGTTGAAATCAAGAATGAATATCAGTATTTTAGCGTAGGTCTGCATATAGTGCAGAATACCACAGGGCCTCCAAAGGGAAAGAAAACAAAATTGACTTCATCAGACTTTCCTAGAGCTATGTCCTTTTCCCTCTACTATTCAAGTCTTGCACAAGCTAGAAGGCATATAGGCCAAAAATTATGTGTATGATTGATTTACCTGTAAAAGCTGTTAGCTTAGGTCTTTAGAAAAATTTGGACATGGTAAAAAACATTGACACAGACTTTGGGATCTTATTCTTGAAAAAGTTTTCCTGTTTCTTTATTTCTGGTACGACTGTCAGATAGACAGCAGTGCTTGATTTACTGTCGCTCTTTCAAGCTAAGGTCTTACCATATTTCGTTTAACTTGGTAAGCAGTAAAATACAAAAATGAATACCAAGATTTAAGCTTTCTTCCTCAAGGAAGAAATTGAGAAATTTTAACCTAAGTTGATAATGAAGTTTCAAAATCAATCTTTTTATGACCAGGAGTGTAATTGATTAACATAACTCATGACTAATGTATTACAAGCCTCCATTCCATTTTTGATCTCATGTACAGATAACTAGTATATGACTAGGTAGAGACAGTGGAACTTGGAATCAAAGTTAATATTAAAATGTAATTCAGCTATAAACAGAAAAAAAATCTGTATTGGTCCAAAAACTTTTATTAATCATGTTTGAGAATATGATTTTAGAGTAAGATCTGGAGTAGGCAAGCTGTTTGAAACCAGAATAAAAGGAAAACCTAAGAAATACACAGTAAGATGCAAGTGAAATAGCATGTCTCTGGACTATGAACACAACAACTTCTAGGTTTGTACTGGAACTGTGAAGAATTTCCTGTCCAGGCTACTTTACCTCTGAAGTACAAAGCACTTATGAGGAAAATGCTACAGTAGGAACTCTTCAAGTTATGGATCTAATTATTCACACCGCTTTCATGTTCTGCTTATATTCTTGATCAATCAAACTGTATTTTGTTATCCTATGAAGAGTATACAGTTCCCTTTCTTATCCTTAAACATTCCACTGCGTTTGCATGTGTCTCTAGAATTGTTGTGCTGGACGTGCATGATGTTCAAAATGAACATTTGAAGGCAAAAATTCATGCTGAAATATTTTTTAAAAGATAATCATAATTTTTGTGATCCAAAGAGTTACTGTCTTCATGTGGGTAATGGCAAAAAAGAATAATTTTCTTCATGTTAGTTGACAGCATAGCAAAAAGAGTCAATGAAAACACAAAGTCTATAAATTTCACAAGCTGCAACAGAACAAAGATGCATGCTTTAGGATGAAAAATATACACTCTTTATTCTTAAGTCTGTGTCTTTAAAAAAAAGATATTTTTATTTCTTAAATAATGTTTGAATTTGCCTCATTCTAGATATCTTGAGGATAGCAGGTAAAATTTCTAAAGAGAAATACTCTCTAGATTTTAGGGTATGACTGATTGTACTTCTGCAAGTCATTCATTATGCTGAAATTGTGCCTCCACTATAAGAAAATTTTGTCCTACATAAGTTCAGTAAAATTCACAGATTCATGGAATACTCTGATTTGGAAAGGATCCACAAGGATCACTGAGTCCAAGTCTTAAGTAAATGACCCATATGAGAATTGAACCCACAAGCTTGGTATTATTAGCACTCCAAACAAACTGAGCTGAAATTTTTTAAAATGCTGGATGGGTCGACTAAGTAAGTTGATACAATATTTGGCATTTTCTATGAATGATCTGACAGTAAAATTAAAACAATATATTTTTCATTTTTTTAAAATCCAAGGAGACTATCATTTAGAGAAGAAAATACATGAAGAGAAATGAGGTGTGTTTTCTTGCACCATATGCAGCTTTCTGTGGCATGCTGTGGATTCCAACTACAGGACATATAGTTTTAGATCCAGTCCCAGCTATCTATAGCATTTATTACGTCCATATGTAAACACTCAAAAAGAGAACTGACAAGATTCAGGAAAAACTGCCAAGTTATATAAGACTCAAAATAACAAACTTTACAATTAAGGTTCGGATTGTCCCTGGCAGTCGAATTTCTGCAGTGGAGGGACTTGGGGGAGGGAAAGAATACAAATATTCCCGTATGTGAGCTCCACACAAGGACCAGAGAAATGGTAGTCTCAGCAGATGCCCCGTCTGGAAGGTTTTCTCTGACATTCCTGGTACCTAAAAGGAACAAGGAGGGGAAGGCAAGTGATGCTGATTTCCCTGTACTCGCTTTCTAACAATGTACTTGTTGACAAAGTAGACGGGATAAATGAGAGGAACTTTCTTAGCTTATTTCCACTGTGGGAAACCTCTGCATACTAAACCAGAAGCCTTTTTGTATTCTAGCATATTCATTTTCTTACCAGCTCCATCTTTCTTCCAGAGAATAATTTTCTTGAGCTCTGCTCCCAGGTCTGGCTTTCTCTGTATGTAAAGGCTTGTTGCAGGCTCATAAAGAAGCTGTCTTCCCCAAAACACGGCAAACCACCACTTTACTACCTTCCCAATATGAATCTTTCCTGTCACAAATGACACCCCCTATAAGCTTTTCAGCACAGATATGACTTTTTTCCTCCAAATTATAGACACTTAGAATATTGTGGATGCATTCTAACTCCAATAAACCTTATAACAATTATTTATTGTTACGGTAAAGGCGATGAGCATGGCAGCTCATGGATGCAAGATGGAAAAAATCTGCCAGTAGATCCCTTTCTTCCACAGGGATTTAGATATTGCACTGATCTTTGTGGTCAATGATGAACAGTACAGCATGGTGACTGTTCTCCATGTCACTGTAGCTGCAATAATTCATAATTTTAAACATTAAAATTAGCATCTTGCACTTCAAAAGCTATCCAAATGGATACAACACTTAATGAAAATGTCTAGAACTATCATCTTCTCATTTAAATCCCACCTCAGTCATGACAACAGTGGTGTCTGGCAGAAATTAAAGAAAAGGTAAGCTAAAAGAGAATATTTTCTTCTGAGCTTTATGGTTTAGGTTACCTCACCCTCCAATCCTTGAGGCAACTGTATCTGCTTCATCTGCCCCAGCAGTCTGTCTCATATGTCATACTTGAACACACAAGGAAATGCTAAACAAAGTTTTTTCTTTAATATGCTATATTTCAGCAGTGTTTGCTGTAATGGGATTTAAGCAGCTTATTTTCCGAAACACATTGCTCAAAGTTGTGGGGGTTTTTCCCGATTGATTTTAATTCACAATCAAGGCACCATGTTCTCAGCAGACATCTGGGGTCAATGCTCTGTTGCTAGGCAGTGGGAATTTAGCAGCTTTTTATCATTCTGGATTATAGGAAACATTGTGGAGTAGGCTGCACTTTGAGACCACGGAATCAGTCCCATTATTCCTTCTGTTCCATTGTATAGTTGCCTTGTTGCAACACTATTTGCAAATTTTTGTGTTTTGGAAACATCTTCATACTGTTGTCAGACTGGATGCACAGCTGAGCACTATTATACTGATGATAACAACTATGAAATGAAAATTTCAGGTGTTTTGGCAATTGTTCAATTGATGTGCTTTAGAAACAAAATAAAGTTCCTTACTGTTGTGGACTCACAAAGACAGAAAAAAGAGAGTGTAATGGGCATCTTCATCTGCTTTCTCTTGAAATTCTTTTCTCAGCTTCATGGATCAGGGGAGTGCTGCACACTTGGGATGACCAGAGATAGCTAAAGGTCTTAAAGCTGTTTACTTCAGGAACCAGTTATTGAACTCACTTTTTGAACTGCAGAGTTTGTGTCGATCAGACGGGTTTTCCTCTGTATTCAGAAATGTGTGAGCATCATTATTGGAAAGCTAGCAGTCAATAGCTAATCACCTAGATAGTAAAAAATTATCAACTTGTCAGATATTTGTATCGACAATGCATGATATGTGGTATTCAGCTAGCAAAGGTCTAAAAGGCTTACTACACAGGGATGTATAATTTTGCCATCCACTGTAATATCTTAGTATTTACTAAGCACATCTCCCATAACTATTACCATGGACAAAGATTTCCTTATTCCATATTCTGTGAACAAAAGCAATATAAGGTGTCTTATTTAATGACGTGACATTCCTGTCCCTGTGGTTTCATGGCAGATGCAAAGCTGCTCCTTCAGATGTATGGGCAGTGTATTGAGGGGACCTTGACCTCACAAGACAATTTCATCTTGTTCACTGGAGGCTGTTGCATGTGCAGGCATGCACTGAGGTGATATATTGGGAAGATTTTTATTTGAGTTTTTCAGAGCATTTGTGTATGTTGGACACATGACTGAGAGGCTGCTATTTGCCCTTAAAGTTTTCTCGTGGCTGTACCATCAGGTGTACCAGGAAATAACTTTCTTCATTTGTCTGTTAGAAATAGGCGTGGACAACTCAATGGCAAGAGGTAAGATGAAATTGAACTTGCTCTGTCTTATGAGGCAAGATTCTTCAGGATTTCTTGATAAGGCTGGACATAAAAACATAATATCAACTTAGGAGCAAACTCAGAGTCTATAAACTTGCTATCCAGTTAGAGTCACAAGTGGACCATAGAACAATAGAATCATTTAGGTTGCAAATGACCTTTAATATCATTGAGCTTACTGTGCGCACAAACATTTAAGCAGGACAGAGTTTCACTATCAGGATAAAAATGAAACATGAGAGAACAAGAAATTAGCAATTTGAATTGGGAGTATGGTGAGAACAGTTTTGAAGTGTTTATTCAAAATTGAATCATAGAATGGTTTAGGTTGGAAGAAACCTTAAAGATCATCTAGTTCCAACCCCCTGCCATGGGTAGGGGCACCTCCCACTAGAACAGGCTGCTCAAAACCCCATCCACTTGCTGGTGAAGACCAAGTCAAAAAAGTCTTTGAGTATACCTCAGCCTTCTCCATATCCCAGGTAACATGGTCTCCTGTTTCCTTCTGGGGAGGTACCACACTTTCCCAAGTCTTTCTTTTATTACAGACATACCTATAGTAGCTTTTCTTGCTGCCCTTGACATCCCTGGCCAGCTTTAATTCTATCAGAGCTTCAGCTTTCCTCACCTGATCCCTGGCTGCTCAGACAACTTCTCTGTATTCCTCCCAGGCTACTTGTCCTTGTTTCCACTCTCTGTAGAGATGCATCAACCCAAATCTTACAGTGAATTACTGATTTTGAAGTAGGTGTATGGATTTTTTTTTTTTTAAGCAGATATTAAAAGTCAAGATAAAGTTGGAAAATACTATCTAAATGTGAATATAAAACAGATTGTTCAGATAAAGCTGATACATATCGATTTGTACTGAAACTAACTTTCTTATGTAAACAAGGCCCTGCACTGAAGTTTCTAAGCACTTACATCTCTAGAACAAGTTATGTGCTGTTTACTAGTAGTCTTTATATAAGCTAAAATAATAAAGGTCTGATATTTGACTAGAGTTACTGAGAGATATCATAGCATACATTTGAACAAGAAGAACAAACAAAACCAAGATGAATGTTAAACAAACATAATAGATCCTCCAAGAACATCAAGTTTTAGCTTAGAAAAGCATCTGCTTTCTATTTTTAAATTATTTTTCAAGGTGATTTATATATATTGGAAGTACATATATATATATAAAACATAGGTTTGCTGTTCTGCTTTTCCTTTTTCTACAGAAGAAACAGCAGCTGTCATTTATCACAAAATCATGGAATGGTTTGAGTTGGAAGGCACCTTTTTGATTATTTCGTACTGAGACCCAAACCCTTGGGCACAGATACCTTCTACCAAACCAGGTTGTTCCAAGCCCCATCCAACCTGGCCTTGAACACTTCCATGGATGGAGCATCCACAGCTTTTCTGGGAAACATGTTCCAGTGTCTCACCACCCTTAGAGTATAGATTTTCTTCCTAAAAACTAGTCTAAATCCACTCTCTTTCAATTTAGCAATCCTATTTATGAGTTATCTTTCCTTTTTTTTTTCCATTGGTGAAATTACATCCCAGAGCATTGATCAGCCAATGTACATTATATGTAAATGTAGATGGGAAAATTATACACACTAGAATTGGTTTCTTTACCTCAATTTGTATACCAAGAAATTATTTCTGCTGCATGTATATTATGCATTTTATTAAACCAATGCCCACTAATGAATTCTTACCACAACATCAGATGGGTTGGTGGCAGAAAGGAAGCTTTGCAAGAAGTAATTTTCTCTTCTGTTTCTCACCTAGTTTCAATTTACCATGTACAATAATTTTCAGAAAAACTCAATACATAGCATGATTATACTTCTTTATCAATTCATTGATAGAAGTATTTCTGTAATTGCGTGCAGTTGTAATTCAGACAATTGCAGCTTCAGGTAATCTCAAGCCTCCAGCTTTCCACATGGACTAACATCCCAGGCCAGCCCTGTCCCACCCCTGTCCCCAGGGAGGTGCCTGATCCCTGAGGTTGGAGCTGCCCCCTGGTTGTCCTGCACCTTGGCTGGAGCAGTGGGGTGGAATGGGCTGCTTGGCCCTGCCCTGCCACCCTGGGCAGGCCCTGCAACTGTTAGTCCCCAGGGAGACCCCATCCCACGAAGCACCCTGACATGATGTATATGAACATGAGCACTTCTCATGAGTTCAGCATATGTCTGCCTTTCATCTGATGTTCTTGAAGTTATGCTCAAAATTGGAATTTCCAGGAATGTTCTCCCTTGGAAAGCCCGTATCAAGGACCATGAAGCTCAGGTATGGGAGAAAGTACCTGCAACACAGCACACAATGCAGTGCTGTAGCAGCAGAGAGGTTGTGTGAACATATAACTTGTCTCATCAGTCTCTATATTCATAGAAATCATGAAAGGATAAAATAACAGAAAACTATTATCTACTTAATTTCTTCAATGCAAATTTTGATAATCTGTTCTGAATTTCGACAGATAAAAAATGCCAAGTGCTACTCTAAGTATACCCTGTCCTGTCTCAATATTTTTTGGTTCACACAGTGAGAAAATTTTCTCAGTATATATCCTACACATTCTTTACTGTTATTAGGCCAGCTTCCATTTATCCTACTTACAATCGGCCCCTTTGACAAGTGTCATGTTTCTACTATTGGCAAACATCATCTTACTTTGCTACAATACATCCAAAATGACAAAAAAAGCCCTAGAGTCCCATGCCAAAAGTCCATAAAATTGGGCACTTGTAAGTTAAAATATAATATGTAGGCGTTTTACAAAATATTGCTTTTCCACATAGGCAATCAGACAAAAAGAAGCATGGGGAAGAAACCTGAGTAATTAAAATGGACATTGTTTTCTGATTAATATTTCTGCTGTAGGACTGAATTTGCTTACCTTGATGGAGATAACATCAGCTCTCATGATTAAATAAAAGTCTAACGGAGAGAATCATTGTAGCACATACTAAGCTCTTTACCAGACAGTTTCTCCATGCCTCTGAAGCCCCATTATTGCCCTTGACTTTAAAGGTATTTCCAGATATATAATTCTGTTACAGTGAGAGGAAGGGCAAAGAGGCAGTGCAAACTACCAGGAGGAAAAAAAAAATCTTATCTGTAGAGCCAGCATATGTTCCCAACATACCACCTCTCTATTTCCTTTATTTACTTTAAATTCTCTGTGCTTTCAAATGAGATTCCTGGTTGGTTTGACATTGCAAATTTAATTGTCTTCTTTTGGTCCCTGCCAGCAGAGCCATTTTCTTCATCAAATTTCTTCATTCCTTTTCCATACTCTTTTCATGACTTCAGTGTGATGAACATTGTTAGCCTCATTAGAAAACAAGTAAATTTTAGTAGAAGATTCTCAGTAGAGAGGAATATTTTAAATTTGAAATGCATAAAACCTTGAATTTATCAATAGAATTTACCAATCTCTTTCTCTTTAAATATGGTCATTTGTGCTTCAGCATAAATTTCCTCTACATTATTACATTAATTATTCTGATTTTATATTTATCTCTGTGTTACAGAGTCAGTCCTTTTGGCCAGCATATGAAACAACTATAAAAGTTTTCTAAACTTAAATCAATTTTTGGTTTAAAACTACTGCAGTCTTTCTCATTAATATAATTCTTCCTGTTTAGATTTAGTGATCTGTCTTTAGCTTAGCTAGTGCATGGTTGCACAATGCAGTATTTTCTCTCTCTCCTAATTGGATGATCTATAAAGCTAACCAATAGCATTCAAACTGCAAATATATCAAATTTTTGCAGAAGATATCACAATATTAAGTATTAGTGAATATTGTATGTATCAGTTCTGCTGTTTCTGCTTGCAAGTAGACCTGAAATATTTCACTGCTCATTGACTTTAAAGTAGGAAAGTTTCTGCACTCAGATGAAAACACTTGAAAAATTGAGTTATTGAAATATTAGTAATTTTTCATTTCTTGCTATTAGATGAACTCTTACAGGTCAGATCTACAAGTGATGTAATCTAAAGGCAATCTTCTCCCAGGCAACTAGCAATAGAACAAGGAAAAATGGCCTCAAATGGCACCAGGCAGGTTCAGGTTGGATATCTGGGAAAACTCTCTTTCCTCTGCAAAAGTCGTAAGCAATGGAACAGCCTTCCCAGAGAAGTGATAGAGTCACCATCCATGGAAATGTTCAAAAAATGAGTAGATGTGGCACTTTGTCATCCAGTTTAGTGAGCATGGTGGTATTCCATCACCAGTTGTACTTGGTGATCTTGGAGGTCTTTTCTAACATTAATGATTCTATGATTCTAAAGCACATTTTTTGACTTGACAAAAACAGTGTTTATTTGTATCAGGAAAAGATTTTGCTCCTATCTTTGGAAATTCCCATACTGCTAGAACTGTCAGATTCCTCAAGAACTTTGAGGCAATTACTTCTCTTTCTTGACTCTGATATTTCTGTTTAATCATTTCCTTGCTCCTCTGTAGTATGTCAGTAGGATGTGTTCTGCAGCAGTTATGCAGTCTTCCCCAGGAACAGCCACAAATCCCTTTTCCTGCAGTTTTTATGACTTGCACTTGAATCACAGAATCAAGGAACTGTTTAGGTTGGAAGAAATATCTTGAGATCTTTAGTACAACTCACCACTGCTCAAGCAGGGCCACCTAAAGCAGGTGACTCAGGGCCATATCCAGCTGGATTTGAATATCCCCATGAGTGGAGATTCCACAACCTCTCTGGGCAACCAGTTCCAGCAATTTTTACTGTGAACTTTTTACACTTTCATGATAACTTTTTTTCCTTGTGTTCAGATGGACTTTCATGTTTTCTAAACTGTTGCTATTGCCTTTAGTCCTGTCCCTGAACATCATTGGCTCACTCTTCATTCCTTGCAATCAGATATGTGTACACATTGATAAGATCCCCCAAATCTTTCTCTTCTTCATCCTGAACAGTGACAGATCTGCCAGAGTGTCCTCCTATGAAAAATGTTCTAGGCCCGTAATCATCTTCATGGCTGTTGTCCGATTTGTTGATTTTCTTCTCAACAGTTATAACTCATGTGAAAAAAACCACAAACAACAAACATTTCCTACTTCTTTGCTTTTTGGAATCAAAACTTTAACAAACTTTTTTTCCCCCCCTACAGTTGGTTCCTTATTTTTTTATTTAAGTTTGTAATAAAACCCTTGCAAAAGACAACTATTTGCAGGAAAGAATATTAACAGTAGTACAGGTAAAACAGTGTCCAGAGATACATGCTACGTAACCGCTGCCAGATTTTAATTTGTAAAGTTAAAAAACATAATTGTACTTAATTAACTATTTGATTACAACCTGCTTCCGTAAAATGTCATATTATCAATGGCAAAAAAATAAATCTTATAAGATTGACAGCTTTAGAAATTAGATTACTTTAGGATGTAGCACAGCTAAAGACATTCTTCAGGAAAAAAAAAAAGGAACGAAAGCATTTCAAAAGCCTCAAAGAATGCTTTTTCTTCTCTGCCCACTCTTATTAAACTCATGTAATTTAATTAAAACTATCATTCAAGTGTGCTATCTTTGCATGGAGTTAAGAAGATGGAATGTACCTCTTTTCTTTTTTGATCTCTTTTCTTCAGAATTAACTACTGTACTTGCAGTTTGCTGATGAGATAACTGAGCACTGTGCCCAGTTACTGCGAGGTAAACACTGTGGGATTCATTAGCTATGTACTGTATTTCTGCTGGAAAAGCTATTATAGCATGTCTTGAAATACAGTGGCATCCAGAATAAATCAGGTGCAGCCTGACTTCCATATATTTTGAGAACCATGTGAGCTGTAAGTTTGTCATGTTCTGCTCAGACTGGCCACTCGAGAACAGCCTGTTCTGCACAGTGAACTGCCCATCACTGGTGGTTAGAAATTTGTAACAATAGGCTGATGCCAAAGTAGAATAATCAGACAAGAACAGCTGCAGGGCTCTCTCTGCTGGCACTTTGCACAGATCCTCCTTGTTTCTTCATCAGGTTTGGGGTACTAAGAATTGTGCTCAGGCAAGAGCTTAGCATAGGAAATTGCACATTGAAATTTAAGTTTACTTGTCAGAAATGGGTGATCTTGCTCTGTCAAAACAGGAGCATGTGCAATAATCATTAGCAGGAAATAACTATTCTCCAGCTAAGCAGGCTTCCTAATGCATATTCTGCTGGAGGAAGGGTAACTAACTACTGCAAACTCCATTCAGAAATCCACTGCCTCTTTTGAGGTAACTCACTGTAACCAGAGATGGACATAAGTATTGGGTAACTGTCTCAGTGATTTCCTGGGGTCTTGGGAAAGACTTCAAGCAGTGAGATTTCACTGGCCTTTTTTAGGAAGGGGAAGGAAAATTGGCAGATTCTATGCAGGTACTTAGGAACTGTGCTTACTACAGCACTTGGTATAATATAAAATCTAACTCAGAATTAATAAATAGAAGTACTTATTATTTGATAGCTTTACAGTTTGCAACAGTATAAACTGAGTGAAACAACTCTTAACTCTGTTCCCTAGATAATTTCTGTTTTTTTTATCCCTCGCTCTTGAATTCTTCTAAAGGTACAAAATTTATTTCCAAAACTTTTTCTTCTCTCTGTTGTACAATTTTTCAGCTGCATGCACTGACCATCTACTGTTTAGATTAAGAAAATCTTCATAACTGCAATTGTTCCAAGCTAGTGCTTCCTATGGAATTTAAAAGAGACATAAATGTACACGTGCACACATATTTAATATCCATCATGGCTTCTATATCAGCACCACTCTCAGTCAGTCACTGCTTCCCTTTCACTCTACTATATGTTTAGAATTTCTTCACAGCTCTCTTGTTATGACTCCACAGAAAAGGTTCAGCAGCTGTCATGGCCAGTTCACAGTGCAAAGTAGGTTGAAGAAACTAGCATGTACATTGCTGCATTCAAAATTGTGTGCTTTTAGCATCTGATGCAAAACACCCAAAAGAATTCCCAGGAAGAATTAGGTCTTGGCAGCAATAACTAACTGCCCATCAGAAACTGGGATTTGGTATTCTAAACAGTTTGAGGAAAACTGTTTCAAAGACTAGAATTATCACAATTTTCCTTCTTTTGAAGGTTATCCTGATTATGTTGATTGGGAATAGACGCATGAACTATAATTTGCTTTTTTGTCTTGCACAGAGAGTAACATACTTGCAGCAGACAAAATTTCACCTTTGATGAATTATGAAGCATTTAAAGTGAAACTCATCTAATGAGTGAAAATAAACTGAAGGAAAACCAGCTGTAATGGATTTTTGTCTATTTATAATAGCAAAGCATACTCAGTAATTTGGAAACCACTTAGGTCTCTTGAAACAGGAGATTGTTTAATTGAGTCAACACTATTTCACTTGCTAAGAACCCCAGTGGAGAGAGTATTTACATCAAAGAAGATCCAAAAACTATTTGTGTGCTTTTCAAATACCTTTTACAGGGCAATTCACAAAGGACCACCTAGGCCCAGACTCCTTTTCCTCTGACTGAATGAATGACATCACACTCAATTCTGTTTGTACTAATCCTGGTGAACTGGGAATTCAGTTCTTCCAGGTGTTTACTGATTTTAAGTCACAAAGAGTAAGAGCTCGTGTAGATGTTGCCCAATATACCTTGACAGCCACTTCCAGAGTTACTTTTTGAAAGACTTTTATAAAGTACAGCTTCATTCTTGGTTGCTGTTACTTTATTGAGCAGTTTTCTTATTGTTCATCTTTTATGGACAGAGATTGATTACTATCCTGCTAGTAAGAAATTTTCATAATTTATGTAGGACTGATGAATCTTTTTGTCTAGATGAAATACAGCCAATCCTCTCAACAACTTTCCAATATGCCACATTTACAAAGTGTTTTAGCATTCTCTCTCTTTTTCAGATTCTCCTTTATTTCCTTAGTTCTGTTATAGACTGAGGTAATGAAAACTAAACTCAAAATTCTATCTGAAATCTGACTAGTAAAGAATAAGTGATTCTTGTATTTTATTGCATCCTTGGAAGAGTGCTGTCTTTTTTTTTCCTGACAGAACCATGAGAACACTTCAGATCAAGTCCTGCAGCGCTACTGCTTGAATAGGTGAATGCACTGTCCATTCTGTCCCCCTTCCATTACGGCATTTACCTCAATGAAAATTTTGTCACTATCAGACTCTAGTGTGTTAAGATTCTCTGGTATTCTTAGAACATCTTTGCAGTTTTCTACATTTCTATGACAGCTGAATATTTTGCAAACATATCGCCCAGCTCCTCCTCCGTTAGCGAAAATAGTGGCCTTTGGTCTTGGCAGTAGTCAAGAGTTCTGGATAGGTTCCTGGAGAATTCTTCTTTGATGTGCCCCTAATATGATAGTGAAATATCGATAGCACTTTAAAGAGTAATCTTCCAACCAGCTGTGTTCCCATTAATGGCAATAACATCTAATCCAAAAAATTCTCATCTTGATTAGGAAAATATTACAGGAAAATATTGTGTACCAAAAGCCATGCTAAATCACGTTTCTCTCTACACACTAGCCCATTTTCCTTGTCAGGGAAGGAATTTAGATTAGTCTGTTGTGGCAAAACCACGTTAGCTTTTTATATTGCCATGCTATCTTCTAGATGTCTGATTGTAAATATTTTTTCAAAAATATTTCAGTGGACAAAAGTTATGTTGACTGAGCTGTAATTCTCTGAGTACTCATTCTCCCTTTTAAAGGATAGATTCTACATTTATTCTGCTCTTACTAGTCTTTCATGAATTTTCAAATATAATTGACTATGGCTCAGAAATTGCTTTGGCTAGTTCTCAGATGGATTTTGTCAAGCCATGCTAACTTGAACACACTGATCTTATTTCAATGTTATTTATCTTGTCCTTCTCTTCTTCTGGCTTGAATGTCTACCTCTTCATCAAAATAAATTTTTAAAATTCTGGTCACAGTTAACCTTTCTAGTGAAGATTGAAGAAAAGAAACTCATCTTCAGCCTTACCTGTGACATTTGTTTTCCTTTTTCTTCCTGGCAATGATGCTTTAAGTCCCTTTTTCACACTCTTCAGGCTTATTTCTAAAACTTAGCTTGCTGATTTTGCACTCCTACTTTATTCGTCTTTAATTTGTTCTTTAATTTTTTTTCTTGAGCTGCCCCCAGAGATTGCATTTTTATGTTCCTAGAGAGAACAAAAATTTAAAGCACCTATTTCTAGGGCTCCTTTTAATATTATTTATAGACCTTTAAATATTTTCCAGTAAAAACAACAAACCCTAGTATAGCAAAACTGTCTCAGAAAGATAGAGAGACCTTTCACTGACTGTCTAGAAGCAGTCCATCTACCTCAGGGTTGAAAATCAGTCATCTAAAATGATTTTGTATATATACTTCCAGTTCCTTTGACTACCAGTTCCAGTGACACTTGAATATCTATACCTATATCTTTCTGTTGTCACTTCCAATACCAGGAAAAATCCTGTTTGGTGTTCAGTATCTAAGTGCGTTACAGTGCAGTTCAAGCTAGTATAGGAATAGATTAAACTTGTAGTACTCAGGCTGCACATTTTTCTCCACTGCCAAAGGGTTTCAGTATTTTCATCTGTGTCTTTGGAACATGTCATATTGAATTCTTGTACTTCACCTTTTAAAAAGCTACTGCTTGCTATAAGTTGATATCAGAGATCCTGAGTAGCATTCACACCCTCCCTCCCTCCCTCCCTCCCTTCCCTTTTTTTCTTAAAAGAAATATTAAATCATTTTCCAGAGATATTTCCTAAAAGAAAATTTGTTTGTTTTACTTCAGATTAATATTCAGATGCGTGCTTCCCTTCACTGGTAAGGTCTGTTCTTTACTCAGAACGGATCTTTGCAGAAAATAATTAACACGTCATGTGGGATTTGACCACCTGTCTAGATTTTCAAGTTAGTAGAAGATTTTCTTTTCTCACAGATTCAACTCTCATGTTCTGATTTTGCTTTTAACGAGGGTCTGAGAGTATTTGGAGAACATTATGAACTATCCAAAACCCTTTCCTTCTGCATTAAACCAGCCCACTTGGCAGTAAAAGACTTCAAAGATGGAAAATGGAGGCAACAAATCTTACGAATTGTCCTCCCAGGAGTGAAAGAAATCTGTTTTACTCAGATTAGTCTTAAAGAAATCCTTCTATCAAAGTTCTTTGCCATCAACCTGGATAAAGCAGCAAAAGAGCCATTTTGACAAAGGATGCTTGCCTCAAAAAATGATACAAAGGGTGGCTCCTTACTGTTTGAATTGCTTTAATACCGGCCAAAATAGATAAAGAAATAGCTATGCATTGCATGCTGATCCTTGGAAACAATCAACTGAAATTCAGAAATACAACAGGAAATTTGGCAAAATAGGTAGTGTTCTTGGGTGGTAACATTTCTTAATTATGCTATTTATCAAGTGACTCAAGACATCAAAGAATAAAGATCATGTCAATTCACAGGAAACTGTGACTAAGAAAAATTCAAATATAACACAGACCTTCATGACTAACACAGACACACACCTTCGCTTCGAAGATAAAAGTGCACATTATAAATGGGGAAAAAGAAGAGTTTGAGTGAAATGTAGTGGCTCACAAGTGCGCTTCGTGTATTGAAGGGATCTCGATTTCAAGAGAGACTAAGTATGTAAAATGTTTTGTTCTCTGAATAGACTCAGATGTTCTTTAGAGAGAAACTTTTTTTAATTATTGGCAAGAATTTAATTTTTACAGTCTACTTGAGTATGTGCATACTATTATCAACTGATAATAAATTATTACTACTTATAAAACCCAGTATGTTATTTATAGAGTTTGGTTGGTATAGGTAGAGTCCAAAGACAATGTCACAGGTCTTCTCACAAGTACAATATGGCACTAGACTCCAGTGGTTCAAATTGACAACACAAGCAATTATCTGCAGCCACTCAGAATCAATCAACATCCCATGCACAGAAATCAGAACTGCAAAAACTTTCCTTCAGGGAGACTCATCAGAGTCCTTACTTAATCAAGATAATGTAGGACTAACAGATTTTGGAAAGTTGTTGCAAACTTTCTTCAAGAGTAATATTTTATTGTCCATATGGAGGATCACAGGGAGTTTTAAGAATTATATGTTTGGGACTCAGAGGGGTTCTTCTGAAAAGTATTGCTGAAAAGACTGAGCACAAACTGAGGGGAAAAACTTTGGTTAGCAGCAGACTAAAATGAGCACATCAGCTGCAATTAAATAAGAACCGATCCATCTCATCGTGCTAAGTTTAAGCCTGCAGTCACTTTGCATATATTCTAGTTTAAGTGGTTTGCTTTTTAAAATTTATTCTGTGGTGATTGGTAATTACAGGTCTGGTATATGCAACGGCAGCTGGAAACTCTTCTCAGGATTGTTGTGTCTGAAAGGTAGTTTTCACCAGCTGCGTATTAACATATGATCTCTCATTAAATTGTACCAAAAAGGATAAACACTGATCGAAGACATCTGCCGACACTTAAAAGGTCCTATATTTCTAAATTCATTTAACATTCAGTGTAATAACAATAATAAAAATGAATTTGTGGGATATTCAACATCTTTTATAGAGGTGCTGCCTTGTAATTTACAGTTAATTAATGGACATGTTATAGAAAATCCATACTGCAATGATATTCTATATGCAAGAAACAACCATGAGACATTTGCTCTTTTGGGCTGGATACTTATTACAGCAGTCATTGTAATGTAAATAAATTCTTTTGGGGCCATAAAAAAACGAAGTGCATGAATATGAATAACAGATGATTTAACTACCATAACATCCAGAATACAGCTGAAGAATACAAATACACTGCTTGCTTGACTCAGATCAGTTTTACCTAAGGAACACAAAACCCAGTGGATTCAGGACTGATGTACATGTTATCAGAACAGACAATAAGAAGAAATGGAAAAGATCCCAGGAGGATTATGGACGAATCTTTAGTCTTTTCACAAATCTTATAGAGTTCATCTCTGAACTGAAATGAAGAATGTTTGGCCTCCAAAGAAAAAAAATTGTCTTCGGTGTTACAGATTACCATGTTCCACTCCAGCACATTGGGCAAGATGGTACATGTATGAGGCATTCAGAGATTCCAGAGAAATAACGTGACTAATCCAATCATTGCACCAGACTGCATTTTTTTTTTTTTATTCCATGTTACGCAAGTGTCCACCTGGCTTTGGATAGCTGCTGGAACTGTTAAGCTTGTTTTTAGGAGAGCAAGATAGCACATAAGTAATATTAAGTTACGGGGTAATTGGAGGAACTGAAATGCTGTAGGGTACTCATTCCTTATGTGGAGCAGCCTGACATGCTGTGCACCCAGTGACAGAACCTGAGGCACAATTTTCATGTAGCCAGTAGGAATTTACTTTTCCCACATACCAGGACTTGGGTAACATCATTTAAAGCCTCATGCTGTACTATTTTTCCGTTTCCTTTTTTTATGTTTCATTAAATCTATGCTGTTGTTTTACAAGTTCGATGTTTTCAAATGCATATAATTATAATAAACCTGGGCAGAGTTTGCACCTGCCTTTGCTGCCTCTGAAAGATCTCTGTCTGCGAACGACTGTCAGAGGCACAGACATATGTCTAGCAGAGACCTGAACCTGGCATCAGAAACTGATTCTCAGTCAATCTAGAATACATAAGTGGTCCCCAGCCAGCCTGGGGCTCAGCATTTAGCTTTCTAAAATGGTGCTGGATTATTAAATAACACAAAGGACACAAGTTTTCCAACCTAATGGAGATTTTCTTTCTATTTAGTTCCTAAAGCATCTTATATATTGTCTCTGTTGTGATTCAGACTAAATCCTGTTTGTCTACTTCTCTCTTCTTTATGGAGCAAATAATGTTTTTATTAAATTTTATTGGTACTTACCAAGCGCTCCTACTTTGTTCACCCAGTACTCAGTGCTCAGAGATATAACTGGTGATGTATTTGCAGATTATAAATATATAATCATCTGGATACTTATTAGATAGCACAATCTTAATTGAATTCAAAGTTCAAGATCTATTGTGATTTATTAATGAGCTGAACTGGAATTCTGTGGTTTATGATATCTATTCAGCCTCTAAACTGACTTACAACCCCTTGCTCCACTGAGATTCGTGCACTGAGTAAAACAGTTGTCATTATTCCAGGGAAATAACAAAAAAACTCCCTGGTCATATATTCAAATATATTAAACAATTGTTTCAAATAACTTTAGCATTTGCATCCAAATAAAAGTCTACAATCAAATGTATTCTGTGGCTCTGAAAGCTGCTATCATAAGGCTCCCAGAGAGATGCTGTCGGTCTCAGCTGGAAGTCATGTTGTCTAGCCAAGTGCCTTTCCTGAACTCTTTTCTCCCCAAAGACCTACTCCACCATCAGTAATTGTGCTCTTAAAGTATTATAAAAGCAACAGGTCAGAGGAGTAGGCTCACACATTCAGAATGATCTACTTAGATAATTATAACACAAATTGCTCGGACCAGGCTAAAATAGTTTGTCTTTTAAAAGAATATTGATGGGTAAAAGAGCATTTGAGCAGACTTTTTTGGAAGACAAACATTATAAGGTTACTGTAAGATCTCAAGTTTTGTTAGCTAACTGGAACATTCTAAGCAACACTTTTTTACAGGTTTGTTGGTTTGGTGTGGGTTCTTTTGGTATTCTTTTTGTTTGTTTGTTTGTTTGGGGTTTTAATAAAAAAATGAAGTTTAACCTGAAGAGAAAAATGCAACAGTGGGGTAACTACAAAATACTGAACTCTGCCTAGCTAAAGAAAACTTTTTTTTTCCTTTCCTTACAGAATCTAAGGAGATGGATAAACTTCGAACTAAAATCTTGGCCCAAGGAAGGAGAACCAATTTTAGAATGTAGGAGTCATAACTGTTCCTCCAGACATGTCGAGAGGGACCAATCTGATTTTTATTTATGCCTCAACAAATGTTGTACATGAGGTGAAGGATTCCTCTAAGGGCTGTACATGTGCTGGCAGCCCTGTCCCCAGGGAGGCTTCTCCCAGCAGCCGGTCAGGGCAGAGGAAGCCTCCACGATCAGACTGAGAGTGACCCCAGCTCCACTTGTCTGTAGGGCAAATGCTCTGATGCCCTTGAAGAATGCCCAGGAAATCAGGCTGTGGGAGGAGCCTTGGAACATAAAAGCTGCTAACTGCCATACAAAGGGAGACATTTTTGGCTTTGGGTTTCTTGGAGGGATCAGAGGATCGCTCAGAGGGTCATCCTGGCCCTTCTCCCCCGCCTCGCCTTTTCCTCCCTGTGGTCCTGCTTCCCAACCCGTATTCGCTTTTCCCTGCTTCACCTTTTCCGTGAACCAGCTCACCGCTGGGACGACTTTGTGCTCCGCTGCTTCCCCCGACGGAGCGGGAGNATGTCCACGAAGAATGCCCAGGAAATCAGGCTGTGGGAGGAGCCTTGGAACATAAAAGCTGCTAACTGCAACACAAAGGGAGCTATTTTTTGCTCTGGGTTTCCTGGAGGGATCAGAGGATCGCTCGGAGGGTCATCCTGGCATTTCTCCCCCGCCACGCCTTTTCCTCCCTGTGGTCCTGCTTCCC